>CM050327.1:78301404-78344524 GCA_027475135.1 Bactrocera correcta
GTAGACTTCAGTGTGTTAAAGAAGGTTTATTATAAATAACTTGAAAATGTAAAACTAATGATTTGAAGCATTTCGATATCGATTGCTAAATGTGTATATACAAGAAAATCGACTTTACATATACCTAAATATAAGATTACGGAATTCTTCCAAATGTACTGTCGTTATGCCGCCATGGTTTGTATCAACTACAATACGTTAAAGAAGGCTAGTTATTTTAAATATGTTAAACCAATGGTTTGAAGCATTTCGATATCGACTGCTAAATGTGTAAATAAAACAAAATCGACTTTATACCTAACTATAAAATTATAACATTACGGATTTCTTCTAAATGCACTGCCGTTATACCGTTAAGGCCTTATGTAGACCTCATTAAGCTAAAAAATGTTTATTAACTTAATACGTTAAACTAATGATTTGAAGCATTTCGATATCGATTGCTAAATGTGTATATATAAGAAAATCGACTTTATACCTGAATATGAGATTACGGAATTCTTCTACATGCACTGCCGTTAATCCGCCATGGCTTTATGTTAACTTCAGTGCGTTAAAGAAGGTTTATTAAGTTAAATATGTTAAACTAATGATTTGAAGCATTTCGATATCGATAGCTAAATGTGTATATACAAGAAAATCGACTTTATACCTAAATATAAGATAACGGAATTCTTCTACATGCACTGCCGTTATGCCATCATGGCTATATGCAAACTTCTGATCATTAAAGAAAGTATATTAACTTAAATATGTTAAACTAATGAGTTGAACCATCTCGATATCGATTGCCAAATGTGTATATACAAAAATTCGACTTTACTCCTAAATATAAGATTACGGAAGTCTTCCAAATGCACTGCCGTTATACCGTTATGGCTTTATGTAAACTTCAGTAAGAAAAAGAGGATAATTAACTTAAATATGTTGAACTAATGATTTGAAGCATTTCGATATCCATTACTAAATTTGTATATATAAGAAAATCGAATTTATACCTAAATATAAGATTACGGAATTCTTCTACATGCACTGCCGTTATACCGCCATGGCTTTATGTTAAATTCAGTGCGTTAAAGAAGGCTTATTAACTTAAATATATTAAAATAATGATTTGAAACATTTCGGTATATATATCGACTTAATACCTAAGTATAAGTTTATACCTAAATATAAGATTACGTAATTCTTCTAAATGCACTGCCGTTATGCCCTTAAGGCTTTATGTAGACTTCAGTGCGTTAAAGAAGGTTTATTAACTTACATATGTTATGTATAGCAACAAATCGATTTTATACCTAAATATACAATTACGGATTTCTTCTACATGCACTGCCGTTATGCCGCCATGGCTTCATGTCTCCTTCGGTAAGTTAAAGAAGGTAATTTAACTTAAATATGTTAAAATAATGATTTGAAGCATTTCGATATCGATTGCTAAATGTGCTAGTACAAGAAACTTGACTTTATACCTAAACATAGGATAACGGAATTCTTCCAAATGCACTGCCGTTAATCCGCCATGGCTTTATGTCAACTTCAGTTCTTTAAAGAAGGTTTGTTAACTTAAATATGTTAAACTAATGATTTGAAGCATTTCGATATAGATTGCTATATGTGTATGTACAACAATATCGACTTTATACCTAAATAAAAGATAACGGAATTCTTCTACATGCACTGCCGTTATGCCGTTAAGGCTTTTGTAGACTTCAGTATGAAAAAGAGGGTTCATTAACTTAAATATGTTAAACTAATGATGTGAAGCATTTCGATATCGATTGCTAAATGTGTTTATACAAGAAAATCGACTTTATACCTAAATAAAAGATTACGGAATTGTTCCAAATGTACTGTCGTTATGCCGCCGTGGCTTTGTATCACCTTCAATACGTTAAAGAAGGTTTGCTAACTTAAATATGTTAAACTAATGATTTGAAGCATTTCGATATCGATTGCTAAATGAGTATATACAAAAAAACCGAATTAATAGCTAAATATAAGATTACGTAATTCTTCTAAATGCACTGCCGTTATGCCGCTAAGGCTTTTGCAGACTTCAGTAAGAAAAAGAGGGTTAAGTAATTTAAATATGTTAAACTAATGATTTGAAGCATTTCGATATCGATTGCTTAATGTGTATATACAAGAAAATTGACTTTATACCTAAATATAAGATTACGGAATTCTTCCAATCCTACTGTCATTATGCCGCCATGGCTTTGTATCAACTTCAATACGTTAAAGATGGTTAACTATTTTAAATATGTTAAACTAATGGTTTGAAGCATTTCGATATCGATTGCTAAATGTGCAAATACAAGAAAATCGATTTTATACCTAAATATAAAATTATAACATTACGGAATTCTTATAAATGCACTGCCTTTATACTGTTAAGGCTTTATGTAGACTTTAGTAAGCTAAAAAATGTTTATTAATTTAATATGTTAAACAAATGATTTGAAGCATTTCGATATCGATAGCTTAATATGCATATACAAGAAAATCGACTTTATACCTAAATATAAGATTACGGAATTCTTCTACATCCACTGCCGTTATGCCAACTTCAGATCGTTAAAGAAGGTTTAGTAACCTAAATATGTTAAACTAATGAGTTGAAGCATTTCGATATCGATTGCTAAATGTGTATATACAAGAAAATCGATTTTATACCTAAATAAAAGATTACGGAATTCACTCAAATAAACTGCCGTTATGCCGTTATGGCTTTATTTAAACTTCAGTAAGATAAAGAAGGTTAATTAACCTAAATATGCTATACCAGTTATTTGAAGATTTTCGATACCGATTGCTAAATGTGTAAATCCAAGAAACTCGACTACATACCTAAATATAAGATTACGGAATTCTTCCAAATGCACTGCCGTTATGGCTTTATATCAACTTCAATACGTTGAAGAAGGTTAGTTAACTTAAATATGTTAAACTAATGATTTGAAGCATTTCGATATCGCTTGCCAAATATGTATATACAAGAAAATCGAAATCATACCTAAATATAAGACTACGGAATTCTTCCAAATGTGCTGTCGTTATGCCGCCATGGCTCTTTATCAACTTCAATACGTTGAAGAAGGTTAATCAACTTAAATATGTTAAACTAATGATTTAAAGCATTTCGATATCGATTGCTAAATGTGTATATACAAGAAAATCGAATTTATATCTAAATATAAAATTAAAACATTACGGAATTCTTCTAAATGCACTGCCGTTATACCGTTAAGGCTTTATGTAGACTTCAGTAAGCTTAAAAAATGTTAATTAACTTAATATGTTAAACTAATGATTTGAAGCATTTCGATATCGATATCTAAAAGTGTATATAAAAGAAAATCGACCTTATACCTAAATATAAGATTACGGAATTCTTCTACATACACTGCAGTTATACCGTTTAGGCTTTATGTAGACTTCAGTGCGTTAAAGAAGGTTTATCAACTTAAATATGTTAAACTAATGAGTTGAAGCATTTCGATATCGATTGCTAAATGTGTATATACAAGAAAATCGATTTTATACCTAAATAAAAGATTACGGAATTCACTCAAATAACTGCCGTTATGCCGTTATGGCTTTATTTAAACTTCAGTAAGATAAAGAAGGTTAATTAACCTAAATATGCTAAACCAGTTATTTGAAGATTTTCGATATCGATTGCTAAATGTGTAAATCCAAGAAACTCGACTACATACCTAAATATAAGATTACGGAATTCTTCCAAATGCACTGTCGTTATGGCTTTATATCAACTTCAATACGTTAAAGAAGGTTAATTAACTTAAATATGTTAAACTAATGATTTGAAGCATTTCGATATCGCTTGCAAATATGTATATACAAGAAAATCGAATTCATACCTAAATATAAGACTACGGAATTCTTCCAAATGTACTGTCGTTATGCCGCCATGGCTCTTTATCAACTTCAATACGTTGAAGAAGGTTAATTAACTTAAATATGTTAAACTAATGATTTAAAGCATTTCGATATCGATTGCTAAATGTGTATATACAAGAAAATCGAATTTATATCTAAATATAAAATTAAACATTACGGAATTCTTCTAAATGCACTGCCGTTATACCGTTAAGGCTTTATGTAGACTTCAGTAAGCTAAAAAATGTTTATTAACTTAATATGTTAAACTAATGATTTGAAGCATTTCGATATCGATATCTAAATTTGTATATAAAAGAAAATCGACTTTATACCTAAATATAAGATTACGGAATTCTTCTAAATCACTGCCGTTATGGCTTTATCAACTTCAGATCGTTAAAGAAGGTTTATTAACTTAAATATGTTAAACTAATGAGTTGAAGCATTTCGATATCGATTGCTAAATGTGTATATACAAGAAAATCGATTTTATACCTAAATAAAAGATTACGGAATTCACTCAAATGACTGCCGTTATGCCGTTATGGCTTTATTTAAACTTCAGTAAGATAAAGAAGGTTAATTAACCTAAATATGCTAAACCAGTTATTTGAAGATTTTCGATATCGATTGCTAAATGTGTAAATCCAAGAAACTCGACTACATACCTAAATATAAGATTACGGAATTCTTCCAAATGCACTGCCGTTATGGCTTTATATCAACTTCAATACGTTAAAGAAGGTTAATTAACTTAAATATGTTAAACTAATGATTTGAAGCATTTCGATATCGCTTGCAAATATGTATATACAAGAAAATCGAATTCATACCTAAATATAAGACTACGGAATTCTTCCAAATGTACTGTCGTTATGCCGCCATGGCTCTTTATCAACTTCAATACGTTGAAGAAGGTTAATTAACTTAAATATGTTAAACTAATGATTTAAAGCATTTCGATATCGATTGCTAAATGTGTATATACAAGAAAATCGAATTTATATCTAAATATAAAATTAAACATTACGGAATTCTTCTAAATGCACTGCCGTTATACCGTTAAGGCTTTATGTAGACTTCAGTAAGCTAAAAAATGTTTATTAACTTAATATGTTAAACTAATGATTTGAAGCATTTCGATATCGATATCTAAAATGTATATAAAAGAAAATCGACTTTATACCTAAATATAAGATTACGGAATTCTTCTACAACACTGCCGTTATACCGTTATAGGCTTTATGTAGACTTCAGTACGTTAAAGAAGGTTAATTAACTTAAATATGTTAAACTAATGATTTGAAGCATTTCGATATCGATTGCTAAATTGTATATACAAGAAAATCGATTTATACCTAAATATAAGATTACGGAATTTCTTCTAAATGCACTGCCGTTATGCCGTTATGGCTTTATGTAAACTTCAGTAAGTTAAAGAAGGTTAATTAACTTAAATATGTAAACTAATGATTTGAAGCATTTCGATATCGATTGCTAAATGTGTATATACAAGAAATCGACTTTATACCTAAATATAAGATTACGGAATTCTTCCAAATGCACTGTCGTTATAGGCTTTGTATCAACTTCAATACGTTAAAGAAGGTTAATTAACTTAAATATGTTAAACTAATGATTTGAAGCATTTCGATATCGCTGCTAAATATGTATATACAAGAAAATCGAATTTATACCTAAATATAAGATTACGGAATTCTTCCAAATGTACTGTCGTTATGCCGCCATGGCTTTGTATCAACTTCAATACGTTAAAGAAGGTTAATTAACTTAAATATGTTAAACTAATGATTTGAAGCATTTCGATATCGATTGCTAAATGTGTAATACAAGAAATCGACTTTATACCTAAATATAAAATTAGAACATTACGGAATTCTTCTAAATGCACTGCCGTTATACCGTTAAGGCTTTATGTAGACTTCAGTAAGCTAAAAAATGTTTATTAACTTAATATGTTAAACTAATGATTTGAAGCATTTCGATATCGATTCTAAATTTTAATACAAGAAAATCGACTTTATACCTAAATATAAGATTACGGAATTCTTCTAAATGCACTGCCGTTATGCCGTTAAGGCTTTATGTAACTTCAGTAAGATTAAAGAAGGTTAATTAACTTAAATATGTTAAACTTATGATTTGAAGCATTTCGATATCGATTGCTAAATATGTAATACAAGAAAATCGAATTTATACCTAAATATAAGATTACGGAATTTTTCTAAATGCACTGCCGTTATGCCGTTAAGGCTTTATGTAACTTCAGTGCGTTAAAGAAGGTTTAATAACTTAAATATGTTAAACTAATGATTTGAAGCATTTCGATATCGATTGCTAAATGTGTATATACAAGAAAATCGACTTTATACCTAAATAAAGATAACGGAATTCTTCAAATGACTGCTTATGCCGCTTAAGGCTTTTGTACGACTTCAGTAGTAAAGAGGGTTAATAATTTAAATATGTTAAACTAATGGTTTGAAGATTTCGATATGTAGCTAAATGAGTATATACAAGAAATCGACTTTATACCTAAATATAAGATTACGGAATTCTTCTAAATGCACTGCGTTATGCCGACATGGCTTATGTCAACTTCAGTACGTTAAAGAAGGTTAATTATTTAAATATGTTAAACTAATGTTTGAAGCATTTCGATATCGACTTTCTAAATGTGTAATACAAGAAATCGACTTTATACCTAAATATAAATTATAATACGGAATTTTTTCCAAATGCACTGCCGTTATACCGCCAAGTCTTTATGTAACCTCATAAAGCTAAAAAATGTTTATTAACTTAATATGTTAAACTAATGATTTGAAGCATTTCGATATCGATATACAAGAAAATCGACTTTCCACCTGAATATAAGATTACGGAATTCTTCTAAACTCACTGCCGTTATGCCGTTAAGGCTTTATGTAGACTTCAGTAAGATTGAGGGGAATAATTAACTTAAATATGTTAAACTTATGATTTGAAGCATTTCGATATCGATTGCTAAATATTTAAATACAAGAAAATCGACTTTGTACCTAAATATAAGATTACGGAATTCTTTTAAATGCACTGCAGTTATACCGTTAAGGCTTTATGTAAACTTCAGTGCGTTAAAGAAGGTTTATTATAAATAACTTGAAAATGTAAAACTAATGATTTGAAGCATTTCGATATCGATTGCTAAATGTGTATGTACATTAATATCGACTTTATACCTAAATAAAAGATAACGGAATTCTTCAACATGCGCTGCCCTTAAGGCTTTTGTTGACTTCAGTATGAAAAAGAGGGTTAATCAACTTAAATATGTTAAACTAATATTTTGAAGAATTTCGATATAGATAGCTAAATGAGTATATACAAGAAAATCGACTTTGTACCTAAATATAAGTTTATGGAATTCTTCTAAATGCACTGCCGTTATGCCGCCATGGCTTCATGTCACCTTCGGTAGGTTAAAGAAGATAATTTAACTTAAATATGTTAAACTAATGATTTGAAGCATTTCGATATCGATTGCTAAATGTGCTAGTACAAGAAACTTGACTTTATACCTAAACACAGGATAACGGAATTCTTCCAAATGCACTGCCGTTAATCCGCCATGGCTTTATGTCAACTTCAGTTCGTTAAAGAAGGTTTGTTAACTTAAATATGTTAAACTAATGATTTGAAGCATTTCGATATCGATTGCTAAATGTGTATATACAAGAAAATCGACTTTATACCTAAATATAAGATTACGGAATTTTTCTACATGCACTGCCGTTATGCCGTTAAGGCTTTATGTAGATTTCAGTAAGATAAAAGGGTGAATTAACTTAAATATGCTAAACTACTGATTTGAAGCATTTCGATATCGATTGCTAAATGTGTATATACAAGAAAATCGACTTCATACCTAAACATATGATAACAGAATTCTTCTAAATGCACTGCCGTTATGCCACCATGGCTCTATGTAAACTTCTGTTCGTTAAAAAAGTTTTATTAACTTAAATATGTTAAACTAATGATTTGAAACATTTCGATATTAATTGCTAAATGTGTGTATACAACAAAATCGACATTATACTTAAATATGAGAATACGGAGTTCTTCTAAATGCACTGCCGTCATGCCGATAAGGCTTTATGTAAACTTCAGTACGATAAAGTACGCTTATTAACTTAGATATGTTAAACTAATGATTTGAAGCATTTCGATATCGATTGCTTAATGCATATATACAAGAAAATCGTCTTTATACCAAAATATAAGATTACGGAATTCTTCTAAATCCACTGCCGTTCTACCGTAATGGTTTTATGTAAACTTCAGTTCCTTAAAGAAGGTTTATTAACTTAAATATGTGAAACTAATGATTTGAAGCATTTCGATATCGATTGCTAAATGTGTGTATACAACAAAAGCGATTTTATACCTAAATATAAGATAACGGAATTCTAAATGCACTGCCGTTCTGCCGTAATGGCTTTAGTAAGATTAAGAAGGTTAATTTACTTAAATATGTTAAACTAATGATTTGAAGCATTTCGATATCGATTGCTAAATGTGTATATACAAGAAAATCGATTTTATACCTAAATATAAGATTACGGAATTCTTCCAAATGCACTGCCGTTATACCGTTAAGGCTTTATGTAGACTTCAGTAAGATAAAAAGGGTTAATTAACTTAAATATGATAAACTAATGATTTGGAGCATTTCGGTATCGATTTCTGAATGTGTATATACAAGAAAATCGACTTTATACATAAATATAACATTACGAAATTCTTCTAAATGCATTGCCGTTATACCGTTAAGGCTTTATGTAGACTTCAGTAAGATAAAGAGGGTTAATTAACTTAAATATGTTAAACTAATGATTTGAGGCATTTCGGTATCGATTTCTGAATGTGTATATACAAGAAAATCGATTTTATACCTAAAAATTAGATTACGGACTTCTTCCAAATTACTGTCGTTATGCCGCCATGGATTTATATCACCTTCAATACGTTAAAGATGGTTAATTAACTAAAATATGTTAAACTAGTGATTTGAAGCATTTCGATATCGATTGCTAAATATGTAAATACAAGAAAATCGACTTTATACATAAATATAAGATTACGGAATTCTTCCAAATGCACTGCCGTTATGGCTTTATATCAACTTCAATACGTTAAAGAAGGTTAGTTAACTTAAATATGTTAAACTAATGATTTGAAGCATTTCGATATCGCTTACCAAATATGTATATAAAAGAAAATCGAATTCATACCTAAATATAGGACTACGGAATTCTTCCAAATGTACTGTCGTTATGCCGCGATGGCTCTTTATCACCTTCAATACGTTAAAGAAGGTTAATTAACTTAAATATGTTAAACTAATGATTTGAAGCATTTCGATATCGATTGTTGCCGTTAACACTTTATGTAGACTTCAGTGCGTTAAAGAAGGTTTAATAACTTAAATATGTTAAACTAATGATTTGAAGCATTTCGATATAGATTGCTAAATAGGTATATACAAGAAAATCGACTTTATACCTAACTAAAAGATTACGGAATTCTTCCAAATGTACTGTCATTATGCGGCCAAGGCTTTGTACCAACTTCAATACGTTAAAGAAGGTTGATTGTTTTAAATATGTTAAACTAATGGTTTGGAGCATTTTGATATCGCTTGCTAAATGAATATGTACAAGAAAGTCGAATTAAAACCTAAATATAAGATAACGGAGTTCTTCTAAATGCAGTGCTGTTATACCGTTAAGGCTTTATGTAGACTTCAGTGCGATAAAGGAGGTTAATTAACTTAAATATGTTAAATTAATGATTTGAAGCATTTCGATATCGCTTGCCAAATATGTATATACAAGAAAACCGAATTCATACCTAAATATAAGACTACGGAATTCTTCCAAATGTACTGTTGTTATGCCGCGATGGCTCTTTATCAACTTCAATACGTTGAAGAAGGTTAATTAACTTAAATATGTTAAACTAATGATTTGAAGCATTTCGATATCGATTGCTATATGTGTATATACAAGAAAATCGAATTTATATCTAAATATAAAACTAAAACATTACGGAATTCTTCTAAATGCACTGCCGTTATACCGTTAAGGCTTTATGTAGACTTCAGTAAGCTAAGAAATGTTTATTAACTTAATATGTTAAACTAATGATTTGAAGCATTTCGATATCGATATCTAAATGTGTATATAAAAGAAAATCGACTTTATACCTAAATATAAGATTACGGAACTCTTCCAAATGCACTGCCGTTATGGCTTTAAATCAACTTCAATACGTTAAAGAAAGTTAATTAACTTAAATATGTTAAACTAATGATTTGAAACATTTCGATATCGCTTGCCAAATATGTATATACAAGAAAATCGAATTTATACCTAAATATAAGATAACGGAATTCTTCTACATGCACTGCCGTTATGCCGTTAACGCTTTATGTAGACTTCAGTAAGCTAAGAAATGTTTATTAACTTAATATGTTAAACTAATGATTTGGAGCATTTCGACATCGATTGCTAAATGTGTATATACAAGAAAATTGACTTTATACCTAAATATAAGATTACGGAAGTCTTCCAATCCTACTGTCATTATGCCGCTATGGCTTTGTATCAACTTCAATACGTTAAAGAAGGTTAATTATTTTAAATATGTTAAACTAATGGTTTGAAGCATTTCGATATCGATTTCTAAATGTGCAAATACAAGAAAATCGACTTTATACCTAAATATAAAATTATAACTTTACGGAATTCTTCTAAATGCACTGCCGTTATACCGTTAAGGCTTTATGTAGACTTTAGTAAGCTAACAAATGTTTATTAATTTAATATGTTAAACAAGTGATTTGAAGCATTTCGATATCGATAGCTAAATATGTATATACAAGAAAATCGAAATCATACCTAAATAAAAGACTACGGAATTCTTCCAAATGTACTGTCGTTATGCCGCCATGGCTCTTTATCAACTTCAATACGTTGAAGAAGGTTAATTAACTTAAATATGTTAAACTAATGATTTAAAGCATTTCGATATCGATTGCTAAATGTGTATATACAAGAAAATCGAATTTATATCTAAATATAAAATTAGAACATTACGGAATTCTTCTAAATGCACTGCCGTTATACCGTTAAGGCTTTATGTAGACTTCAGTAAGCTAAAAAATGTTAATTAACTTAATATGTTAAACTAATGATTTGAAGCATTTCGATATCGATATCGAAATTTGTATATAACAGAAAATCGACTTTATACCTAAATATAAGATTATGGAATTCTTCCAAATGCACTGCCGTTATGGCTTTTAATCAACTTCAATACGTTAAAGAAGGTTAATTAACTTAAATATGTTAAACTAATGATTTGAAGCATTTCGATATCGCTTGCCAAATATGATTATACAAGAAAATCGAAATTATACCTAAATATAAGATAACGGAATTTTTCTAAATGCACTGCCGTTATGCCGTTAACACTTTATGTAGACTTCAGTGCGTTAAAGAAGGTTTAATAACTTAAATATGTTAAACTAATGATTTGAAGCATTTCGATATCGATAGCTAAATGTGCTAGTACAAGAAACTTGACTTTATACATAAACATAGGATAACGGAATTCTTCCAAATGCACTGCCGTTAATCCGCCATGGCTTTATGTCAACTTCAGTTCTTTAAAGAAGGTTTGTTAACTTAAATATGTTAAACTAATGATTTGAAACATCTCGATATCGGTTTCTAAAAGCATATATACAAGCAAACCGGCTTTATACCTAAATATAAGATTACGGAATTCTTCCAAATTACTGTCGTTATGCCGCCATGGCTTTATTTCACCTTCAATACGTTAAAGATGGTTAATTAACTTAAATATGTGAAGCTAATGATTTGAAGCATTTCGATATCGATTGCTAAATGTGTATATACAACAAAAGCGATTTTATACCTAAATATAAGATAACGGAATTCTAAATGCACTGCCGTTCTGCCGTAATGGCTTTAGTAAGATTAAGAAGGTTATTTTACTTAAATATGTTAAACTAATGATTTGAGGCATTTCGATATCGATTGCTAAATGTATATATACAACAAAATCTACTTTATACCTAAATATAAGATCACGGAATTCTTCTAAATGCACTGCCGTTATACCGTTATGGCTTTAGGTAAGCTTCAGTAAGATAAAGAAGGTTAACTAACTTAAATATGTTAAACTTATGATTTAAAACATTTCGATATCGCTTGCTAAATGTGTATATATAAGAAAATCGAATTTATACCTAAATATAAGATAACGGAATTCTTCTAAATGCACTGCCGTTATGCCGTTAAGGCTTTATGTAGACTTCAGTAAGATAGAGGGGAATAATTAACTTAAATATGTTAAACTCGATTGCTAAATATGTAAATACAAGAAATTCGACTTTATACCTTTATATAAGATTACGGAATTCTTCTAAATGCACTGCAGTTATCCCGTTAAGGCTTTATGTAGACTTCAGTGCGTTAAAGAAGGTTTATTAATTTTAATATGTTAAACTAATGATTTGAAGCATTTCGATATCGATTACTAAATGTGTATATACAAGAAAATTGACTTTACATATACCTAAATATAAGATTACGGAATTCTTCCAAATGTACTGTCGTTATGCCGCTATGGTTTGTATCAACTACAGTACGTTAAAGAAGGTTAATTATTTTAAATATGTTAAACTAATGGTTTGAAGCATTTCGATATCGACTGCTAAATGTGTAAATACAACAAAATCGACTTTATACCTAAATATAAAATTATAACATTACGGATTTCTTCTAAATGCACTGCCGTTATACCGTTAAGGCTTTATGTAGACTTCAGTAGGATAGAGGGGAATAATTAACTTAAATATGTTAAACTAATGGTTTGAAGCATTTCGATATCGATTGATAAATGTGTATTAACAAGAAAATTGATTTTATACCTAGATATAAGATTACGGAATTCTTCTACATGCACTGCCGTTATGCCGCCATGGATTTATGTCACCTTCGGTAGGGTAAAAAAGGTAATTTAACTTAAATATGTTAAACTAATGATTTGAAGCATTTCGATATCGATTGCTAAATGTGCTAGTACAAGAAACCTGACTTTATACATAAACATAGGATAACGGAATTCTTCCAAATGCACTGCCGTTATGCCGTTAAGGCTTTATGTAGATTTCAGTAAGATAAAAGGGTGAATTAACTTAAATATGTTAAACTAATGATTCTAAGCATTTCGATATCGATTGCTAAATGTGTTAATAAAAGAAAATCGACTTTATACCCATATATAAGATTACGTTATTCTTCTAAATGCACTGCCGTTATGCCGTTAAGGTTTTTGTAGACTTCAGTGAGATAAAGAAGGTTAATTAACTTAAATATGCTAAACTACTGATTTGAAGCATTTCGATATCGATTGCTAAATGTGTATATACAAGAAAATCGACTTCATACCTAAACATATGATAACAGAATTCTTCTAAATGCACTGCCGTTATGCCACCATGGCTCTATGTAAACTTCAGTTCGTTAAAAAAGTTTTATTAACTTAAATATGTTAAACTAATGATTTGAAACATTTCGATATTAATTGCTAAATGTGTGTATACAACAAAATCGACTTTATACTTAAATATGAGAATACGGAGTTCTTCTAAATGCACTGCCGTCATGCCGATAAGGCTTTATGTAAACTTCAGTACGATAAAGTACGCTTATTAACTTAGATATGTTAAACTAATGATTTGAAGCATTTCGATATCGATTGCTTAATGCATATATACAAGAAAATCGACTTTATACCAAAATATAAGATTACGGAATTCTTCTAAATCCACTGCCGTTCTACCGTAATGGTTTTATGTAAACTTCAGTTCCTTAAAGAAGGTTTATTAACTTAAATATGTGAAACTAATGATTTGAAGCATTTCGATATCGATTGCTAAATGTGTATATACAACAAAAGCGATTTTATACCTAAATATAAGATAACGGAATTCTAAATGCACTGCCGTTCTGCCGTAATGGCTTTAGTAAGATTAAGAAGGTTAATTTACTTAAATATGTTAAACTAATGATTTGAAGCATTTCGATATCGATTGCTAAATGTGTATATACAAGAAAATCGATTTTATACCTAAATACAAGATTACGGAATTCTTCTAAATGCACTGCCGTTATGCCGTTAAGGCTTTATGTAGACTTCAGTAAGATAAAGAGGGTTAATTAATATAAATATGATAAACTAATGATTTGAAGCATTTCGGTATCGATTTCTGAATGTGTGTATACAAGAAAATCGACTTTATACATAAATATAACATTACGAAATTCTTCTAAATGCATTGCCGTTATACCGTTAAGGCTTTATGTAGACTTCAGTAAGATAAAGAGGGTTAATTAATATAAATATGATAAACTAATGATTTGAGGCATTTCGGTATCGATTTCTGAATGTGTATATACAAGAAAATCGATTTTATACCTAAACATAAGATTACGGAATTCTTCCAAATTACTGTCGTTATGCCGCCATGGCTTTATATCACCTTCAATACGTTAAAGATGGTTAATTAACTAAAATATGTTAAACTAATTATTTGAAGCATTTCGATATCGATTGCTAAATATGTAAATACAAGAAAATCGACTTTATACATAAATATAAGATTACGGAATTCATCGAAATACACTGCCGTTATGGCTTTATATAAATTTCTTCTTCTTCTATACTGGCGTAGACACCGCTTATGCGATTATAGCCGAGTCAACAACAGCGCGCCAGTCGTTTCTTCTCTTCGCTACTTGGCGCCAATTGGATATTCCAAGCGAAGCCAGGTCCCTCTCCACTTGGTCCTTCCAACGGAGGGGAGGTCTTCCTCTTCCTCTGCTTCCCGCGGCGGGTACTGCGTCGAATACTTTCAGAGCTGGAGCGTTTTCATCCATCCGGACAACATGACCTAGCCAGCGTAGCCGCTGTCTTTTAATTCGCTGAACTATGTCAATGTCGTCGTATATCTCGTACAGCTCATCGTTCCATCGAATGCGATATTCGCCGTGGCCAACGCGCAAAGGACCATAAATCTTTCGCAGAACTTTTCTCTCGAAAACTCGCAACGTCGACTCATCAGTTGTTGTCATCGTTCAAGCTTCTGCACCATATAGCAGGACGGGAATAATGAGCGACTTATAGGGTTTGGTTTTTGTTCGTCGAGAGAGGACTTTACTTTTCAATTGCCTACTCAGTCCGAAATAGCACCTGTTGGCAAGAGTAATCCTGCGTTGGATTTCCAGGCTGACATTGTTGGTGGTGTTAATGCTGGTTCCTAAATAGACGAAATTATCTACAACTTCAAAGTTATGACTGTCAACAGTGACGTGGGAGCCAAGTCGCGAGTGCGACGACTGTTTGTTTATATAAACTTCAGTACGTTAAAAAAGGTTGTTTAACGTAAATATGTTAAAATAATTATTAGAAGCATCTCGATAACGATTCCCAAATATGTAAATGCATGAAAATAGACTTTTACCTAAATATAAGATTACGGAATTCTTCTACATGCACTGCCGTTATGCCGCCATGGCTTTATGCCAACTTCAGTTCGTTAAAGAGGTTTTATTAACTTAAATATGTGAAACTAATGATTTGAGGCATTTCGATATCGATTGCTAAATGCATATATACAAGAAAATCGATTTTATACCTAAATATAAGATTACGGAATTCTTCCAAATTACTGTCGTTATGCCGCCATGGCTTTATATCACCTTCAATAGGTTAAAGATGGTTAATTAACTAAAATATGTTAAACTAATGATTTGAAGCATTTCGATATCGATTGCTAAATATGTAAATACAAGAAAATCGAATTTATACATAAATATAAGTTTACGTAATTCATCGAAATACACTGCCGTTATGGCTTTATATAAACTTCAGTACGTTAAAAAAGGTTGTTTAACTTAAATATGTTAAAGTAATTATTTGAAGCATCTCGATATCGATTCCCAAATGTGTAAATACATGAAAATAGACTTTAACCTAAATATAAGATTACGGAATTCTTCTACATGCACTGCCGTTATGCCGCCATGGCTTTATGCCAACTTCAGTTCGTTAAAGAGGGTTTATTAACTTTAATATGTTAAACTAATGATTTGAAGCATTTTGATATCGATTGCTAAATGTGTATATACAAGAAAATCGACTTTATACCTAAACATAAGATTACGGAACTCTTCTAAATGCACTGCCGTTATGCCGTTATGGCTTTATGTTAACTTCTGTTCGTTAAAGAAGGTTTATTAACTAAAATATGTTAAACTAATGATTTGAAGCATTTCGATATCGATTGCTAAATGAGTATATACAAGAAAATCGACTTTATACCTAAATATAAGATTACGTAGTTCTTCTAAATGCTTTGCTGTTATGCCGTTAAGGCGTTTGTAGACTTCAGTAAGATAAAGAGGGTTAATTAACTTAAATATGTTAAACTTATGATTTGAAGCATTTCGATATCGATTGCTAAATGTGCATATACAAAAAAATCGAATTTATACCTAAACATAAGATTACGGAATTCTTCCAAATGTACTGTCGTTATGCCGCCATGGCTTTCTATATACTTCAATACGTTAAAGAAGGTTAATTAACTTAAATATGTTAAACTAAGGATTTGAAGCATTTCGATATCGATTGCAAATTGTGCACATACAAAAAAATCGAATTTATACCTGAATATAAGATTACGGAATTCTTCTACATGCTCTGCCGTTATGCCGCCATGGCTTTGTGTTAACTTCAGTGCGTAAAAGTAGGTTTGTTTACTTAAATATGTTAAACTAATGATTTGAAGCATTTCGATATCGATTGCTAAATGAGTATATACAAGACAATCGACTTTATACTTAAATATAAGATTACGTAATTCTTCTAAATGCTTTGCTGTTATGCCGTTAAGGCGTTTGTAGACTTCAGTAAGATAAAGAGGGTTAATTAACTTAAATATGTTTAACTTATGATTTGAAGCATTTCGATATCGATTGCTAAATGTGCATATACAAAAAAATCGAATTTATACCTAAACATAAGATTACGGAATTCTTCTAAATGCACTGCCGTTATGCCGCCACGGCTTTATGCCAACTTCCGTTCGTTAAGGAAGGTTAATTAACTTAAATATGTTAAACTAATGATTTGAAGATTTTCGAAATCGATTGCTAAATGAATATATACAAGAAAATCTTCTTTATACCTAAATATAAGATTACGGAATTCTTCCAAATGTACTGTCGTTATGCCGCCATGGCTTTATATCACCTTCAATACGTCAAAGAAGGTTAATTAGCTTAAATATGTTAACTAAAGAAAAAACATAAAGATGGTTTATTAACTTTAATATGTTAACCTAATAATTTGAAGCATTTCGATATCGATTGCTAGATATGTAAATACAAGAAAATCGACTTTATACCTAAATATAAGATTACGTAGTTCTTCTAAATGCACTGCCGTTATGCCGTTAAGGCTTTATGTAGACTTCAGTAATATAAAAGGGTGAATTAACTTAAATATGTTAAACTAATAATTTGAAACATTTCGATTTCGATTGCTAAATGTGTATATACAACAAAATCGACTTTATACCTAAATATAAGATTACGTAATTCTTCTAAATGCACTGCCGTTATGCCGTTAAGGTTTTTGTAGACTTCAGTGAGATAAAGAAGGTTAATTAACTTAAATATGCTAAACTACTGATTTGAAGCATTTCGATATCGATTGCTAAATGTTTATGTACAAGAAAATCGACTTTATACCTAAAAATAAGATAACAGAATTCTTCTAAATGCACTGCCGTTATGCCACCATGGCTTTATGTAAACTTCAGTTCGTTAAAAAAGTTTTATTAACTTAAATATGTTAAACTAATGATTTGAAGCATTTCGATAATAATTGCTAAATGTGTGTATACAACAAAATCGACTTTATACCTAAATATAAGTATACGGAATTCTTCTAAATGCACTGCCGTCATGCCGATAAGGCTTTATGTAAACGCCATTAAGACAAAGTAGGCTAAATAAATTAAATACATATGTTAAACCAGTTATTTGAAGCATTTCGATATCGATTGCTTAATGTGTATATACAAAAAAAGCGATTTTATACCTAAATATAAGATAACGGAATTCTAAATGCACTGCCGTTCTGCCGTAATGGCTTTAGTAAGATTAAGAAGGTTAGTTTACTTAAATATGTTAAATTACTGATTTGAAGCATTTCGATATCGATTGCTAAATGTGTATATACAAGAAAATCGATTTTATACCTAAATATAAGATTACGGAATCCTTCTAAATGCACTGCCGTTCTACCGTAATGGTTTTATGTAAACTTCAGTTCGTTAAAGAAGGTTTATTAACTTAAATATGTGAAACTAAAGATTTGAAGCATTTCGATATCGATTGCTAAATGTGTATATACAAGAAAATCGACTTTATACATAAATATAACATTACGTAATTCTTCTAAATGCATTGCCGTTATGCCGTTAAGGCTTTATGCCAACTTCAGTTCGTTAAAGAGGTTTTATTAACTTAAATATGTGAAACTAATGATTTGAAACATTTCGGTATCGATTTCTGAATGTGTATATACAAGAAAATCGATTTTATACCTAAATATAAGATTACGGAATTCCTCCAAATTACTGTCGTTATGCCGCCATGGCTTTATATTACCTTCGATACGTTAAAGATGGTTAATTAACTAAAATATTTTAAACAAATGATTTGAAGCATTTCGATATGGATTGCTAAATGTGTATATATAAGAAAATCGACTTTATACCCAAATATAACATTAAGTAATTCTTCTAAATGCACTGCCGTTATACCGTTAAGGCTTTATGTAGACTTCAGTAAGATAAAGAGGGTTAATTAACTTAAATATGCTAAACTTATGATTTGAAGCATTTCGATATCGATTGTTAAATGTGTATATTTAACAAAATCGACTTTATATCTAAATATAAAATTACGGAATTCTTCTAAATGCACTGCCTTTATACCGTTAAGGCTTTATGTAAACTTCAGTAAGGTAAAGAAGGTTAATTAACTTAAATATGTTAAACTAATGATTTGAAGCATTTCGATATCGATTTCTAAATGTGCATATACAAAAAAATCGAATTTATACCTAAACATAAGATTACGGACTTCCTCTACATGCACTGCCGTTATGCCGCCATGGCTTTATGCCAACTTCCGTTCGTTAAAGAAGGTTAATTAACTTAAATATGTTAAACTAATGATTTGAAGATTTTCGAAATCGATTGCTAAATGCATATATACAAGAAAATCTTCTTTATACCTAAATATAAGATTACGGAATTCTTCCAAATGTACTGTCGTTATGCCGCCATGGCTTTATATCACCTTCAATACGTCAAAGAAGGTTAATTAGCTTAAATATGTTAAACTAATGATTTAAAGCATTTCGATATCGATTGCTAAATGCGTATATACAACAAAATCGACTTTATACCTAAATAAAAGATAACGGAATTTTTCTAAATGCACTGCCGTTATGCCGTTATGGCTTTATGTTAACTTCAGTTCGTTTAAGAAGGTTTATTAACTTAAATATGTTAAACCAGTTATTTGAAGCATTTCGATATCGATTGCTAAATGTGTATATACAACAAAATCGACTTTATACCTAAACATAAGATTACGGATTTCTTCTAAATGCACCGCCGTTAAGTCGCCATGGCTTTATGTTAACCTCAGTGTGTTAAAGAAGCTTTATTAACTTAAATATGTTAAACTAATGATTTGAAGATTTTCGGAATCGACTGCTAAATGCACATATACAACAAAATCGACTTCACACCTAAATGTAAGATTACGGAATTCTTCCAAATGCACTGCCGTTATACCGTTATGGCTTTATGCCAACTTCCGTTCGTTAAAGAAGGTTAATTAACTTAAATATGTTAAACTAATGATTTGAAGATTTTCGAAATCGATTGCTAAATGCATATATACAAGAAAATCTTCTTTATACCTAAATATAAGATTACGGAATTCTTTCAAATGTACTGTCGTTATGCCGCCATGGCTTTATATCACCTTTAATACGTCAAAGAAGGTTAATTAGCTTAAATATGTTAAACTAATGATTTGAAGCATTTCGATATCGATTGCTAAATGCGTATATACAACAAAATCGACTTTATATCTAAATAAAAGATAACGGAATTTTTCTAAATGCACTGCCGTTATGCCGCCATGGCTTTATGTTAACTTCAGTGCGTTAAAAAGCTTTATTAACTTAAATATGTTAAACTAATGATTTGAAGCATTTCCATATCGATTGCTAAATGTGCATATATAAGAAAAGCGACTTTATACGTAATACAAGATAACGGAATTTTTCTAAATGCTCTACCGTTATGCCGTTATGGCTTTATGTTAACGTCAGTTCGTTTAAGAAGGTTTATTAGCTTAGATATGTTACACCAGTTATTTGAAGCATTTCGAATTCTTAATGCATATATACAAGAAAATCGACTTTCTACCTAAATATAAGATTACGGAATTCTTCCAAATGTACTGTCGTTATGCCGCCATGGTTTTATGTCAACTTCAATACGTTAAAGAAGGTTAATTAACTTAAATATGTTAAACTAATGATTTGAAGCATTTCAATATCGCTTGGTAAATGCGTATATACAAGAAAATCGAATTTATACCTAAACATAAGATTACGGTATTCTTCTACATGCACTGCCGTTATGCCGCTATGGCTTTATGTTAACTTCAGTGCGTTAAAGAAGCTTCATTAACTTAAATATGTTAAAATAATGATTTGGAGCATTTCGATATCGCTCGCTTACTGTGTATTTACAAGAAAATCGACTTTATACCTAAACATAAGATAACGGAATTCTTCTAAATGCACTGCCGTTATGCCACCACGGTTTTATGTAAACTTCAGTTCGTTAAAAAAGGTTTATTAATTTAAATATGTTAAACTAATGATTTGAAGCATTTCGATATCGATTATTAAATGTGTATATAAAAGAAAATCGACTTTGTACCTAAATATAAGACTACGGAATTCTTCTAAATGCACTGCCGTCATGCCGATAAGGCTTTATGCAAACGCCCGTAAGAAAAAGTAGGCTAAATAACTTAAATACATATGTTAAACCAGTTATTTGAAGCATTTCAATATCGATTGCTAAATGTGTATATACAAAAACTCGATTTTATACCTAAATATAAGATTACGGAATTCTTCTAAATTCACTGCCGTTCTACTGTAATGGCTTTATGTAAACTTTAGTAAGATAAAGAAGGTTAATTAACTTAAATATGTTAAACTAATGATATGAAGCATTTCGTTATCGATTGGTTAATGTTTATATACAAGAAAATCGATTTTATACCTAAATATAAGATTACGGAATTCTTCTAAATGCACTGCTGTTATGCCGCCATGGCTTTATGTAAACTTCAGTTCGTTAAAAAAGTTTTATTAACTTAAATATGTTAAACTAATGATTTGAAGAATTTCGATATCGATTGCTAAATGTGTGTATACAAGAAAATCGACTTTATACCTAAATATAAGATAACGGAATTTTTCTAAATGCACTGCCGTTATGCCGTTATGGCTTTATGTTAACTTCAGTTCGTTTAAGAAGGTTTATTAACTTAAATATGTTAAACCAGTTATTTGAAGCATTTCGATATCGATTGCTAAATGTGTATATACAACAAAATCGACTTTATACCTAAACATAAGATTACGGAATTCTTCTAAATGCACCGCCGTTAAGTCGCCATGGCTTTATGTTAACCTCAGTGTGTTAAAGAAACTTTATTAACTTAAATATGTTAAACTAATGATTTGAAGATTTTCGGAATCGACTGCTAAATGCACATATACAACAAAATCGACTTTACACCTAAATGTAAGATTACGGAATTCTTCCAAATGCACTGCCGTTATACCGTTATGGCTTTATGTTAACTTCAGTTAGTTAAAGAAGGTTTATTAACTTAAATATGTTAAACCAGTTATTTGAAGCATTTCGAAATCGATTTCTTAATGCATATATACAAGAAAATCGTCTTTCTACCTAAATATAAGATTACGGAATTCTTCCAAATGTACTGTCGTTATGCCGCCAAGGCTTTATATCAACTTCAATATGTTAAAAAAGGTTAATTAACTTAAATATGTTAAACTAATGATTTGAAGATTTTCGAAATCCATTGCTAAATGCATATATACAAGAAAATCTTCTTTATACCTAAGTACAAGATTAGGGAATTCTTCCAAGTGTACTGTCGTTATGCCGCCATGGCTTTATATTACCTTCAATACGTTAAAGAAGGTTAATTAACTTAAATATGTTAAACTAATGATTTGAAGCATTTCGATATCGATTGCTAAATGCATATATACAACAAAATCGACTTTATACCTAAATATAAGATAACGGAATTTTTCTAAATGTACTGCCGTTATGCCGTTATGGCTTTATGTTAACTTCAGTTCGTTTAAGAAGGTTTATTAACTTAGATATGTTACACCAGTTATTTGAAGCATTTCGAAATCGATTTCTTAATGCATATATACAAGAAAATCGACTTTCTACCTAAATATAAGATTACGGAATTCTTCCAAATGTACTGTCGTTATGCCGCCATGGCTTTATATCACCTTCATTACGCTAAAGAAGGTTAATTAACTTATATATGTTAAACTAATGATTTGAAGCATTCCGGTATCGATATATAAATGTGTATATACAAGAAAATCGTTTTTATACCTAAATATAAGATTACGGAATTCTTCTACATGCACTGCCGTTATGCCGTTATGGCTTTATGTTAACTTCTGTTCGTTAAAGAAGCTTTATTACCTCAAATATGTTAAACCAGTTATTTGAAGCATTTCGATATCGATTGCTTAATGCATATATACAAAAAAATCGACTTTATACCTAAATATAAGATTACGGAATTCTTTCAAATGTACTGTCGTTATGCCGCCATGGCTTTATATCACCTTTATACGTTAAAGAAGGTTAATTAACTTAAATATGTTAAATTAATGCTTTGAAACATTTCGATATCGATTGCTAAATGTGTATATACAAGAAAATCGACTTTATACCCAAATTTAAGATTACGGAATTCTTCTAAATGCACTGTCGTTATGCCGCCATGGCTTTATGCCAACTTCAGTTCGTTAAAGAAGGTTAATTAACTTAAATATGTTAAGCTAATGATTTGAAACATTTCGATATCGATTGCAAGATGTGTATATACAAGAAAATCGAATTTATGCCTAAATATAAGACTACGGAATTCTTCCAAATGCCCTGCCGTTATGGCTTTATGTCAACTTCAGTTCGCTAAAGGAGGTTTATTAACTTAAATATGTTAAACCAGTTATCTGAAATAAATATGTAAATACAAGAATATCGACTTTATACCTAAATAGAAGATTACGGAATTCTTCTAAATGCACTGCAGTTATACCGTTAAGGCTTTATAAAAATTTCAGTAAGTTAAAGAAGGTTAATTTACTTAAATATGCTAAACTAATGATTTGAAGCATTTCGATATCGATTGCTAAATGTGTATGTACAAGAAAATCGATGCCGTTATGGCGTTATGTAAACTTCGGTAAAATAAAGAAGGTTAATTAACTTAAATATGCTAAACCAGTTTTTTGAAGCATTTCGATATCGATTACTTAATGCGTATATACAAGAAAATCGACTTTATACCTAAATATAAGATTACGTAATTCTTCTAAATGCACTGCCGTTATACCGTTAAGGCTTTTGTAGACTTCAGTAAGATAAAGAGCGTTAATTAACTTAAATACGAGGGCTGTCTGATAAATAACCGACCTCAACGTGAAGCTAGTGGCACCTCTGAAAACAAAGTTTCTACTTCAAATTGGCCATATTATAATAGCTACTCGCCAAAATTTCAGAAATTTATCTTGCGCAATTATCTGTTGACAGTCGTTTTTGTGAGTCTAATTCGGTGATTTCCCAAAAATGGAAAAAATTGAATATCGAGCTTGGAAGATGATGAACGTCCTGGGCGTCCAAAAGCTGTAACCACTAACGATAACATCGCTAAAGTTCATCAATTGGTATTAGACGACCGCCGGATTAAAGTTAAGGAAATAGCTGAGGTCATGAAGATGTCGAAAGAACGTGTTTGTCACATATTAAACCAAGATTTGGGCATGAGAAAGCTGTCCGCGCTTTGGGTGCCGCGTTTGCTTACGCTAGACCACAAACGTGCGCGCATGAACATTTCCAGCGCACTGTTGGCTCAGTTTAGAGGCAATACGTCCAAGTTTTGGCGCCGATTGATAACTGTAGACGAAACTTGGATTCACCATTATACGCCCGAAACAAAAATCTAATCTAAACAGTGGATTGAAAAGGGGGAACCGGCCCCAAAAAAACCTAAAGCTGTGTATTCGGCTGGGAAAGTGATGGCGAGTGTTTTTTGGGACAGCCATGGAATTATATTTATCGGCTATCTTGAAAAAGGAAAAACTATAACAGGAGCATACTATGCATCATTATTGGACAAGCTAAAGGAAGAAATTTCGAAAAAGCGGCCACATTTGCAAAAAAAAGAAAATCTTGTTCCACCAAGACAACGCACCATCTCACACCTCAACAGTCGCCATGGCGAAAATCCACGAATTGCGGTTCGAACTGCTTGACCATCCACCTTATTCACCGGATCTAGAAAAAAGCGACCTTTTTTTGTTTCCTCAATTTAAAACTGCGCTCGGCGGTCAGAGATTTTCGTCAAACGAGAAGGCAATCTCTTTCGTGAACTCGTATTTTGCAGACAAAGACGCCAAGTACTATTTGAAAGGGTTGCAGAGATGGGAGCATCGCTGGGAGAAGTGTGTGGAGTTAGAAGGAGACTATGTAGAAAAATAAAAAAAAAAATTTGAAAAAGTCGCGTGCATGATGGTTACGTCGGTTATTTAGCAGACAGCCCTCGTATGTTAAAGTAATGATTTGAATCATTTCGATATCAATTGCTTAATGTGTATGTACAACAAAATCGACTTTATACCTAAACATAAGATAACGGAATTCATACAAATATACTGCCGTTATGGCTTTATGTAAACTTCAGTAAGATAAAGAAGGTTAATTAACTTAAATATGCTAAACCAGTTATTTGAAGCATTTCGATATCGATTGCAAAATGTGTATATACAAGAAAATCGACTTTATACCTAAATATAAGATTACGGAATTCTTCCAAATACACTGCCATAATGGCTTTATATCAACTTCAATACGTTCAAGAAGGTTAATTTACTTAAATATGTTAAACTAATGATTTGAAGCATTTCGATATCGACTGCTAAATGTGTAGATATAAGAAAATCGACTTTATACCTAAATACAAAATTATAACATTACGGAATTCTTCTAAATGCACTGCCGTTATACCGTTGAGGCTTTATGTAGACTTCAGTGCGTTAAAGAAGGTTTATTAACTTAAATATGTTAAACTAATGACTTGAAGCATTTCGATATGTTAGTTAACCCTCTTTATCTTACTGAAGTCTACAAAAGCCTTAACGGCATAACGGCAGTGCATTCAGAGAAAATCCGTTATCATATATTTAGGTATAAAGTCGATTTTCTTGTATATACGCATTAAGCAATCGATATTTGAAATGCTTCAAATAACTGGTGTTTAAAATATCTTTAAATTAATTTAAACCCTTTTTTAACGTATTGAAGGTGATATAAAGCCATAACGGCATAACGACAGTACATTTGGAAGAATTCCGTAACCTTATATTTAGGTATAAAGTCGATTTTCTTGTATATATGCATATTTGCAATCGATATTTGAAAAACTTCAAATCATTAGTTTAACATATTTAAGCTTTAAATTTAAACCCCCTTTTTTCGTTTCTTTAAGGGGATAAAAAGCCATGACGGCATAACGACAGTACATTTGGAAAAAATTCCGTTATCATATATTTAGGTATAAAGAAGATTTTCTTGTATATATGCATTAAACAATCGATTTCGAAAAACTTCAAATCATGGTGTTTAAAATATCTTTAAACTTTAAAAAACCCTCTTTATCTTACTAAAATTAAAAAAAGCCATTTAAAGGCATAACGGCAGTGCATTCAGAAAAATTCCGTTATCATATATTTAGGTATAAAGTTTGATTTTCTTGTATATATGCATTAAGCAATCGATATTTGAAATGCTTAAAATAACTGGTGTTTAAAATATCTTTAAATTAATTTAAACCCTTTTTTATCTTACTGAAATTAACATAAAGCCATAACGGCATAACGGCAGTGCATTTAGAAGAATTCCGCTTTTCATATATTTAGGTATAAATTCGATTTTCTTGTATATACACATTTAGAAATCGATATCGAAATGATTCAAATCATTAGTTTAACATATTTAAGTTAATAAACCTTCTTTAACGTACTGAAGTTGCATAAAGCCATGGCGGCATAACGACAGTGCATTTAGGAGGAATTCCGTAATGTTATATTTAGGTATAAAGTCGATTTTCTTGTATATTTCATATTTAGCAATCGATATCGAAATGCTTCAAATCATTAGTTTAACATATTTAAATTAATTAACCTCCTATTTAAATTACTTTAAGTTGACATAAAGCCATGGCGGCATAACGGCAGTGCATTTAGAAGAATTCCGTTATCTTATATTTAGGTATAAAGTCGATTTTCTTAAATTTACACAATAAGCAATAGATATCGAAATGCTTCAAATCATTAGTTTAACATATTTAAGTTAATAAACTTTCTTTAACTTACTGAAGTTACATAAAGCCATGGCGATAACGGCAGTGCATTTAGAAGAATTCCGGTTTAAATTTATATTTTGGTATAAAGTCGATTTTCTTGTATTTACACATTAAGCTATCGATATCGAAAATCTTCAAATCATTAGTTTAACATATTTAAGCTAATTAACCCTCTTTATCTTACTGAAGTCTACAAAAGCCTTAACGGCATAACGGCAGTGCATTCAGAGAAATTCCGTTATCATATGTTTAGGTATAAAGTCGATTTTCTTGCATATATGCATTAAGCAATCGATTTCGAAATGCTTCAAATAACTGGTGTAACATATCTAAGTTATTAAACCTTCTTTAACGAACTGAAGTTAACATAAAGCCATAACGGCAGTGCATTTAGAAGAATTCCGTAAGCTTATATTTAGGTTTAAAGTCGATTTTGTTGTATATGCGCATTTAGCAATCGATATCTAAATGCTTCAAATCATTAGTTTAACATATTTAAGTTAATTAACCTTCTTTGACGTATTGAAGGTGATAAAAAGCCATGGCGGCATAACGACAGTACATTTGGAAGAATTCCGTAATCTTATATTTAGGTATAAAAGAGATTTTCTTGTATATATGCATTTAGCAATCGATTTCGAAAATCTTCAAATCATTAGTTTAACATATTTAAGCTAATTAACCCTCTTTATCTTTCTGAAGTCTACAAAAGCATTAACGGCATAACGGCAGTGCATTCAGAGAAATTACGTTATCATATATTTAGGTATAAAGTCGATTTTCTTGTATATATGCATTAAGCAATCGATTTCGAAATGCTTCAAATAACTGGTGTAACATATTTAAGTTAATAAACCTTCTTTAACGAACAGAAATTAACATAAAGCCATAACTGCATAACGGCAGTGCATTTAGAAGAACTCCGTAATCTTATATTTAGGTATAAAGTCGATTTTCTTGTATATAAACATTTAGCAATCGATATCGAAATGCCACAAATCATTAGTTTAACATATTTAAGTTAATTAACCCTCTTTATCTTATTGAAGTCTACAAACGCCTTAACGGCATAACGGCAAAGCATTTAGAAGAATTACGTAATCTTATATTTAGGTATAAAGTCGATTTTCTTGTATATACTCATTTAGCAATCGATATCGAAATGCTTCAAATCATAAGTTTAACATATTTAAGTTAACAAACCTACTTTAACGCACTGAAGTTAACACAAAGCCATGGCGGCATAACGGCAGTGCATTTAGAAGAATTCCAAAATCTTTTATTTAGCTATAAATTCGATTTTTTTGTGTATACACATTTAGCAATCGATATCTAAATGCTTCAAATCATTAGTTTAACATATTTAAGTTAATTAACCTTTTTTAACGTGTTGAAGTTGATATAAAGCCATGGCGTCATAACGACAGTACATTCGGAAGAATTCCGTAATCTTATATTTAGGTATAAAGTCAATTTTCTTGTATATATGCATTAAGCAATCGATATCGAAATGCTTCAAATAACTGGTTTAACATATTTAAGGTTATAAACCTTCTTTAACTAACTAAAGTTAACATAATGCCATAACGGTATAACGGCAGTGCATTTGGAAGAATTCCGTAATCTTATATTTAGGCATAAAGTCGATTTTCTTGTATATATGCATTTAGCAATCGATACCGAAATGCTTCAAATCATTAGTTTAAAATATTTAAGTTAAATAACCATCTTAATCTTGCTGAAGTCTACAAAAGCCTTAACGGCATAATGGCAGTGCATTAAGAAGAATTACGTAATCTTATATTTAGGTTTAAAGTCGATTTTCTTGTATATACACATCTAGCAATCGATATCGAAATGCTTCAAATCAGTAGTTTAACATATTTAAGTAAATAAAGCTTCTTTAACGCACTGAAGTTAACATAAAGCCATGGCGGCATAACGGCAGTGCATGTAGAAGAATTCCGTTATCTTATATTTAGGTATAAATTCGATTTTCTTGTATATACACATTCAGCAATCGATATCGAAATGCTTCAAATCATTAGTTTAACATATTTAAGTTAATAAAGCTTCGTTATCTTACTGAAGTTAACATAAATCCATAACGGCATAACGGCAGTGCATTTAGAAGAATTCCGTTATCATATATTTAGGTACAAAGTCGATTTTTTTGTACATACACATTTAGCAAACGATATCGAGATGCTTCAACCCATTAGTTTAACATATTTAAGTTAATAAACCTTCTTTAACGAACTGAAGTTGGCATAAAGCCCTGGCAGCATAACGATAGTGCATTTAGGAGAATTCCGTAATCTTATATTTAGGTGTAAAGTAGATTTTCTTGTATTTACATTTTTAGCAATCGATATCGAAATGCTTTAAATCATAAGTTTAACATATTTAAGTAAATTAACCTCCTATAACTTATTGAAGTTGACTTAAAGCCATGGCGGCATAACGACAGTACATTCGGAAGAATTCCGTAATCTTATATTTAGGTATAAAGTCAATTTTCTTGTATATATGCATTAAGCAATCGATATCGAAATGCTTCAAATAACTGGTTTAACATATTTAAGTTAATAAACCTTCTTTAACTAACTGAAGTTAACTTAAAGCCATAACGGTATAACGTCAGTGCATTTGGAAGAATTCCGTAAACTTATATTAAGTATAAAGTCGATTTGGTTGTATATATGCATTAAGAAATCGATTTAGAAAATCTTCAAATCATTAGTTTAACATATTTATGTTAATAAAGCTTCTTTAACGCACTGAAGTTAACATAAAGCCATGGCGGCATAACGGCAGTGCATTTAGAAGAATTCCGTAAGCTTATATTTAGGTATAAAGAAGATTTTCGTGTATATATGCATTTAGCAATCGATTTCGAAATGCTTCAAATAACTGGTTTAACATATTTAAGTTAATAAACCTTCTTTAACGAGCAGAAGTTAACATAAAGCCACAACGGCATAACGGCAGTGCATTTAGAAGAATTCCGTAATCTTATATTTAGGTATAAAGAAGATTTTCGTGTATATATGCATTTAGCAATCGATTTCGAAATGCTTCAAATAACTGGTTTAACATATTTAAGTTAATAAACCTTCTTTAACGAGCAGAAGTTAACATAAAGCCACAACGGCATAACGGCAGTGCATTTAGAAGAATTCCGTAATCTTATATTTAGGTATAAAGTCGATTTTCTTGTATATACACATTTAGCAATCGATATCGAAATGCTTCAAATCATTAGTTTAACATATTTAAGTTAAATAACCATCTTAATCTTACTGAACACTACAAAATCCTTAAAGGCATAATGGCAGTGCATTAAGAAGAATTACGTAATCTTGTATTTAGGTTCAAAGTCGATTTTCTTGTATATACACATTTAGCAATCGATATCGAAATGCTTCAAATCAGTAGTTTAACATATTTAAGTAAATAAAGCTTCTTTAACGCACTGAAGTTAACATAAAGCCATGGCGGCATAACGGCAGTGCATGTAGAAGAATTCCGTAATCTTATATTTAGGTATAAATTCGATTTTCTTGTATATACACATTTAGCAATCGATATCGAAATGCTTCAAATCATTAGTTTAACATATTTAAGTTAATTAACCTTCTTTAGCTTACTGAAGTTAACATACAGCCATAACGGCATAACGGCAGTGCATTTAGAAGAATTCCGTTATCATATATTTAGGTATAAAGTCGATTTTCTTGTACATACACATTTAGCAATCGATATCGAAATGATTCATATCATTAGTTTAACATATTTAAGTTAATAAACTTTCTTTAACGAACTGAAGTTGACATAAAGCCATGGCGGCATAACGGCAGTGCATTTAGAAAAATTCCGTAATCTTATATTTAGGTATAAAGTCGATTTTGTTGTATATACACATTTAGCAATCGATATCGAAATGCTTCAAACCATTAATTTAACATATTTTAGTTAATTAACCTTCTTTATCTTACTTAACTTCACATAATGCCATAACGGTATAACGGCAGCGCATTTGGAAGAATTCCGTAATCTTTTGTTTAGGTATAAAGTCGATTTTGTTGTATATACACATTTAGCAATCGATATCGAGATGCTTCAACCCATTAGTTTAACATATTTAAGTTAATAAACCTTCTTTAACGGACTGAAGTTGGCATAAAGCCCTGGAGGCATAACGATAGTGCATTTAGGAGAATTCCGTAATGTTTTATTTAGGTGTAAAGTCGATTTTCTTGTATTTACATATTTAGCAATCGATATCGAAATGCTTCAAATCATTAGTTTAACATATTTAAGTTAATTAACCTTCTTTAACGTATTGAAGGTGATATGAAGCCATGGCGGCATAACGGCAGTGCATTTAGAAGAATTCCGTAATCTTATATTTAGGTATAAAGTCGATTTTCTTAAATTTACACACTATGCAATCGATATCGAAATGCTTCAAATCATTAGTTTAACATATTTTAGTTAATAAACTTTTTTTAGTTTACTGAAGTCTACAAAAGCCTTAACGGCATAACGGCAGTGCATTCAGAGAAATTCCGTTATCATATATTTAGGTATAAAGTCGATTTTCTTGTATATACTCATTTAGGAATCGATATCGAGATGCTTCAACCCATTAGTTTAACATATTTAAGTTAATAAAGCTTCTTTAACGAGCAGAAGTTAACATAAAGCCACAACGGCATAACGGCAGTGCTTTTAGAAGAATTCCGTAATCTTATATTTAGGTATAAATTCGACTTTCTTGTATATACACATTTAGCAATCGATATCGAAATGCTTCAAATCATTAGTTTAACATATTTAAGTTAAATAACCATCTTAATCTTACTGAACTCTACAAAATCCTTAAAGGCATAATGGCAGTGCATTAAGAAGAATTACGTAATCTTGTATTTAGGTTTAAAGTCGATTTTCTTGTATATACACATTTAGCATTCGATATCGAAATGCTTCAAATCAGTAGTTTAACATATTTAAGTAAATAAAGCTTCTTTAACGCACTGAAGTTAACATAAAGCCATGGCGGCATAACGGCAGTGCATGTAGAAGAATTCCGTAATCTTATATTTAGGTATTAATTCGATTTTCTTGTATATACACATTTAGCAATCGATATCGAAATGCTTCAAATCATTAGTTTAACATATTTAAGTTAATTAACCTTCTTTAGCTTACTGAAGTTAACATAAATCCCTAACGGCATAACGGCAGTGCATTTAGAAGTATTCCGTTATCATATATTTAGGTATAAAGTCGATTTTCTTGTACATACACATTTAGCAATCGATATCGAAATGATTCAAATCATTAGTTTAACATATTTAAGTTAATAAACTTTCTTTAACGAACTGAAGTTGGCATAAAGCCCTGGCGGCATAACGATAGTGCATTTAGGAGAATTCCGTAATGTTATATTTAGGTGTAAAGTCGATTTTCTTGTATTTACATATTTAGCAATCGATATCGAAATGCTTCAAATCATTAGATTAACATATTTAAGTTAATTAACCTTCTTTATCGTATTGAAGGTGATATAAAGCCATGGCGGCATAACGGCGGTGCATTTAGAAGAACTCCGTAATCTTATATTTAGGTATAAAGAAGATTTTCGTGTATATATGCATTAAGCAATCGATTTCGAAATGCTTCAAATAACTGGTTTAACATATTTAAGTTAATAAACCTTCTTTAACGAGCAGAAGTTAACATAAAGCCACAACGGCATAACGGCAGTGCATTTAGAAGAATTCCGTAATCTTATATTTAGGTATAAAGTCGATTTTCTTGTATATACACATTTAGCAATCGATATCGAAATGCTTCAAATCATTAGTTTAACATATTTAAGTTAAATAACCATCTTAATCTTACTGAACTCTACAAAATCCTTAAAGGCATAATGGGAGTGCATTAAGAAGAATTACGTAATCTTGTATTTAGGTTTAAAGTCGATTTTCTTGTATATACACATTTAGCAATCGATATCGAAATGTTTCAAATCAGTAGTTTAACATATTTAAGTAAATAAAGCTTCTTTAACGCACTGAAGTTAACATAAAGCCATGGCGGCATAACGGCAGTACATGTAGAAGAATTCCGTAATCTTATATTTAGGTATAAATTCGATTTTCTTGTATATACACATTTAGCAATCGATATCGAAATGCTTCAAATCATTAGTTTAACATATTTAAGTTAATTAACCTTCTTTAGCTTACTGAAGTTAACATAAATCCATAACGGCATAACGGCAGTGCATTTAGAAGAATTCCGTTATCATATATTTAGGTATAAAGTCGATTTTCTTGTACATACACATTTAGCAATCGATATCGAAATGATTCAAATCATTGGTTTAAGATATTTAAGTTAATAAACTTTCTTTAACGAACTGAAGTTGACATAAAGCCATGGCGGCATAACGGCAGTGCATTTAGAAAAATTCCGTAATCTTATATTTAGGTATTAAGTCGATTTTGTTGTATATACACATTTAGCAATCGATATCGAAATGCTTCAAATCATTAGTTTAACATATTTTAGTTAATTAACCTTCTTTATCTTACTGAACTTCACATAATGCCATAACGGTATAACGGCAGCGCATTTGGAAGAATTCCGTAATCTTTTGTTTAGGTATAAAGTCGATTTTGTTGTATATGCACATTTAGCAATCGATATCGAGATGCTTCAACCCATTGGTTTAACATATTTAAGTTAATAAACCTTCTTTAACGAACTGAAGTTGGCATAAAGCCCTGGAGGCATAACGATAGTGCATTTAGGAGAATTCCGTAATGTTATATTTAGGTGTAAAGTCGATTTTCTTGTATTTACATATTTAGCAATCGATATCGAAATGCTTCAAATCATTAGTTTAACATATTTAAGCTAATTAACCCTCTTTATCTTACTGAAGTCTACAAAAGCCTTAACGGCATAACGGCAGTGCATTCAGAGAAATTCCGTTATCATATATTTAGGTATAAAGTCGATTTTCTTGTATATATGCATTAAGCAATCGATTTCGAAATGCTCTAAATAACTGGTGTAACATATCTAAGTTATTAAACTTTCTTTAACGAACTTAAGTTAACATAAAGCCATAACGGCATAACGGCAGTGCATTTAGAAGAATTCCGTAAGCTTATATTTAGGTATAAAGCCGATTTTGTTGTATATACACATTTAGCAATCGAAATCGAAATGCTTCCAATCATCTTAAACTTACTGAAGTCTACAAAATCCTTAAAGGCATAATTGCAGTGCATTAAGAAGAATTACTTAATCTTATATTTAAGTTTAAAGTCGATTTTCTTGTATATACACATTTAGCAATCGATATCGAAATGCTTCAAATCAGTAGTTTAACATATTTAAGTAAACAAACCTTTTTTAACGCACTGAAGTTAACATAAAGCCATGGCGGCATAACGGCAGTGCATGTAGAAGAATTCCGTAATCTTATATTTAGGTATAAATTCGATTTTCTTGTATGTACACATTTAGCAAGCGATATCGAAATGCTTCAAATCATTAATTTAACATATTTTAGTTAATTAACCTTCTTTATCTTACTGAACTTCACATAATGCCATAACGGTATAACGGCAGCGCATTTGGAAGAATTCCGTAATCTTATGTTTTGGTACAATGTCGATTTTGTTGTATATACACATTTAGCAATCGATATCGAGATGCTTCAACCCATTAGTTTAACATATTTAAGTTAATAAACCTTCTTTAACGAACTGAAGTTGGCATAAAGCCATGGCGGCATAACGGCAGTGCATTTAGAAGAATTCCGTAATCTTATATTTAGGTACAAAGTCGATTTTGTTGTATATACACATTTAGCAATCGATATCGAAATGCTTTAAATCATTAGTTCAACATATTTAAGTTAATTAACCTTCTTTAACGTATTGAAGGTGATATAAAGCCATGGCGGCATAACGGCAGTGCATTTAGAAGAATTCCGTTATCTTATATTTAGGTATAAAATCAATTTTCTTAAATTTACACAATACGCAATCGATATCGAAATGCTTCAAATCATTAGTTTAACATATTTTAGTTAATAAACTTTTTTTAGCTTACTGAAGTCTACAAAAGCCTTAACGGCATAACGGCAGTGCATTCAGAGAAATTCCGTTATCATATATTTAGGTATAAAGTCGATTTTCTTGTATATACTCATTTAGGAATCGATACGAAATTCTTATAATCATTAGTTTAACATATTTAAGTTAATAAAGCTTCTTTTAAAGCACGGAAGTTAACACAAAGCCATGGCGGCATAACGGCAGTGCAATTAGAAGAATTCCGTAACCTTTATTTAGCTTTAAAATTTTATTTTTTTGTATATACACATTTAGCAATCGATATCGAAATGCTTCAAATCATTAGTTTAACATATTTAAGTTAATTAACCTTCTTTATCTTACTGAAGTTAACATAAAGCCATAACGGCATAACGGCAGTGCATTTAGAAGAATTCCGTTATCATATATTTAGGTATAAAGTCGATTTTCTTGTATATACACATTTAGCAATCGATATCGGAATGATTCAAATCATTAGTTTAACATATTTAAGTTAATAAACTTTCTTTAACGAACTGAAGTTGGCATAAAGCCCTGGCGGCATAACGATAGTGCATTTAGGAGAATTCCGTAATGTTATATTTAGGTGTAAAGTCGATTTTCTTGTATTTACATATTTAGCAATCGATATCGAAATGCTTCAAATCATTAGATTAACATATTTAAGTTAATTAACCTTCTTTATCGTATTGAAGGTGATATAAAGCCATGGCGGCATAACGGCGGTGCATTTAGAAGAACTCCGTAATCTTATATTTAGGTATAAAGAAGATTTTCGTGTATATATGCATTAAGCAATCGATTTCGAAATGCTTCAAATAACTGGTTTAACATATTTAAGTTAATAAACCTTCTTTAACGAGCAGAAGTTAACATAAAGCCACAACGGCATAACGGCAGTGCATTTAGAAGAATTCCGTAATCTTATATTTAGGTATAAAGTCGATTTTCTTGTATATACACATTTAGCAATCGATATCGAAATGCTTCAAATCATTAGTTTAACATATTTAAGTTAAATAACCATCTTAATCTTACTGAACTCTACAAAATCCTTAAAGGCATAATGGGAGTGCATTAAGAAGAATTACGTAATCTTGTATTTAGGTTTAAAGTCGATTTTCTTGTATATACACATTTAGCAATCGATATCGAAATGTTTCAAATCAGTAGTTTAACATACTTAAGTAAATAAAGCTTCTTTAACGCACTGAAGTTAACATAAAGCCATGGCGGCATAACGGCAGTACATGTAGAAGAATTCCGTAATCTTATATTTAGGTATAAATTCGATTTTCTTGTATATACACATTTAGCAATCGATATCGAAATGCTTCAAATCATTAGTTTAACATATTTAAGTTAATTAACCTTCTTTAGCTTACTGAAGTTAACATAAATCCATAACGGCATAACGGCAGTGCATTTAGAAGAATTCCGTTATCATATATTTAGGTATAAAGTCGATTTTCTTGTACATACACATTTAGCAATCGATATCGAAATGATTCAAATCATTGGTTTAAGATATTTAAGTTAATAAACTTTCTTTAACGAACTGAAGTTGACATAAAGCCATGGCGGCATAACGGCAGTGCATTTAGAAAAATTCCGTAATCTTATATTTAGGTATTAAGTCGATTTTGTTGTATATACACATTTAGCAATCGATATCGAAATGCTTCAAATCTTTAGTTTAACATATTTTAGTTAATTAACCTTCTTTATCTTACTGAACTTCACATAATGCCATAACGGTATAACGGCAGCGCATTTGGAAGAATTCCGTAATCTTTTGTTTAGGTATAAAGTCGATTTTGTTGTATATACACATTTAGCAATCGATATCGAGATGCTTCAACCCATTGGTTTAACATATTTAAGTTAATAAACCTTCTTTAACGAACTGAAGTTGGCATAAAGCCCTGGAGGCATAACGATAGTGCATTTAGGAGAATTCCGTAATGTTATATTTAGGTGTAAAGTCGATTTTCTTGTATTTACATATTTAGGAATCGATATCGAAATGCTTCAAATCATTAGTTTAACATATTTAAGCTAATTAACCCTCTTTATCTTACTGAAGTCTACAAAAGCCTTAACGGCATAACGGCAGTGCATTCAGAGAAATTCCGTTATCATATATTTAGGTATAAAGTCGATTTTCTTGTATATATGCATTAAGCAATCGATTTCGAAATGCTCTAAATAACTGGTGTAACATATCTAAGTTATTAAACTTTCTTTAACGAACTTAAGTTAACATAAAGCCATAACGGCATAACGGCAGTGCATTTAGAAGAATTCCGTAAGCTTATATTTAGGTATAAAGCCGATTTTGTTGTATATACACATTTAGCAATCGAAATCGAAATGCTTCCAATCATCTTAAACTTACTGAAGTCTACAAAATCCTTAAAGGCATAATTGCAGTGCATTAAGAAGAATTACTTAATCTTATATTTAAGTTTAAAGTCGATTTTCTTGTATATACACATTTAGCAATCGATATCGAAATGCTTCAAATCAGTAGTTTAACATATTTAAGTAAACAAACCTTCTTTAACGCACTGAAGTTAACATAAAGCCATGGCGGCATAACGGCAGTGCATGTAGAAGAATTCCGTAATCTTATATTTAGGTATAAATTCGATTTTCTTGTATGTACACATTTAGCAAGCGATATCGAAATGCCTCAAATCATTAATTTAACATATTTTAGTTAATTAACCTTCTTTATCTTACTGAACTTCACATAATGCCATAACGGTATAACGGCAGCGCATTTGAAGAATTCCGTAATCTTATGTTTTGGTACAATGTCGATTTTGTTGTATATACACATTTACAATCGATATCGAGATGCTTCAACCCATTAGTTTAACATATTTAAGTTAATAAACCTTCTTTAACGAACTGAAGTTGGCATAAAGCCATGGCGGCATAACGGCAGTGCATTTAGAAGAATTCCGTAATCTTATAGTTAGGTACAAAGTCGATTTTGTTGTATATACACATTTAGCAATCGATATCGAAATGCTTTAAATCATTAATTCAACATATTTAAGTTAATTAACCTTCTTTGAACGTATTGAAGGTGATATAAAGCCATGGCGGCATAACGGCAGTGCATTTAGAAGAATTCGTTATCTTATATTTAGGTATAAAATCAATTTTCTTAAATTTACACAATACGCAATCGATATCGAAATGCTTCAAATCATTAGTTTAACATATTTTAGTTAATAAACTTTTTTTAGCTTACTGAAGTCTACAAAGCCTTAACGGCATAACGGCAGTGCATTCAGAGAAATTCCGTTATCATATATTTAGGTATAAAGTCGATTTTCTTGTATATACTCATTTAGGAATCGATATCGAAATTCTTATAATCATTAGTTTAACATATTTAAGTTAATAAAGCTTCTTTAACGCACTGAAGTTAACACAAAGCCATGGCGGCATAACGGCAGTGCAATTAGAAGAATTCCGTAACCTTTATTTAGCTATAAATTTGATTTTTTTGTATATACACATTTAGCAATCGATATCGAAATGCTTCAAATCATTAGTTTAACATATTTAAGTTAATTAACCTTCTTTATCTTACTGAAGTTAACATAAAGCCATAACGGCATAACGGCAGTGCATTTAGAAGAATTCCGTTATCATATATTTAGGTATAAAGTCTATTTTCTTGTATATACACATTTAGCAATCGATATCGGAATGATTCAAATCATTAGTTTAACATATTTAAGTTAACAAAACTTCTTTAACGAACTGAAGTTGGCATAAAGCCATAACGGTATAACGGCAGCGCATTTGGAAGAATTCCGTAAACTTATGTTTAGGTATAAAGTCGATTTTGTTGTATATACCCATTTAGCAATCGATATCAAGATGCTTTAACCATTAGTTTAACATATTTATGTTAATAAAGCTTCTTTAACGCACTGAAGTTAACATAAAGCCATGGCGGCATAACGGCAATGCACTTAGAAGAATTCCGTAAGCTTATATTTAGGTATAAATCGATTTTGTTGTATATACACATCTAGCAATCGAAATCGAAATGCTTCCAATCATTAGTTTAACATATTTAAGTTAATTAACCTTCCTTAACGTATTGAAGGTGATATAAAGCAATGGCGGCATAACGACAGTACATTTGGAAGAATTCCGTAATCTTATATTTAGGTATAAAGAAGATTTTCTTGTATATATGCATTCAGCAATCGATTTCGAATTGCTTCAAATAACTGGTTTAACATATTTAAGTTAATAAACCTTCTTTAACGAACAGATGTTAACGTAAAGCCACAACGGCATAACGACATTGCATTTAGAAGAATTCCGTAATCTTATATTTAGGTATAAATTCGATTTTGTTGTATATATGCATTTAGCAATCGATTCCGAAAATCTTCAAATCATTAGTTTAACATATTTAAGTTAATAAAGCTTCTTTAACGCACTGAAGTTAACATAAAGCCATTGCGGCATAACGGCAGTGCATTTAGAAGAATTCCGTAAGCTTATATTTAGGTATAAAATCGATTTTGTTGTATCTACACATTTAGCAATAGATATCGAAATGCTTCCAAACCTTAGTTTAACATATTTAAGTTAATTAACCTTCTTTAACGTATTGAAGGTGATATAAAGCCATGGCGGCATAACGGTAGTACATTTGGAAGAATTCCGTAAACTTATATTTAGGTATAAAGAAGATTTTCTTGTATATATGCATTTAGCAATCGATTTCGAAATGCTTCAATAACTGGTTTAACATATTTAAGTTAATAAACCTTCTTTAACGAACAGAAGTTAACATAAAGCCACAACGGCATAACGGCAGTGCATTTAGAAGAATTCCGTAATCTTATATTTGGGTATAAAGGCGATTTTCTTGTATATACTCATTTAGCAATCGATATCGAAATGCTTCAAATCATTAGTTTAACTTATGTTAGTTAATTAACCTTCTTTATCTTACTGAACTTCACATAATGCCATAACGGTATAACGGCAGCGCATTTGGAAGAATTCCGTACTCTTATGTTTAGGTATAAAGTCGATTTTTTTGTATATACACATTTAGCATTCGATATCGAAATGCTTTAAATCAGTAGTTTAACATATTTAAGTAAATAAAGCTTCTTTAACGCACTGAAGTTAACATAAAGCCATGGCGGCATAACGGCCGTGCATGTAGAAGAATTCCGTAATCTTATATTTAGGTATAAATTCGATTTTCTTGTATATACACATTTAGCAATCGATATCGAAATGCTTCAAATCATTAGTTTAAAATATTTAAGTTAATTAACCTTCTTTATCTTACTGAAGTTAACATAAAACCATAACGGCAAAACGGCAGTGCATTTAGAAGAATTCCGTTATCATATATTTAGGTATAAATTCGATTTTGTTGTATATACACTGGCTGTCTCCAGATCGAAAACCACCAACCAGATCGATCATGTTGTGATAGACGGAAGACACGTCTCCAGTGTTTTAGATGTGCGTGCGCTCCGAGGTCCTAACATCGACTCGGACCACTATATTGTTGCAGCCAAAATACGCACCCGCCTCTGTGCAGCAAAAAACGCACGCCAACAAACACAAGGATGGTTCGACGTCGAGAAGCTGCAATCACAACAGACAGCCGAACGTTTTTCTACTCGGCTTGCACTCCTGCTCTCTGAGAGCACTCGTCAACAACTCGGTATAAGGGAACTGTGGGACGGCATTTCAAACTCCTTACGTACAGCTGCAACCGAAACAATTGGTTTTCGGAAAGTGCAGAAGAACAGCTGGTACGACGAGGAGTGCCGTGTCGCAGCGGAGAGAAAACAGGCTGCCTACCTCGCAACGTTACGATCGACCACAACACGTGCGGGATGGGATAGATACCGAGAGTTGAAGAGGGAAGCGAGACGCATTTGTAGACAGAAAAAGAAAGAGGCCGAAATGCGTGAGTACGAAGAGCTTGATAAGCTGGCCGACAGGGGTAATGCTCGAAAATTCTACGAAAAGATGCGGCGGCTTACAGAAGGTTTCAAGACCGGAGCATACTCTTGTAGAACCCCCAAAGGTGATCTAGTTACCGATGCCCAGAGCATACTTAAATTATGGAGGGAACACTTCTCCAGCCTGCTGAATGGCAGTGAACGCACAACACCAGGAGAAAGCGAACCCGATACCCCAATCGATGACGATGGAGCAGACGTTTCATTGCCCGACCATGAAGAAGTTCGAATAGCAATTGCCCGCCTGAAAAACAACAAAGCGGCAGGGGCCGATGGATTGCCGGCCGAGCTATTCAAACACGGCGGCGAAGAGCTGATAAGGTGCATGCATCAGCTTCTTTGCAAAATATGGTCGGACGAAAGTATGCCCAACGATTGGAACTTAAGTGTGCTATGCCCAATCCACAAAAAAGGAGACCCCACAATCTGCGCCAACTACCGTGGGATTAGCCTCCTCAATATCGCATATAAGGTTCTGTCGAGCGTATTGTGTGAAAGATTAAAGCCCACCGTCAACAAACTGATTGGACCTTATCAGTGTGGCTTTAGACCTGGTAAATCAACAACCGACCAGATATTCACGATGCGGCAAATCTTGGAAAAGACCCGTGAAAGGAGAACCGACACACACCACCTCTTCGTCGATTTCAAAGCTGCTTTCGACAGCACGAAAAGGAGCTGCCTTTATGCCGCGATGTCTGAATTTGGTATCCCCGCAAAACTAATACGGCTGTGTAAACTGACGTTGAGCAACACAAAAAGCTCCGTCAGAATCGGGAAGGACCTCTCCGAGCCGTTCGATACCAAACGAGGTTTCAGACAAGGCGATTCCCTATCGTGCGACTTTTTCAACCTGCTTCTGGAGAAAATAGTTCGAGCTGCAGAACTTAACAGAGAGGGTACTATCTTTTATAAGAGTGTACAACTGCTGGCGTATGCCGATGATATTGATATCATCGGCCTCAACACCCGCGCCGTTAGTTCTGCTTTCTCCCGACTGGACAAGGAAGCAAAAGAAATGGGTCTGGCAGTGAACGAGGGCAAGACGAAATATCTCCTGTCATCAAACAAACAGTCGTCGCACTCGCGACTTGGCACTCACGTCACTGTTGACAGTCATAACTTTGAAGTTGTAGATAATTTCGTCTATCTTGGAACCAGCGTAAACACCACCAACAATGTCAGCCTAGAAATCCAACGCAGGATAACTCTTGCCAACAGGTGCTACTTCGGACTAAGTAGGCAATTGAGAAGCAAAGTCCTCTCTCGACAAACAAAAACCAAACTCTATAAGTCTCTCATAATTCCCGTCCTCCTATATGGTGCAGAGGCTTGGACGATGACAACAACCGATGAGTTGACGTTGCGAGTTTTCGAGAGAAAGGTTCTGCGAAAGATTTATGGTCCTTTGCGCGTTGGCCACGGCGAATATCGCATTCGATGGAACGATGAGCTGTACGAGATATACGACGACATTGACATAGTTCAGCGAATTAAAAGACAGCGGCTACGCTGGCTAGGTCATGTTGTCCGGATGGATGAAAACACTCCAGCTCTGAAAGTATTCGACGCAGTACCCGCCGCAGGAAGCAGAGGAAGAGGAAGACCTCCACTCCGTTGGAAGGACCAAGTGGAGAAGGACCTGGCTTCGCTTGGAATATCCAATTGGCGCCACGTAGCGAAGAGAAGAAACGACTGGCGCGCTGTTGTTGACTCGGCTATAATCGCGTAAGCGGTGTCTACGCCAGTAAAGAAGAAGAAGACACATTTAGCAATCGATATCGAAATGCTTCAAATCATTAGTTTAACATATTTAAGTTAATAAAGCTTCTTTAACGCACTGAAGTTAACATAAAGCCATGGCGGATTAACGGCAGTGCATGTAGAAGAATTCCATAATCTTATATTTAGGTATAAATTCGATTTTCGTGTATATACACACTTAGCAATCGATATCGAAATGCTTTAAATCATTAATTCAACATATTTAAGTTAATTAACCTTCTTTATCTTACTGAAGTTAACATAAAGCCATATCGGCATAACGGCA
>CM050327.1:78347907-78459768 GCA_027475135.1 Bactrocera correcta
ATGCCAACTTCAGTTCGTTAAAGAAGGTTTATTAACTTAACTATGTTAAACTAATGAGTTGAAGCATCTCGATATCGATTGCTAAATGTGTATAAACAACAAAATCGACTTTATACCTAAATATAAGTTTACGGAATTCTTCCAAATGCACTGCCGTTATACCGTTAAGGCTTTTGTAGACTTCAGTAAGGCAAAGAGGATTAAGTAAGTTAAATATGTTAAACTTATGATTTGAAGCATTTCGATATCGATTGCTTAATGTGTATATACAAGAAAATCGACTTTATACCTAAATATAAGATTACGGAATTCTTCTACATGCACTGTCGTTATGCCGTTAAGGCTTTATGTAAACTTCAGTAAGAAAAATAAGGTTTATTAACTTAAATATGTTAAACTAATGATTTGAAGCATTTCGGTATCGCTTGGTAAATGTGTATATACAACAAAATCGACTTTACACCTAAATATAAGATTACGGAATTCTTCTACATGCACTGCCGTTATGCCGCCATGGATTTATGCCAACTTCAGTTCGTTAAAGAAGGTTTATTAACTTAACTATGTTAAACTAATGAGTTGAAGCATCTCGATATCGATTGCTAAATGTGTATAAACAACAAAATCGACTTTATACCTAAATATAAGTTTACGGAATTCTTCCAAATGCACTGCCGTTATACCGCCATGGCTTTATGCCAACCTCAGTTCGTTAAAGAAGGTTTATTAGCTTAAATATGTTAAACTAATGAGTTGAAGCATCTCGATATCGATTGCTAAATGTGTTTATATACAAAATCGACTTTATACCTAAATATAAGTTTACGGAATTCTTCCAAATGCACTGCCGTTATACCGTTAAGGCTTTTGTAGACTTCAGTAAGACAAAGAGGATTAAGTAAGTTAAATATGTTAAACTTATGATTTGAAGCATTTCGACATCGATTGCTAAGTGTGTATATACAAGAAAATCGACTTTATACCTAAATATAAGTTAACGGAATTCTTCTACATGCACTGCCGTTATACCGCCATGGCTTTATGCCAACTTCAGTTCGTTAAAGAAGGTTTATTAGCTTAAATATGTTAAACTAATGAGTTGAAGCATCTCGATATCGATTGCTAAATGTGTTTATATACAAAACGACTTTATACCTAAATATAAGTTTACGGAATTCTTCCAAATGCACTGCCGTTATACCGCTATGGCTTTATGTAAACTTCAGTAAGAAAAAGAAGGATAATTAACTTAAATATGTTAAACTAATGATTTGAAGCATATCGATATCGAATGCTAAATGTGTATATACAAGAAAATCGACTTTATACCTAAATATAAGATTACGGAATTCTTCTAAATGTACTGCCGTTATGCCGCCATGGCTTTACGCCAACTTCCGTTCGTTAAAGAAGGTTTATTAGCTTAAATATGTTAAACTAATGAGTTGAAGAATCTCGATATCGATTGCTAAGTGTGTATATACAAGAAAATCGACTTTATACCTAAATATAAGTTAACGGAATTCTTCTACATGCACTGCCGTTATACCGCCATGGCTTTATGCCAACTTCAGTTCGTTAAAGAAGGTTTATTAGCTTAAATATGTTAAACTAATGAGTTGAAGCATCTCGATATCGATTGCTAAATGTGTTTATATACAAAATCGACTTTATACCTAAATATAAGTTTACGGAATTCTTTCAAATGCACTGCCGTTATGCCGCCATGGCTTTATGCCAACTTCCGATCATTAAAGAAGGTTAGTTAACTTAAATATGTTAAACTAATGATTTGAAGCATTTCGATATCGATTACTAAATGTGTATATACAAGAAAATCGACTTTATGCCTACATATAAGACTACGGAATTCATCCAAATGCAGTGCCGTTATGCCGCCATGGCTTTAACCAACTTCAGATCGTTAAAGAAGGTTTATTACTTAAATATGTTAAAATAATGAGTTGAACCATCTCGATATCGACTGCTAAATTCGTATATACAACAAAATCGACTTTATGCCTACAAATAAGATTACGGAATTCATCCAATTGCAGTGCCGTTATGCCGCCATGGCTTTACGTAAACTTCACTAAGAAAAAGAAGGTAAATTAACTTAAATATGTTAAACTAATGAGTTGAACCATCTCGATATCGATTGCTAAATGTGTATATACAAGAAAATCGACTTTATACCTAAATATAAGATTACGGAATTCTTCTAAATGCACTGCCGTTATGCCGCCATGACTTTAAGCCAACTTCAGATCGTTAAAGAAGGTTAACGAACTTAAATATGTTAGACGAATGATTTGAAGCATCTCGATATCGATTGCTAATGTGTATATAAAACAAAATCGACTTTATACCTAAATATAAGATTACGGAATTCTTCCAAATGCACTGCCGTTATACCGTTATGGCTTTACGTAAACTTCAGTAAGAAAAATAAGGTTAATTAACTTAAATATTTTAAACTGATGATTTGAAGCATCTCGATAACGATTGCTAAATGTGTTAATACAACAAAATCGACATTATACCTAAATATAAGTATAAGGAATTCTTCCAAATGCACTGCCGTTATACCGTTATGGCTTTATGTTAACTTCAGTTCGTTAAAGAAGGTTTACTACTTAAATATGTTAAACCAGTTATTTGAAGCATTTCGATATCGATTGCTTAATGCATATATAAAAGAAAGTCGACTTTATACCTAAATATAAGACTACGAAATTCTTCCAAATGTACTGTCGTTATGCCGCCATGGCTTTAAGCCAACTTCCGTTCGTTAAAGAAGGTTTATTAACTTAAATATGTTAAACTAATGATTTGAAGCAATTCGATATCGTTTGCTAAATGTGTATATACAAGAAAATCGACTTTGTACATAAATGTAAGACTACGGAATTCTTCCAATTGTATTGTCGTTATGCGGCCATGGCTTTACATCAACTTCAATACGTTAAAGAAGGTTAATTAACTTAAATATGTTCAACTAACGATTTGAGGCATTTCGATATCGATTTATAATGCGTATATACAACAAAGTCGATTTTATACCTAAATATAAGATTACGGAATTCTTCCAAATGCACTGTCGTTATGCAGCCATGGCTTTATATCAGCTTCATTACGGTAAAGAAGGTTAACTAACTTAAATATGTTAGACTAATGATTTGAAGCATTTCGATATCGATTGCTAAATGTGTATGTACAACAAAATCGACTTTATACCTAAATATAAGATAACGGAATTCATATAAATATACTGCCGTTATGCCGTTATTGCTTTATGTAAACTTCAGTAAGATAAAGAAGGTTAATTAACTTAAATATGCTAATCCAGTTTTTTGAAGCATTTCCATATCGATTGCAAAATGTGTATATACAAGAAAATCGACTTTATGCCTATATATAACACTACGGAATTTTTCCAAATGCACTGCCGTTATACCGTTTTGGCTTTATGTCAACTTCAGTTCGCTAAAGGAGGTTTATTAACTTAAATATGTTTTACCAGTTATCTGAAGCATTTCGATATCGATTGCGAAATGTATATATACAAGAAAATCGACTTTATATATAAAATTACAACATTACGGAGTTCTTCTAAATGCACTGCCGTTATACCGTTAAGGCTTTATGTAGACTTCAGTATGCTAACAAATGTTTACTAACTTAATATGTTAAACTAATGATTTGAAGCATTTCGATATCGATAGCTATATGTGTATATACAAGAAAATCGACTTTATACCTAAATGTAAGATTACGGAATTCTTCTAAATGCACTGCCGTTATGCCGCCATGGCTTTAAGCCAACTTCCGTTCGTTAAAGAAGGTTTATTAACTTAAATATGTTAAACTAATGATTTGAAGCATTTCGATATCGTTTGCTAAATGTGTATATACAAGAAAATCGAATTTGTACATAAATGTAAGACTACGGAATTCTTCCAATTGTATTGTCGTTATGCGGCCATGGCTTTACATCAACTTCAATACGTTAAAGAAGGTTAATTAACTTAAATATGTTCAACTAACGATTTGAGGCATTTCGATATCGATTTATAAGTGCGTATATACAACAAAGTCGATTTTATACCTAAATATAAGATTACGGAATTCTTCCAAATGCACTGTCGTTATGCCGCCATCGCTTTATATCACCTTCATTACGGTAAAGAAGGTTAACTAACTTAAATATGTTAGACTAATGATTTGAAGCATTTCGATATCGATTGCTAAATGTGTATGTACAACAAAATCGACTTTATACCTAAATATAAGATAACGGCATTCATATAAATATACTGCCGTTATGCCCTTATTGCTTTATGTAAACTTCAGTAAGATAAAGAAAGTTAATTAACTGAAATATGCTAAACCAGTTATTTGATGCATTTCGATATCGACTGCTGAATGTGTAAATACAAGAAAATCGACTTTATACCTAAATATAAAATTATAACATTACGGAATTCTTCTAAATGCACTGCCGTTATACCGTTAGGGCTTTATGTAGACTCCTGAAAGCTAAAAAGCGTTTATTAACTTAATATGTTAAATTACTGATTTGAAGCATTTCGAAATCGATAGCTAAATGTGTACATATAAGAAAATCTACTTTATACCTAAATATAAGATAACGGAATTCTTCTAAATGCACTGCCGTTATGCCGCCATGACTATATGCCAACTTCAGATCGTTAAAGAAGGTTCATTAACTTAAATATGTTAAACTAATGAGTTGAAGCATCTCGATGTCGATCGCTAAAGGTGTATATATGTACAAGAAAATCGACTTTTTACATAGATATAAGACTACGGAATTCTTCCAAATGTACTGTCGTTATGCCGCCATGGCTTTATATCAACTTCAATACGTTATAGAAGGTTAATTAACTTAAATATGTTAAACTAATGATTTGAAGCATTTCGATATCGAGTGCTAAATGTGCACGTACAACAAAACCGACTTTATACCTAAATATAAGATAACGGAATTCATATAAATATACTGCCGTTATGCCGTTATGGCTTTATGTAAACTTCAGTAAGATAAAGAAGGTTAATTAACTTAAATATGCTAAACCAGTTATTTGAAGCATTTCGATATCGATTGCTAAATGTGTAAATACAAGAAAATCGACTTTGTACTTAATATAAAATTATAACATTACGGAATTCTTCTAAATGCACTGCCGTTATACCGTTAAGGCTTTATGTAGACTTCAGTAAGCTAAAAAGCGTTTATTAACTTAAAATGTTAAACTAATGATATGAAGCATTTCGATATCGATAGCTAAATGTGTATATACAAGAAAATCGAATTTATACCTAAATATAAGATCACGGAATTCTTCTACATGCATTGCCACTATGCCGCCATGGCTATATGCCAACTTCAGATCGTTAAAGAAGGTTTATTAACATAAATATGATAAACGAATGATTTGAGGCATTTCGATATCGATAGAAAAATGTGTATATACAAGAAAATCGACTTTTTACGTAAATATACGACTACGGAATTCTTCTAAATGTACTGTCGTTATGCCGCAATGGCTTTATATCAACTTCAATACGTTAAAGAAGGTTAATTTACTTAAATATGTTAAGCTAATGATTTGAAGCATTTCAATATCGATAGCTAAATGTGTATATACAAAAAAATCGACTTTATACCTAAATATAAGATTACGGAATTCTTCTAAACGCACTGCCGTTATGCCGCCATGGCCTTAAGCCAACTTCAGTTCGTTAAAGAAGGTTTATTAACTTAAATATGTTAAACCAGTTATTTGAAGCATTTCGACATCGATTGCTTAATGCATATATACCATAAAATGGACTTTATAACTAAATATAAGACTACGGAATTCTTCCAATTGTATTGTCGTTATGCGGCCATGGCTTTACATCAACTTCAATACGTTAAAGAAGGTTAATTAACTTAAATATGTTCAACTAATGATTTGAGGCATTTCGATATCGATTTATAAATGCGTATATACAACAAAATCGATTTTATACCTAAATATAAGATTACGGAATTCTTCCAAATGCACTGTCGTTATGCCGCCATGGCTTTATATCACCTTCATTACGGTAAAGAAGGTTAACTAACTTAAATATGTTAGACTAATGATTTGAAGCATTTCGATATCGATTGCTAAATGTGTATGTACAACAAAATCGACTTTATACCTAAATATAAGATAACGGAATTCATATAAATATACTGCCGTTATGCCGTTATTGCTTTATGTAAACTTCAGTAAGATAAAGAAAGTTAATTAACTGAAATATGCTAAACCAGTTATTTGATGCATTTCGATATCGACTGCTAAATGTGTAAATACAAGAAAATCGATTTTATACCTAAATATAAAATTATAACATTACGGAATTCTTCTAAATGCACTGCCGTTATACCGTTAGGGCTTTATGTAGACTCCTGTAAGCTAAAAAGCGTTTATTAACTTAATATGTTAAACTACTGATTTGAAGCATTTCGATATCGATAGCTAAATGTGTACATATAAGAAAATCTACTTTATACCTAAATATAAGATAACGGAATTCTTCTAAATGCACTGCCGTTATGCCGCCATGACTATATGCCAACTTCAGATCGTTAAAGAAGGTTTATTAACTTAAATATGTTAAACTAATGAGTTGAAGCATCTCGATATCGATCGCTAAAGGTGTATATACAAGAAAATCGACTTTTTACATAGATATAAGACTACGGAATTCTTCCAAATGTACTGTCGTTATGAAGCTATGGCTTTATATCAACTTCAATACGTTATAGAAGGTTAATTAACTTAAATATGTTAAACTAATGATTTGAAGCATTTCGATATCGAGTGCTAAATGTGCACGTACAACAAAACCGACTTTATACCTAAATATAAGATAACGGAATTCATATAAATATACTGCCGTTATGCCGCTATGGCTTTATGTAAACTTCAGTAAGATAAAGAAGGTTAATTAACTTAAATATGCTAAACCAGTTATTTGAAGCATTTCGATATCGATTGCTTAATGTGTAAATACAAGAAAATCGACTTTGTACCTAAATATAAAATTATAACATTACGGAATTCTTCTAAATGCACTGCCGTTATACCGTTAAGGCTTTATGTAGACTTCAGTAAGCTAAAAAGCGTTTATTATCTTAATATGTTATACTAATGATATGAAGCATTTCGATATCGATAGCTAAATGTGTATATACAAGAAAATCGAATTTATACCTAAATATAAGATCACGGAATTCTTCTACATGCACTGCCATTACGCCGCCATGGCTATATGCCAACTTCAGATCGTTAAAGAAGGTTTATTAACATAAATATGATAAACGAATGATTTGAGGCATTTCGATATGGATAGCAAAATGTGTATATACAAGAAAATCGACTTTATACCTAAATATAAGATTACGGAATTCTTCTATATGCACTGCCGTTATGCCGCCCTGGCTATATGCCAACTTCAGATCGTTAAAGAAGGTTAATTAACTTAGATATGTTAAACTAATGATTTGAAGCATTTCGTTATCGATTGCTAAATGTTTATATACAAGAAAATTGACTTTATACCTAAATATAACACTGCGGAATTCTTCCAAATATACTGTCGTTATGCCGCCATGGCTTTATATCAACTTCAATACGTTAAAGAAGGTTAATTAACTTAAATATGTTAAACTAATGATTTGAAGCATTTCGTTATCGATTGCTAAATGTTTATATACAAGAAAATTGACTTTATACCTAAATATAACACTGCGGAATTCTTCCAAATATACTGTCGTTATGCCGCCATGGCTTTATATCACCTTCATTACGATAAAGAATGTTTTTTAACATAAATATGTTAAACTATTGATTTGAAGCATTTCGATATCGCTTTCTAAATGTGTATGTAAAAGAAAATCGAATTTATACCTAAACATAAGATTACGGAATTCTTCCAAATGTACTGTCGTTATGCCGCCATGGCTTTATGTCACCTTCATTACGTTAAAGAAGGCTAATTAACTTAAATATGTTAAACTAATGATTTGAAGCATTTCGTTATCGATTGCTAAATGTGTATATACAACAAAATCGACTTTATACCTGAATATAAGATTACGGAATTCTTCTAAGTGCAGTGCCGTTATGCTGCCATGGCTTTATGCCAACTTCAGATCGTTAAAGAAGGTTAATTAACTTAGATATGTTAAACTAATGATTTGAAGCATTTCGTTATCGATTGCTAAATGTTTATATACAAGAAAATTGACTTTATACCTAAATATAACACTGCGGAATTCTTCCAAATATACTGTCGTTATGCCGCCATGGCTTTATATCAACTTCAATACGTTAAAGAAGGTTAATTAACTTAAATATGTTAAACTAATGATTTGAAGCATTTCGTTATCGATTGCTAAATGTTTATATACAAGAAAATTGACTATATACCTAAATATAACACTGCGGAATTCTTCCAAATATACTGTCGTTATGCCGTTTTGGCTTTATGTAAACTTCAGTAAGATAAAGAAGGTTAATTAAGTGAAATATGCTAAACCAGTTATTTGAGGCATTTCGATATCGATTGCTAAATGTGTAAATACAAGAAAATCGACTTTATACCTAAATATAAAATTATAAGATTACGGAATTCTTCTTCATGCACTGCCGTTATGCCGCCCTGGCTATATGCCAACTTCAGATCGTTAAAGAAGGTTAATTAACTTAGATATGTTAAACTAATGATTTGAAGCATTTCGCTATCGATTGCTAAATGTTTATATACAACAAAATTGACTCTATACCTAAATATAACACTGCGGAATTCTTCCAAATGTACTGCCGTTATGCCGTTATGGCTTTATGTAAACTTCAGTAAGATAAAGAAGGTTAAGTAACTTAAATATGTTAAACTTATGATTTGAAGCATTTCGATATCGTTTGCTAAATGCGTATATACAACAAAATCGACTTTATACCTAAATATAAGATTACGGAATTCTTCTACATGCACTGTCGTTATGCAGCCATGGCTTTATATCACCTTCATCACGTTAAAGAAGGTTAATAACTTAAATATGTTAAACTAATGATTTGAAGATTTTCGATATCGATATCTAAATGTGTAAATACAAGAAAATCGACTATATACCTAAATATAAGATAACGGAACTCTTCTACCTGCACTGTCGTTATGCCGCCATGGCTTTATATCACCTTCATTACGTTAAAGAAGGTTTATTAACTTAAATATGTTAAACTAATGTTTTGAAGCATTTCGATATCGATTGCTAAATGCGTATATACAACAAAATCGACTTTATACCTAAATATAAGATAACGGAATTCATATAAATATACTGCCGTTATGCCGTTATGGCTTTATGTAAACTTTATTAAGATAAAGAAGGTTAATTAACTTAAATATGCTAAACCAGTTATTTGAAGCATTTCGATATATATTGTTAAATGTGTAAATACAAGAAAATCGACTTTATACCTAAATATAAGATTACGGAGTTCTTCCAAATGCACTGCCGTTATACCGTTATGGTTTTATGAACACTTCAGTAAGAAAAATAAGGTTAATTAACTTAAATATGTTAAACTAATGAGTTGAACCATCTCGATATCGATTGCTAATGTGTATATACAACAAAATCGACTTTATACCTAAATATAAGATTACGGAATTCTTCTAAATGCACTGCCGTAGAAGGTTAATTAACTTAAATATTTTAAACTAATGATTTGAAGCATTTCGTTATCGATTGCTAAATGTGTATATACAAGAAAATCGACTTTATACCTAAATATAAGATTACGGAATTCTTCTAAATGCACTGCCGTTATGCCGCCATGGCTTTAAGCCAACTTATGATCGTTAAAGAAGGTTTATTTACTTAAATATGTTAAACTAATGAGTTGAACCATCTCAATATCGATTGCTAATGTGTATATACAACAAAATCGACTTTATACCTATATATAAGATTACGGAATTCTTCCAAATGCACTACCGTTATACCGTTATGGCTTTACGTAAACTTCAGTAAGAAAAATAAGGTTAATTAACTTAAATATTTTAAACTAATGATTTGAAGCATCTCGATATCGATTGCTAAATGTGCAAATACAACAAAATCGACATTATACCTAAATATAAGTATACGGAATTCTTCCAAATGCACTGCCGTTATACCGTTATGGCTTTATGTTAACTTCAGTTCGTTAAAGAAGGTTTATTAACTTAAATATGTTAAACTAATGATTTGAAGCATTTCGATACCGATTGCTAGATGCGTATATACAACAAAATCGACTTTATACCTAACTATAAGATTACGGAATTCTTCTAAATGCACTGTCGTTACGCCGCCATGGCTTTATATCACCTTCATTACGGTAAAGAAGGTTAACTAACTTAAATGTGTTAAACAAATGAGTTGAGGCATCTCGATTTCGATCGCTAAATGTGTATATACAAGCAAATCGACTTTTTACATAAATATACGACTACGGAATTCTTCTAAATGTACTGTCGTTATGCCGCAATGGCTTTATATCAACTTCAATACGTTAAAGAAGGTTAATTTACTTAAATATGTTAAGCTAATGATTTGAAGCATTTCAATATCGATAGCTAAATGTGTATATACAACAAAATCGACTTTATACCTAAATATAAGATTACGGAATTCTTCTAAATGCACTGCCGTTATGCCGCCATGGCCTTAAGCAAACTTCAGTTCGTTAAAGAAGGTTTATTAACTTAAATATGTTAAACCAGTTATTTGAAGCATTTCGACATCGATTGCTTAATGCATATATACCAGAAAATGGACTTTATAACTAAATATAAGACTACGGAATTCTTCCAAGTGTACTGTCGTTATGCCGCCATGGCTTTATATCACCTTCAATACGTTAAAGAAGGTTAATTATCTTAAATATCTTAAACTAATGATTTGAAGATTTTCGATATCGATTGCTAAATGCGTATATTTATACAACAAAATCGACTTTATACCTAACTATAAGTTTACGGAATTCTTCCAAATGTACTGTCATTATGCCGCCATGGCCTTGTATCACCTTCAATACGTTTAAGAAGGTTTATTAACTTAAATATGTTACGCTATTGATTTGAAGCATTTCGATATCGATTGCTAAATGAGTATATACAAGAAAATCGAATTCACACCTAAATATAAGATTACGGAATTCTTCCAAATGTACTGTCGTTATGCCGCCATGGCTTTACATCAACTTCAATACGCTAAAGAAGGTTAAATAACTTAAATATGTTAAACTAATGATTTGAGGCATTTCGATATCGATTGCTAAACGCGTATATTTATACAACAAAATCGACTTTATGCCTAACTATAAGTTTACGGAATTCTTCCAAATGTACTGTCATTATGCCGCCATGGCCTTGTATCACCTTCAATACGTTTAAGAAGGTTTATTAACTTAAATATGTTACACTATTGATTTGAAGCATTTCGATATCGATTGCTAAATGAGTATATACAAGAAAATCGAATTCATACCTAAATATAAGATTACGGAATTCAACTACATGCACTGTCGTTATGCCGCCATGGCTTTATATAACCTTCATTACGTTAAAGAAGGTCAATTAACTTAAATATGTTAAACTAATGATCTGAAGCATTTCGATGTTGATTGATAAATGCGTATATACAAAAAAATCGACTTAATACCTAAATATAAGATTACGGAACTCTTCGAAATGCACAGCCGTTATGCCGTTAAGGCTTTTGTAGACTTCAGTAAGATAAAGTGCGTTAAATAACTCAAATATGTTAAACTAATGATTTGAAGCATTTCGATATCGATTGCTAAATGTGTATGTACAACAAAATCGACTTTATACCTAAATATAAGATAACGGATTTCAAATAAATATACTGCCGTTATGGCTTTATGTAAACTTCAGTAAGATAAAAAGGTTTAATTAACTTAAATATGCTAAACCAGTTATTTGAAGCATTTCGACATCGATTGCAAAATGTGTATACACAAGAAAATCGATTTAATGCTTAAATATAAGACTACGGTATTCTTCCAAACGCCCTGCCGTTATGGCTTTATGTCAACTTCAGTTCGCTAAAGGAGGTTTATTAACTTAAATATGTTAAACCAGTTATCTGAAGCATTTCGATATCGATTGCGAAATGTATATATACAAGAAAATCGACTTTATACCTAAATATAAGATTACGGAATTCTTCCACATGTACTGTCGTTATGCCGCCATGGCTTTATATCACCTTCAATACGCTAAAGAAGATTAATTATTTTAAATATGTTAAACTAATGGTTTGAAGCATTTCGATATCGATTGCTAAATGTGTAAATACAAGAAAATCGACTTTATACCTAAATATAAATTTACAACATTACGGAATTCTTCTAAATGCACTGCCGTTATACCGTTAAGGCTTTATGTAGACTTCAGTAAGCTTGTATGTACAAGAAAATGATATTATACCTAAATAAAAGGTTACGGAATTCACCCAAATATACTGCCGTTATGGCGTTATGTAAACTTCGGTAAGATAAAGAAGGTCAATTAACCTAAAAATGATAAACCAGTTATTTGAAGCATTTCGATATCGATTACTAAATGCGTATATACAAGAAAGTCGATTTTATACCTAAATATAAGATTACGGAATTCTTCTAAATGCACTGTCGTTATGCCGTTAAGGCTTTTGTAGACCTGAGTAAGATAAAGAGGGATAATTAACTTAAATATGTTAAACTAATGATTTGAAGCATTTCGATATGGATTGCTAAATGTGTATATACAAAAAAATCGATTTTATACCTAAATATAAGATTACGGAATTCTTTTAAATGCACTCCAGTTATACCGTTAAGGCTTTATATAAATTTCAGTACGTTAAAGAAGTTTAACTTACTTAAATATGCTAAACTAATGATTTGAAGCATTTCATTATCGATTGCTAAATGTTTATGTACAAGAAAATCGATTTTATACCTAAGTAAAAGATTACGGAAGTCACCCAAATATACTGCCGTTATGCCGTTATGTCTTTATGTAAACTTCAGTAAGATAAAGAAGGTTAATTAACTTAAATATGTTAAACTGATGATTTGAAGCATTTGGATATCGATTGCTAAATGTGTATATACAAGAAAATCGACTTTATACCTAAATATGTCAACTTCAGTTCGCTAAAGGAGGTTTATTAACTGAAATATGTTAAACCAGTTATCTGAAGCATTTCGATATCGATTGCGAAATATATATATACAAGAAAATCGACTTTATACCTAAATATAAGATTACGGAATTCTTCCACATGTACTGCCGTTATGCCGCCATGGCTTTATATCACCTTCAATACGTTAAAGAAGGTTAATTATTTTTAATATGTTAAATTAATGGTTTGAAGCATTTCGATATCGATTGCTTAATGCATATATACCATAAAATGGACTTTATAACTAAATATAAGACTACGGAATTCTTCCAATTGTATTGTCGTTATGCGGCCATGGCTTTACATCAACTTCAATACGTTAAAGAAGGTTAATTAACTTAAATATGTTCAACTAATGATTTGAGGCATTTCGATATCGATTTATAAATGCGTATATACAACAAAATCGATTTTATACCTAAATATAAGATTACGGAATTCTTCTAAATGCACTGTCGTTATGCCGCCATGGCTTTATATCACCTTCATTACGGTAAAGAAGGTTAACTAACTTAAATATGTTAGACTAATGATTTGAAGCATTTCGATATCGATTGCTAAATGTGTATGTACAACAAAATCGACTTTATACCTAAATATAAGATAACGGAATTCATATAAATATACTGCCGTTATGCCGTTATTGCTTTATGTAAACTTCAGTAAGATAAAGAAAGTTAATTAACTGAAATATGCTAAACCAGTTATTTGATGCATTTCGATATCGACTGCTAAATGTGTAAATACAAGAAAATCGATTTTATACCTAAATATAAAATTATAACATTACGGAATTCTTCTAAATGCACTGCCGTTATACCGTTAGGGCTTTATGTAGACTCCTGTAAGCTAAAAAGCGTTTATTAACTTAATATGTTAAACTACTGATTTGAAGCATTTCGATATCGATAGCTAAATGTGTACATATAAGAAAATCTACTTTATACCTAAATATAAGATAACGGAATTCTTCTAAATGCACTGCCGTTATGCCGCCATGACTATATGCCAACTTCAGATCGTTAAAGAAGGTTTATTAACTTAAATATGTTAAACTAATGAGTTGAAGCATCTCGATATCGATCGCTAAAGGTGTATATACAAGAAAATCGACTTTTTACATAGATATAAGACTACGGAGTTCTTCCAAATGTACTGTCGTTATGAAGCTATGGCTTTATATCAACTTCAATACGTTATAGAAGGTTAATTAACTTAAATATGTTAAACTAATGATTTGAAGCATTTCGATATCGAGTGCTAAATGTGCACGTACAACAAAACCGACTTTATACCTAAATATAAGATAACGGAATTCATATAAATATACTGCCGTTATGCCGCTATGGCTTTATGTAAACTTCAGTAAGATAAAGAAGGTTAATTAACTTAAATATGCTAAACCAGTTATTTGAAGCATTTCGATATCGATTGCTTAATGTGTAAATACAAGAAAATCGACTTTGTACCTAAATATAAAATTATAACATTACGGAATTCTTCTAAATGCACTGCCGTTATACCGTTAAGGCTTTATGTAGACTTCAGTAGGCTAAAAAGCGTTTATTATCTTAATATGTTAAACTAATGATATGAAGCATTTCGATCTCGATAGCTAAATGTGTATATACAAGAAAATCGAATTTATACCTAAATATAAGATCACGGAATTCTTCTACATGCACTGCCATTACGCCGCCATGGCTATATGCCAACTTCAGATCGTTAAAGAAGGTTTATTAACATAAATATGATAAACGAATGATTTGAGGCATTTCGATATGGATAGCAAAATGTGTATATACAAGAAAATCGACTTTATACCTAAATATAAGATTACGGAATTCTTCTATATGCACTGCCGTTATGCCGCCATGGCTATATGCCAACTTCAGATCGTTAAAGAAGGTTTATTAACATAAATATGATAAACGAATGATTTGAGGCATTTCGATATGGATAGCAAAATGTGTATATACAAGAAAATCGACTTTATACCTAAATATAAGATTACGGAATTCTTCTAAATGCAGTGCCGTTATGCTGCCATGGCTTTATGCCAACTTCAGATCGTTAAAGAAGGTTAATTAACTTCGATATGTTAAACTAATGATTTGAAGCATTTCGTTATCGATTGCTAAATGTTTATATACAAGAAAATTGACTTTATACCTAAATATAACACTGCGGAATTCTTCCAAATATACTGTCGTTATGCCGCCATGGCTTTATATCACCTTCATTACGATAAAGAATGTTTTTTAACATAAATATGTTAAACTATTGATTTGAAGCATTTCGATATCGCTTTCTAAATGTGTATGTAAAAGAAAATCGAATTTATACCTAAACATAAGATTACGGAATTCTTCCAAATGTACTGTCGTTATGCCGCCATGGCTTTATGTCACCTTCATTACGTTAAAGAAGGTTAAGTAACTTAAATATGTTAAACTAATGATTTGAAGCATTTCGATATCGATTGTTAAATTTGTATGTACAACAAAATCGACTTTATACCTAAATATAAGATAACGGAATTCATAAAAATATACTGCCGTTATGCCGTTATGGCTTTATGTAAACTTCAGTAAAATAAAGAAGGTTAATTAGCCTAAATATGATAAGCCAGTTTTTTGAAGCATTTCCATATCGATTGCAAAATGTGTATATACAAGAAAATCGACTTTATGCCTAAATATAACACTACGGAATGCTTCCAAATGCAGTGCCGTTATGGCTTTATGTCAACTTCAGTTCGCTAAAGGAGGTTTATTAACTTAAATATGTTAAACCAGTTATTTGAAGCATTTCGATATCGATTGCGAAATGTATATATACAAGAAAATCGACTTTATATATAAAATTACAACATTACGGAGTTCTTCTAAATGCACTGCCGTTATACCGTTAAGGCTTAATGTAGACTTCAGTATGTTAAAAAATGTTTATTAACTTAATATGTTAAACTAATTTTTTGAAGCATTTCGATATCGATAGCTAAATGTGTATATACAAGAAAATCGACTTTTTACCTAAATATAAGATTACGGAATTCTTCTAAATGCACTGCCGTTATGCCGCCATGGCTTTAAGCCAACTTCCGTTCGTTAAAGAAGGTTTATTAACTTAAATACGTTAAACTAATGATTTGAAGTATTTCGATATCGTTTGCTAAATGTGTATATACAAAAAGCCGACTTTATACCTAAATATAAGATTACGGAATTCTTCCAAATCTACTGTCGTTATGCCGCCATGGCTTTATATCACCTTCATTACGTTAAAGAAGGTTAACTAACTCAAATATGTTAGACGAATGATTTGAAGCATTTCGACATCGATAGCTAAATGTGTATATACAAGAAAATCGACTTTTTACCTAAATATAAGATTACGGAATTCTTCCAAATGCACTGCTGTTATGCCGTTTTGGCTTTATGTAAACTTCAGTAAGATAAAGAAGGTTAATTAAGTGAAATATGCTAAACCAGTTATTTGAGGCATTTCGATATCGATTGCGAAATGTATATATACAAGAAAATCGACTTTATACCTAAATATAAAATTATAAGATTACGGAATTCTTCTTCATGCACTGCCGTTATGCCGCCCTGGCTATATGCCAACTTCAGATCGTTAAAGAAGTTTAATTAACTTAGATATGTTAAACTAATGATTTGAAGCATTTCGCTATCGATTGCTAAATGTTTATATACAACAAAATTGACTCTATACCTAAATATAACACTGCGGAATTCTTCCAAATGTACCGCCGTTATGCCGTTATGGCTTTATGTAAACTTCAGTAAGATAAAGAAGGTTAAGTAACTTAAATATGTTAAACTTATGATTTGAAGCATTTCGATATCGTTTGCTAAATGCGTATATACAACAAAATCGACTTTATACCTAAATATAAGATAACGGAACTCTTCTACCTGCACTGTCGTTATGCCGCCATGGCTTTATATCACCTTCATTACGTTAAAGAAGGTTAATTAACTTAAATATTTTAAACTAATGATTTGAAGCATCTCGATATCGATTGCTAAATGTGCAAATACAACAAAATCGACATTATACCTAAATATAAGTATACGGAATTCTTCCAAATGCACTGCCGTTATACCGTTATGGCTTTATGTTAACTTCAGTTCGTTAAAGAAGGTTTATTAACTTAAATATGTTAAACTAATGATTTGAAGCATTTCGATACCGATTGCTAGATGCGTATATACAACAAAATCGACTTTATACCTAACTATAAGATTACGGAATTCTTCTAAATGCACTGTCGTTACGCCGCCATGGCTTTATATCACCTTCATTACGGTAAAGAAGGTTAACTAACTTAAATGTGTTAAACAAATGAGTTGAGGCATCTCGATTTCGATCGCTAAATGTGTATATACAAGCAAATCGACTTTTTACATAAATATACGACTACGGAATTCTTCTAAATGTACTGTCGTTATGCCGCAATGGCTTTATATCAACTTCAATACGTTAAAGAAGGTTAATTTACTTAAATATGTTAAGCTAATGATTTGAAGCATTTCAATATCGATAGCTAAATGTGTATATACAACAAAATCGACTTTATACCTAAATATAAGATTACGGAATTCTTCTAAATGCACTGCCGTTATGCCGCCATGGCCTTAAGCAAACTTCAGTTCGTTAAAGAAGGTTTATTAACTTAAATATGTTAAACCAGTTATTTGAAGCATTTCGACATCGATTGCTTAATGCATATATACCAGAAAATGGACTTTATAACTAAATATAAGACTACGGAATTCTTCCAAGTGTACTGTCGTTATGCCGCCATGGCTTTATATCACCTTCAATACGTTAAAGAAGGTTAATTATCTTAAATATCTTAAACTAATGATTTGAAGATTTTCGATATCGATTGCTAAATGCGTATATTTATACAACAAAATCGACTTTATACCTAACTATAAGTTTACGGAATTCTTCCAAATGTACTGTCATTATGCCGCCATGGCCTTGTATCACCTTCAATACGTTTAAGAAGGTTTATTAACTTAAATATGTTACGCTATTGATTTGAAGCATTTCGATATCGATTGCTAAATGAGTATATACAAGAAAATCGAATTCATACATAAATATAAGATTACGGAATTCTTCCAAATGTACTGTCGTTATGCCGCCATGGCTTTATATCAACTTCAATACGCTAAAGAAGGTTAATTAACTTAAATATGTTAAACTAATGATTTGAGGCATTTCGATATCGATTGCTAAACGCGTATATTTATACAACAAAATCGACTTTATGCCTAACTATAAAATTACGGAATTCTTCCAAATGTACTGTCATTATGCCGCCATGGCCTTGTATCACCTTCAATACGTTTACGAAGGTTTATTAACTTAAATATGTTACACTATTGATTTGAAGCATTTCGATATCGATTGCTAAATGAGTATATACAAGAAAATCGAATTCATACCTAAATATAAGATTACGGAATTCAACTACATGCACTGTCGTTATGCCGCCATGGCTTTATATAACCTTCATTACGTTAAAGAAGGTCAATTAACTTAAATATGTTAAACTAATGATCTGAAGCATTTCGATGTTGATTGATAAATGCGTATATACAAAAAAATCGACTTAATACCTAAATATAAGATTACGGAACTCTTCGAAATGCACAGCCGTTATGCCGTTAAGGCTTTTGTAGACTTCAGTAAGTTAAAGTGCGTTAAATAACTCAAATATGTTAAACTAATGATTTGAAGCATTTCGATATCGATTGCTAAATGAGTATGTACAACAAAATCGACTTTATACCTAAATATAAGATAACGGATTTCAAATAAATATACTGCCGTTATGGCTTTATGTAAACTTCAGTAAGATAAAAAGGTTTAATTAACTTAAATATGCTAAACCAGTTATTTGAAGCATTTCGACATCGATTGCAAAATGTGTATACACAAGAAAATCGATTTAATGCTTAAATATAAGACTACGGTATTCTTCCAAACGCCCTGCCGTTATGGCTTTATGTCAACTTCAGTTCGCTAAAGGAGGTTTATTAACTTAAATATGTTAAACCAGTTATCTGAAGCATTTCGATATCGATTGCGAAATGTATATATACAAGAAAATCGACTTTATACCTAAATATAAGATTACGGAATTCTTCCACATGTACTGTCGTTATGCCGCCATGGCTTTATATCACCTTCAATACGCTAAAGAAGATTAATTATTTTAAATATGTTAAACTAATGGTTTGAAGCATTTCGATATCGATTGCTAAATGTGTAAATACAAGAAAATCGACTTTATACCTAAATATAAATTTACAACATTACGGAATTCTTCTAAATGCACTGCCGTTATACCGTTAAGGCTTTATGTAGACTTCAGTAAGCTAAAAAATGTTTATTAACTTGTGTGTATAAAAGAAAATCGACTTTATACCTAAACATAAGATTACAGAATTCTACTACATGCACTGCCGTAATGCCGCCGTGGCTATATGCCAACTTTAGATCGTTAAAGAAGGTTTATTTACTTAAATATGTTAAGCTAATGAGTTGAGTCATCTCGATATCGATTGCTAAATGTGTCTATACAACAAAATCGACTTTATACCTAAATATAAGATTACGGAATTCTTCCAAATGCACTGCCGTTATACCGTTATGGCTTTATGTAAACTTCAGTAAGATAGAGAGGGTTAATTAAATTAAATATGTTAAACTAATGATTTGAAGCATTTCAAAATCGATTGCTAAATATGTAAATACAAGAAAATCGACTTTATACCTAAATAGAAGATTACAGAATTCTTTTAAATGCACTGCAGTTATACCGTTAAGGCTTTATATAAATTTCAGTACGTTAAAGAAGGTTAATTTACTTAAATATGCTAAGCTAATGATTTGAAGCATTTCGATATCGATTGCTTAATGTGTATGTACAAGAAAATCGATATTATACCTAAATAAAAGGTTACGGAATTCACCCAAATATACTGCCGTTATGGCGTTATGTAAACTTCGGTAAGATAAAGAAGGTCAATTAACCTAAATATGATAAACCAGTTATTTGAAGCATTTCGATATCGATTACTAAATGCGTATATACAAGAAAGTCGATTTTATACCTAAATATAAGATTACGGAATTCTTCTAAATGCACTGTCGTTATGCCGTTAAGGCTTTTGTAGACCTGAGTAAGATAAAGAGGGTTAATTAACTTAAATATGTTAAACTAATGATTTGAAGCATTTCGATATGGATTGCTAAATGTGTATATACAAAAAAATCGAATTTATACCTAAATATAAGATTACGGAATTCTTTTAAATGCACTCCAGTTATACCGTTAAGGCTTTATATAAATTTCAGTACGTTAAAGAAGTTTAACTTACTTAAATATGCTAAACTAATGATTTGAAGCATTTCATTATCGATTGCTAAATGTTTATGTACAAGAAAATCGATTTTATACCTAAGTAAAAGATTACGGAAGTCACCCAAATATACTGCCGTTATGCCGTTATGTCTTTATGTAAACTTCAGTAAGATAAAGAAGGTTAATTAACTTAAATATGTTAAACTGATGATTTGAAGCATTTGGATATCGATTGCTAAATGTGTATATACAAGAAAATCGACTTTATACCTAAATATGTCAACTTCAGTTCGCTAAAGGAGGTTTATTAACTGAAATATGTTAAACCAGTTATCTGAAGCATTTCGATATCGATTGCGAAATATATATATACAAGAAAATCGACTTTATACCTTAATATAAGATTACTGAATTCTTCCACATGTACTGCCGTTATGCCGCCATGGCTTTATATCACCTTCAATACGTTAAAGAAGGTTAATTATTTTTAATATGTTAAATTAATGGTTTGAAGCATTTCGATATCGATTGCTAAATGTGTAAATACAAGAAAATCGACTTTATACCTAAAAATAAAATTATAGCATTACGGAATTCTTCTAAATGTACTGGCGTTATACCGTTAAGGCTTTATATAGACTTCAGTAAGCTAAAAAATGTTTATTAACTAAATATGTTAAACTAATGATTTGAAGCATTTCGATATCGATAGTGAAATGTGTATATACAAGAAAATCGACTTTATACCTAAATATAAGATTACGGAATTCTTCTACATGCACTGCCGTTATGACGTCATGGCTATATGCAAACTTCAGATCGTTAAAGAAAGTTTATTAACTTAAATATGTTAAACTAATGAGTTGAACCATCTCGATATCGATTGCTAAATGTGTATATACAGCAAAATCGACTTCATACATAAATATGCGATAACGGAATTCTTCTAAATGCACTGCCGTTATGCCGCCATAGCTTTATGCCAACTTCAGTTCGTTATAGAAGGTTTATTGACTTAACTATGTTAAACTAATAAGTTGAAGCATCTCGATATCGATTGCTAAATATGTATATACAACAAAATCGACTTTATACCTAAATATAAGTTTACGGAATTCATCCAAATGCACTGCCGTTATGCCGTTAAGGCATTATGTAGACTTACTGAAAGCTAAAAAGCGTTTATTAACTTAAATATGTTAGACTAATGATTTGAAGCATTTCGATATCGCTTGCTAAATGTGTATATACAAGAAAATCGAATTTATACCTAAACTTTTATACCTAAACGCTAAAGAAGGTTAATTAACTTAAATATGTTAAACTAATGATTTGAGGCATTTCGATATCGATTGCTAAATGCGTATATTTATACAACAAAATCGACTTTATACCTAACTATAAGTTTACGGAATTCTTCCAAATGTACTGTAATTATGCCGCCATGGCCTTGTATCACCTTCAATACGTTTGAGAAGGTTTATTAACTTAAATATGTTACACTATTGATTTGAAGCATTTCGATATCGATTGCTAAATGAGTATATACAAGAAAATCGAATTCATACCTAAATATAAGGTTACGGAATTCAACTACATGCACTGTCGTTATGCCGCCATGGCTTTATATCACCTAAATTACGTTAAAGAAGGTTAATTAACTTAAATATGTTAAACTAATGATCTGAAGCATTTCGATGTTGATTGATAAATGCGTATATACAAAAAAATCGACTTAATACCTAAATATAAGATTACGGAACTCTTCGAAATGCACAGCCGTTATGCCGTTAAGGCTTTTGTAGAGTTCAGTAAGATAAAGTGCGTTAAATAACTCAAATATGTTAAACTAATGATTTGAAGCATTTCAAAATCGATTGCTAAATGTGTATGTACAACAAAATCGACTTTATACCTAAATATAAGATAACGGATTTCATATAAATATACTGCCGTTATGGCTTTATGTAAACTTCAGTAAGATAAAAAGGTTTAATTAACTTAAATATGCTAAACCAGTTATTTGAAGCATTTCGACATCGATTGCAAAATGTGTATATACAAGAAAATCGACTTAATGCTTAAATATAAGACTACGGTATTCTTCCAAACGCCCTGCCGTTATGGCTTTGTGTCAACTTCAGTTCGCTAAAGGAGGTTTATTAACTTAAATATGTTAAACCAGTTGTCTGAAGCATTTCGATATCGATTGCGAAATGTATATATACAAGAAAATCGACTTTATACCTAAATATAAGATTGCGGAATTCTTCCACAGGTACTGTCGTTATGCCGCCATGGCTTTATATCACCTTCATTACGCTAAAGAAGATTAATTATTTTAAATATGTTAAACTAATGGTTCGAAGCATTTCGATATCGATTGCTAAATGTGTAAATACAAGAAAATCGACTTTATACCTAAATATAAAATTATAACATTACGCAATTTTTCTAAATGTACTGCCGTTATGCCGCCATGGCTTTATATCAACTTCAATACGTTAAAGAAGGTTAATTAACTTAAATGTGTTAAACTAATGATTTGAAGCATTTCGATATCGCTTGTATATACGAGAAAATCGAATTTATACCTTAATATAAGATAACGGGATTCTTCTAAATGCACTGCCGTTATGCCGCCATGGCCCTATATCAACTTCAATACGATAAAGAAGGTTTATTAACTTAAATATGTTAAACTAATGAGTTGAAGCATCTCGATATCGAATGCTAAATGTGTATATACAACAAAATTGACTTTATACCTAAATATAAGATTACTGAATTCCTCTAAATGCACTGCCGTTATGCCGCCATGGCTTTACGCCAACTTCCGTTCGTTAAAGAAGGTTTATTAAATTAAATATGTTAAACTAATGATTTGAAGCATTTCGATATCGATTGCTAAATGTGTATATATAAGAAAATCGACTTTATACATAAATATAAGATTACGGAATTCTTCTAAATGCACTGCCGTTATGCCGCCATAGCTTTATATCAACTTCAATACGTTAAAGAAGGTTAATTAACTTAAATATGTTAAACTAATGATTTGAAGCATTTCGATATCGCTTGCTAAATGTGTATATACAAGAAAATCGAATTTATACCTAAATATAAGATAACGGGATTCTTCTAAATGCACTGCCGTTATGCCGCCATGGCTTTATATCAACTTCAATACGTTAGAGAAGATTAATTATCTTAAATATGTTAAACTAATGATTTGAAGCATTTCGATATCGCTTGCTAAATGTGTATATACAACAAAATCGACTTTGTACCTAAATATAACATTACGGAATGCTTCTAAATGCACTGCCGTTATGCCGCTATGGTTTTATATCAACTTCAATACGTTAAAGAAGGTTAATTAACTTAAATATGTTAAACTAATGATTTGAAGCATTTCGATATCGCTTGCTAAATGTGTATATACAAGAAAATCGACTTTATACCTAAATATAAGATAACGGAATTCTTCTACATGCACTGCCGTTTTACCGCCATGGCTTTAGATCAACTTCAATACGTTAAAGAAGATTAATTAACTTAAATATGTTAAACTAATGATTTGAAGCATTTCGATATCGCTTGCTAAATGTGTATTTACAAGAAAATCGACTTTACACCTAAATATAAGATAACGGAATTATTCTACGTGCACTGCCGTTATACCGCCATGGCTTTAGATCAACTTCAATACGTTAAAGAAGATTAATTAACTTAAATATGTTAAACTAATGATTTGAAGCATTTCGATATCGCTTGCTAAATGTGTATTTACAAGAAAATCGACTTTATACCTAAATATAAAATAACGGAATTATTCTACGTGCACTGCCGTTATACCGCCATGGCTTTTTGCCAACTTCAGTTCGTTAAAGAAGGTTTATTATATTAAATATGTTAAACAAATGATTTGAAGCATTTCGATATCGCTTGCTAAATGGGTATATACAACAAAATCGACTTTATACCTAAATATAACATTACGGAATTCTTCTAAATGCACTGCCGTTATGCCGCTATGGCTTTATATCAACTTCAATACGTTAAAGAAGGTTAACTAACTTAAATATGTTAAACTAATGATTTGAAGCATTTCGATATAGCTTGCTAAATGTGTATATACAAGAAGATCGACTTTATACCTAAATATAAGATTACGGAATTCTTCTAAATGCACTGCCGTTATGCCGCCATGGCTTTATATCAACTTCAATGCGTTAAAGAAGGTTAATTAACTTAAATATGTTAAACTAATGATTTGAAGCATTTCGATATCGCATGCTAAATGTGTGTATACAACAAAATCGACTTTATACCTAAATATAAGATAACGGAATTCTTTTAAATGCACTGCCGTTATGCCGTTAAGGCTTTATGCAGACTTCAGTAAGACAGAGAGGGTTAATTAACTTAAATATGTTAAACTAATGATTTGAAGCATTTCGATATCGCTTGCTAAATGTATATATACAAGAAAATCGACTTTATACCTAAATATAAGATTACGGAATTCTTCTAAATGCACTGCCGTTATGCCGCTATGGCTTTAGATCAACTTCAATACGTTAAAGAGGGTTAATTAACTTAAATATGTTAAACTAATGATTTGAAGCATTTCGATATCGCTTGCTAAATGTGTATATACAAGAAAATCGCCTATATACTTAAATATAAGATTACGGAATTCTTCTACATGCACTGTCGTTATGCAGCCATGGCTTTATATCACCTTCAATACGTTAAAGAAGGTTAATTAACTTAAATATGTTAAACTAATGATTTGAAGCATTTCGATATCGCCTGCTAAATGTGTATATACAAGAAAATCGAATTTATACCTTAATATAAGATAACGGGATTCTTCTAAATGCACTGCCGTTATGCCGCCATGGCCCTATATCAACTTCAATACGATAAAGAAGGTTTATTAACTTAAATATGTTAAACTAATGATTTGAAGCATTTCGATATCGCTTGCTAAATGTGTATATACAAGAAAATTGACTTTATACCTAAATATAAGATTACGGAATTCTTCTAAATGCACTGCCGTTATGCCGCCATGGCTTTAGATCAACTTCAATACGTTAAAGAAGATTAATTAACTTAAATATGTTAAACTAATGATTTGAAGCATTTCGATATCGCTTGCTAAATGTGTATTTACAAGAAAATCGACTTTACACCTAAATATAAGATAACGGAATTATTCTACGTGCACTGCCGTTATACCGCCATGGCTTTAGATCAACTTCAATACGTTAAAGAAGATTAATTAACTTAAATATGTTAAACTAATGATTTGAAGCATTTCGATATCGCTTGCTAAATGTGTATTTACAAGAAAATCGACTTTATACCTAAATATAAAATAACGGAATTATTCTACGTGCACTGCCGTTATACCGCCATGGCTTTTTGCCAACTTCAGTTCGTTAAAGAAGGTTTATTATATTAAATATGCTAAACTAATGATTTGAAGCATTTCGATATCGCTTGCTAAATGTGTATATACAACAAAATCGACTTTATACCTAAATATAACATTACGGAATTCTTCTAAATGCACTGCCGTTATGCCGCTATGGCTTTATATCAACTTCAATACGTTAAAGAAGGTTAACTAACTTAAATATGTTAAACTAATGATTTGAAGCATTTCGATATAGCTTGCTAAATGTGTATATACAAGAAGATCGACTTTATACCTAAATATAAGATTACGGAATTCTTCTAAATGCACTGCCGTTATGCCGCCATGGCTTTATATCAACTTCAATGCGTTAAAGAAGGTTAATTAACTTAAATATGTTAAACTAATGATTTGAAGCATTTCGATATCGCATGCTAAATGTGTGTATACAACAAAATCGACTTTATACCTAAATATAAGATAACGGAATTCTTTTAAATGCACTGCCGTTATGCCGTTAAGGCTTTATGCAGACTTCAGTAAGACAGAGAGGGTTAATTAACTTAAATATGTTAAACTAATGATTTGAAGCATTTCGATATCGCTTGCTAAATGTATATATACAAGAAAATCGACTTTATACCTAAATATAAGATTACGGAATTCTTCTAAATGCACTGCCGTTATGCCGCTATGGCTTTAGATCAACTTCAATACGTTAAAGAGGGTTAATTAACTTAAATATGTTAAACTAATGATTTGAAGCATTTCGATATCGCTTGCTAAATGTGTATATACAAGAAAATCGCCTATATACTTAAATATAAGATTACGGAATTCTTCTACATGCACTGTCGTTATGCAGCCATGGCTTTATATCACCTTCAATACGTTAAAGAAGGTTAATTAACTTAAATATGTTAAACTAATGATTTGAAGCATTTCGATATCGCCTGCTAAATGTGTATATACAAGAAAATCGAATTTATACCTAAATATAAGATAACGGGATTATTCTAAATGCACTGCCGTTATACCGTTAAGGCTTTATGTAGACTTCAGTAAGCTAAAAAATGTTTATTAACTTAATATGTTAAACTAGTGATTTGAAGCATTTCGATATCGATATCTAAATGTTTATATAAAAGAAAATCGACTTTATACCAAAATAAAAGATTACGGAATTCTTCTACATGCACTGCCGTAATGCCGTCGTGGCTATATGCCAACTTCAGATCGTTAAAGAAGGTTTATAAACTTAAATATGTTAAGCTAATGAGGCGAAGCATCTCGATATCGATTGCTAAATGTGTATATACAACAAAATCGACTTTATACCGAAATATAAGATTACGGATTTCTTCTAAATGCACTGCCGTTATGCCGCCATGGCTTTAAATCAACTTCAATACGTTAAAGAAGGTTAATTAACTTAAATATGTTAAACTAATGATTTGAAGCATTTCGATATCGCTTGTATATACAAGAAAATCAGGTTTATTAACTTAAATATGTTAAGCTGATGAGTTGAAGCATCTCTATATCGATTGCTAGATGTGTAAATACAACAAAATCGACTTTATACCTAAACATAACATTACGGAATTCTTCTACATGCACTGCCGTTATGCCGCCATGGCTTTATGCCAACTTCAGTTCGTTATAGAAGGTTTATTAACTTAAATATGTTAAACTAATGAGTTGAAGCATCTCGATATCGATTGCTAAATGTGTATATACAATAAAATCGACTTTATACCTAAATATAAGATTACGGATTTCTTCTAAATGTAATGCCGCCATGGCTTTAGATCAACTTCAATACGTTAAAGAAGGTTAATTAACTTAAATATGTTAAACTAATGATTTGAAGCATTTCGATATCGCTTGCTAAATGTGTACATACAAGAAAATCGACTTTATACCTAAATATAAGGTAACGGAATTCTTCTACAGGCACTGCCAACTTCAGTTCGTTAAAGAAGTTTTATTAACTTAAATATGTTAAACTAATGATTTGAGGCATTTCGATATCGCCTGCTAAATGCGTATATACAAGAAAATCGACTTTATACCTAAATATAAGATTACCGAATTCTTCTAAATGCACTGCCGTTATGCCACCATGGCTTTATATCAACTTCAATACGTTAAAGAAGGTTAATTAACTTAAATATGTTAAACTAATGATTTGAAGCATTTCGATATCGCTTGCTAAATGTGTATATACAAGAAAATCGACTTTATACCTAAATATAAGATAACGGAATTCTTCTACATGCACTGCCGTTATGCCGCCATGGATTTATGCCAACTTCAGTTCGTTAAAGAAGGTTTATTAACTTAAATATGTTAAACTAATGAGTTGAAGCATTTCGATATCGCATGCTAAATGTGTGTATACAACAAAATCGACTTTATACCTAAATATAAGATAACGGAATTCTTTTAAATGCACTGCCGTTATGCCGTTAAGGCTTTATGCAGACTTCAGTAAGACAGAGAGGGTTAATTAACTTAAATATGTTAAACTAATGATTTGAAGAATTTCGATATCGCTTGCTAAATGTATATATACAAGAAAATCGACTTTATACCTAAATATAAGATTACGGAATTCTTCTAAATGCACTGCCGTTATGCCGCTATGGCTTTAGATCAACTTCAATACGTTAAAGAGGGTTAAATAACTTAAATATGTTAAACTAATGATTTGAAGCATTTCGATATCGCTTGCTAAATGTGTATATACAAGAAAATCGCCTATATACTTAAATATAAGATTACGGAATTCTTCTACATGCACTGTCGTTATGCAGCCATTGCTTTATATCACCTTCAATACGTTAAAGAAGGTTAATTAACTTAAATATGTTAAACTAATGATTTGAAGCATTTCGATATCGCCTGCTAAATGTGTATATACAAGAAAATCGAATTTATACCTAAATATAAGATAACGGGATTATTCTAAATGCACTGCCGTTATACCGTTAAGGCTTTATGTAGACTTCAGTAAGCTAAAAAATGTTTATTAACTTAATATGTTAAACTAGTGATTTGAAGCATTTCGATATCGATATCTAAATGTGTATATAAAAGAAAATCGACTTTATACCAAAATAAAAGATTACGGAATTCTTCTACATGCACTGCCGTAATGCCGCCGTGGCGATATGCCAACTTCAGATCGTTAAAGAAGGTTTATAAACTTAAATATGTTAAGCTAATGAGGTGAAGCATCTCGATATCGATTGCTAAATGTGTATATAAAGGGTGATTTTTTAAGAGCTTGATAACTTTTTTTAAAAAAAAAACGCATAAAATTTGCAAAATCTCATCGGTTCTTTATTTGAAACGTTAGATTGGTTCATGACATTTACTTTTTGAAGATAATTTCATTTAAATGTTGACCGCGGCTGCGTCTTAGGTGGTCCATTCGGAAAGTCCAATTTTGGGCAACTTTTTCGAGCATTTCGGCCGGAATAGCCCGAATTTCTTCGGAAATGTTGTCTTCCAAAGCTGGAATAGTTGCTGGCTTATTTCTGTAGACTTTAGACTTGACGTAGCCCCACAAAAAATAGTCTAAAGGCGTTAAATCGCATGATCTTGGTGGCCAACTTACGGGTCCATTTCTTGAGATGAATTGTTGTCCGAAGTTTTCCCTCAAAATGGCAATAGAATCGCGAGCTGTGTGGCATGTAGCGCCATCTTGTTGAAACCACATGTCAACCAAGTTCAGTTCTTCCATTTTTGGCAACAAAAAGTTTGTTAGCATCGAACGATAGCGATCGCCATTCACCGTAACGTTGCGTCCAACAGCATCTTTGAAAAAATACGGTCCAATGATTCCACCAGCGTACAAACCACACCAAACAGTGCATTTTTCGGGATGCATGGGCAGTTCTTGAACGGCTTCTGGTTGCTCTTCACCCCAAATGCGGCAATTTTGCTTATTTACGTAGCCATTCAACCAGAAATGAGCCTCATCGCTGAACAAAATTTGTCGATAAAAAAGCGGATTTTCTGCCAACTTTTCTAGGGCCCATTCACTGAAAATTCGACGTTGTGGCAGATCGTTCGGCTTCAGTTCTTGCACGAGCTGTATTTTATACGGTTTTACACCAAGATCTTTGCGTAAAATCTTCCATGTGGTCGAATAACACAAACCCAATTGCTGCGAACGGCGACGAATCGACATTTCACGGTCTTCAGCCACACTCTCAGAAACAGACGCAATATTCTCTTCTGTACGCACTGTACGCATTCGTGTGGTTGGTTTAATGTCCAATAAAGTAAACTGAGTGCGAAACTTGGTCACAATCGCATTAATTGTTTGCTCACTTGGTCGATTATGTAGACCATAAATCGGACGTAAAGCGCGAAACACATTTCGAACCGAACACTGATTTTGGTAATAAAATTCAATGATTTGCAAGCGTTGCTCGTTAGTAAGTCTATTCATGATGAAATGTCAAAGCATACTGAGCATCTTTCTCTTTGACACCATGTCTGAAATCCCACGTAATCTGTCAAATACTAATGCATGAAAATCCTAACCTCAAAAAAATCACCCGTTACAACAAAATCGACTTTATACCGAAATATAAGATTACGGATTTCTTCTAAATGCACTGCCGTTATGCCGGCATGGCTTTAGATCAACTTCAATACGTTAAAGAAGGTTAATTAACTTAAATATGTTAAACTAATGATTTGAAGCATTTCGACATCGCTTGTATATACAAGAAAATCAGGTTTATTAACTTAAATATGTTAAGCTGATGAGTTGAAGCATCTCTATATCGATTGCTAAATGTGTAAATACAACAAAATCGACTTTATACCTAAACATAACATTACGGAATTCTTCTACATGCACTGCCGTTATGCCGCCATGGCTTTATGCCAACTTCAGTTCGTTATAGAAGGTTTATTAACTTAAATATGTTAAACTAATGAGTTGAAGCATCTCTATATCGATTGCTAAATGTGTAAATACAACAAAATCGACTTTATACCTAAACATAACATTACGGAATTCTTCTACATGCACTGCCGTTATGCCGCCATGGATTTATGCCAACTTCAGTTCGTTAAAGAAGGTTTATTAACTTAAATATGTTAAACTAATGAGTTGAAGCATTTCGATATCGATTGCTAAATGTGTATAAACAACAAAATCGACTTTATACGGAATTCTTCCAAATGCACTGCCGTTATGCCGCCATAGCTTTATATCAACTTCAATACGTTAAAGAAGGTTAATTATTCTAAATATGTTAAACTAATGGTTTGAAGCATTTCGATATCGATTGCTAAATGTGCAAATACAAGAAAATCGAATTTATACCTAAATATAAAATTATAACGTTACGTAATTCTTCTAAATGCACTGCCGCTATACCGTTAAGGCTTTATGTAGACTTCAGTAAGCTTCAAAATGTTTATTAACTTAAATATGTTAAACAAATGATTTGAAGCATTTCGATATCGATGGAAAAATGTGTATATACAAGAAAATCGACTTTATGCCTAATAAAAGGTTGCGGAATTCTTCTACATCCACTGCCGTTATGCCAACTTCAGATCAATAAAGAAGGTTTATTAACTTAAATATGTTAAACTAATGAGTTGAAGCATTTCGATGTCGATTGCTAAATGCGTATATACAACAAAATCGACTTAATACCTAAATATAAGATTACGGAACTCTTCCAAATGCACTGCCGTTATGCCGTTAAGGCTTTTGTGGATTTCAGTAAGATAAAGAGGGTTAATTTACTTAAATATGTTAAACTAATGATTTGAGGCATTTCAATATCGATTGCTAAATGTGTAAATATAAGAAAATCGACTATATACTTAAATGTAAGATTACGGAATTCTTCTACATGCACTGTCGTTATGCCGCCATGGCTTTATATCTCCTTCATTACCTTAAAGAAAGTTAATTAACTTAAATATGTTAAACTAATGATTTGAAGATTTTCGATATCGATTGCTAAATGTGTAAATACAAGAAACTCGACTTTATACCTAAATAGAAGATTACGAAATCCTTCTACATGCACTGCCGTAATACCGCCGTGGCTATATGCCAAATTCAGATCGTTAAAGAAGGTTTATTAACTTAAATATGTTAAGCTAATGAGTTGAAGCATCTCGATATCGATTGCTAAATGTGTATATACAACAAAATCGACTTTATACCTAAATATAAGATTACGGAATTCTTCCAAATGCACTGCCTTTATACCGGCTATATGTAAACTTCAGTAGGATAAAGAAGGTTAATTAACTTAAGCATGTTAAACTAATGATTTGAGGCATTTCGATATCGCTTGCTAAATGTGTATATACAAGAAAATCGTATTTATACCTAAATATAAGATAATGGAATTCTTTTAAATGCACTGCCGTTATACCGTTATATCTTTATGTAGACTTCAGTAAGCTAAAAAATGTTTATTAATTTAATATGTTAAACTAATGATTTGAAGCATTTCGATATCGATATCTAAATGTGTATATAAAAGAAAATCGACTTTATACCTAAATAAAAGATTGCGAAATCCTTCTACATGCACTGCCGTAATACCGCCGTGGCTATATGCCAAATTCAGATCGTTAAAGAAGGTTTATTAACTTAAATATGTTAAGCTAATGAGTTGAAGCATCTCGATATCGATTGCTAAATGTGTACATACAACAAAATCGACTTTATACCTAAATATAAGATTACGGAATTCTTCCAAATGCACTGCCTTTATACCGGCTTTATGTAAACTTCAGTAGGATAAAGAAGGTTGATTAACTTAAGTAAGTTAAACTAATGATTTGAGGCATTTCGATATCGCTTGCTAAATGTGTATATACAAGAAAATCGTATTTATACCTAAATATAAGATAACGGAATTCTTCTAAATGCACTGCCGTTATACCGTCAAATCTTTATGTAGACTTCAGTGCGTTAAAGAACGTTTATTAACTTAAATCTGTTAAACTAATGATTTGAAGCATTTCGATATCGATTGCTAAATGTGTATATACAAGAAAATCGACTTTATACCAAAATATAAGATTACAGAATTCTTCTAAATGCACTGCCGTTATGCCGCCATGGCTTTATGCCAACCTCGGTTCGTTAAAGAAGGTTTATTAGCTTAAATATGTTAAACTAATGATTTGAAGCATTTCGTTATTGATTGCTAAATGTGTATATAGAAGAAAATCGACTTTATACCTAAATATAAGATTACGGAATTCTTCAAAATGCACTGCCGTTATGTCGCCATGGCTTTATATAAACTTCAATACGTTAAAGAAGGTTTATTAGCTTAAATATGTTAAACTAATGATTTGAAGCATTTCGATATCGATTCCTAAATTTGTAAATACAAGAAAATCGACTTTATACCTAAATAGAAAATTACGGAATTCTTCTGAATTCACTGCAGTTATACCGCTAAAGCTTTATGTAGACTTCAGTGCGTTAAAGAACGTTTATTAACTTAAATATGTTAAACTAATGATTTGAAGCATTTCGTTATTGATTGCTAAATGTGTATATAAAAGAAAATCGACTTTATACCTAAATATAAGATTACGGAATTCTTCAAAATGCACTGCCGTTATGCCGCCATGGCTTTATATCAACTTCAATACGTTAAAGAAGGTTAATTAACTTAAATATGTTAAACTAATGAATTGAAGCAGTTCGATATCGCTTGCTAAATGTGTATATACAAGAATATCGAATTTATACCTAACTAAAAGATTACGGAATTCTTCTATATGCACTGCCGTTATGCCGTTAAGGCTTTATGTAGACTTCAGTAAGATAGAGAGGGTTAATTAGCTTAAATTTGTTAATCTAATGATTTGAAGCATTTCGATATCGATTGCTAAATGTGTATATACAAGAAACTCGACTTTATACCAAAACATAAGATTACAGAATTCTTCTAAAAGCACTGCCGTTATGCCGTTATGGCTTTATATTAACTTCAGTTCGTTAAAGAAGGTTTATTAACTTAAATATGTTAAACCAATTATTTGAAGCATTTCGATATCGATTGCTTAATGCATATATACAAGAAAATCGACTTTATACCAAAACATAAGATTACAGAATTCTTCTAAATGTACTGCCGTTATGCCGTTATGGCTTTAATTATACTTTTAGTACGATAAAGAAGGTTAATTAACCTAAATATGCTAAACCAGCTATTTGAAGATTTTCGATATCGATTGCTAAATGTGTAAATCCAAGAAAATCGACTTTATACCTAAATATAAGATTACGGAATTCTTCTACATGCACTGCCGTTATGGCGCCATGGCTTTATGTTAACTTCAGGCGTTAAAGAAGCTTTATTAACTAAAATATGTTAAACTAAAGATTTGAAGCATTTCGATATCGATTGCTAAATGAGTATATACAAGAAAATCGAATTCATACCTAAATATAAGATTACGTAATTCTTCTAAATGCACTGCCGTTATGCCGTTATGGCTTTATATTAACTTCAGTACGTTAAAGAAGGTTTATTAACTTAAATATGTTAAACCAGTTATTTGAAGCATTTTGATATCGATTGCTTAATGCATATATACAAGAAAATCGACTTTATACCTAAATATAAGACAACGGAATTCTTCCAAATGTAATGTCGTTATGCCGCCATGGCTCTTTATCAACTTCAATACGGTAAAGAAGGTTAATTAACTTAAGTATGTTAAACTAATGATATGAAGCATTTCGATATCGCTTGCTAACTGTGTATATACAAGAAAATCGAATTTATACCTAAATATAAGATAACTGAATTCTTCTAAATGCACCGCCGTTATGCCGTTAAGGCTTTATGTAGACTTCAGCGCGTTAAAGAAGGTTTATTAACTTAAATATGTTAAACTAATGATTTGAAGCAATTCGATATCGATTGCTGAATGCGATATACAAGAAAATCGACTTTATACCTAAATATAAGATTACGGAATTCTTCCAAATGTACTGTCGTTATGCCGCCATGGCTTTGTATCAACTTCAATACGTCAAAGAAGTTTAATTATTTTAAATATGTTAAACTAATGGTTTGAAGCATTTTGGCATCGCTTGCTAAATGAGTATATACAAGAAAGTCAAATTTATACCTAAATATAAGATAACGGAATTCTTCTAAATGCAGTGCAGTTATACCGTTAAGGCTTTATGTAAACTTCAGTGCGTTAAAGAAGTTTTATTAACTTAAATATGTTAAACTAATGATTTGAAGCTTTTCGCTATCGATTGCTAAATGCATATATACAAGAAAGTCGAATTTATACCTAAATATAAAATTGCGGAATTCTTCTAAATGCAGTGCAGTTATACCGCCATGGCTTCATGTCACCTTGGGTAGGTTAAAGAAGGTAATTTTACTTATATATGTTAAACTAATGATTAAAAGCATTTCGATATCGATTGCTTAATGTGCTAGTACAAGAAACTTGACTTTTTACCTAAACATAGTATAACGGAATTCTTCCAAATGCACTGCCGTTATCCCGCCATGGCCTGATGTTAACTTTAGTAAGTTAAAGAAGGTTTATTAACTCAAATATGTTAAACCTGTTATTTGAAGCATTTCGATATCGATTGCTTAATGCATATATACAAGAAAATCGACTTTATACCTAAAAATAAGATTATGGAATTCTTCCAAATTACTGTCGTTATGACGCCGTGGCTTTATTTCACCTTCAATACGTTAAAGATGGTTAATTAACTTAAGTATGTTAAACTAATGATTTGAAGCATTTCTATATCGATTTCTAAATGCATATGTACAAGAAAATCGACTTTATACCTAAATATAAGATTACGGAATTCTTCCAAATTACTGTCGTTATGGCGCCATGGATTTATTGCACCTTCAATACGTTAAAGATGGTTAATTAACTTTAATATGTTAAACTAATGATTTAAAGCATTTCGATATCGATTGCTAAATGTGTATACACAAGAAAATCGACTTTATACCTAAATATAAGATTACGGAATTCTTCCAAATGTACTGTCGTTATGCCGCCGTGGTTTGTATCAACTTCAATACGTTAAAGAAGGTTAATTTTTTTAAATATGTTAAACTAATGGTTTGAAGCATTTCGATATCGACTGCTAAATGTGTGAATACAACAAAATCCACTTTATACCTAAATATAAAATTATAACATTACGGAGTTCTTCTAAATGTACTGCCGTTATACCGTTAAGGCTTTATGTAGACCTCATTAAGCTAAAAAATGTTTATTAACTTAATATGTTAAACTAATGATTTGAAGCAATTCGATATCGATTGCTAAATGTGTATATACAAAAAAATCGAATTTATACCTAAATATAAGATGTTATGCCGCCATGGCTTTGTGTAAACTTCAGTGCGTTAAAGTAGGTTTGTTAGCTTAAATATGTTAAACTAATGATTTGAAGCATTTCGATATCGATTGCTAAATGAGCATATACAAGAAACTCGACTTCATACCTAAATATAAGATTACGGGGTTCTTCCAAATGTACTGTCGTTATGACGCCATGGCTTTATATCACCTTCAATACGTTAAAGAAGGTTAACTAACTTAAATATGTTAAACTAATGATTTGAAGATTTTCGAAATCGACTGCTAAATGCATATATACAACAAAATCGACTTTATACCTAAATATAAGATTACGGAATTCTTCCAAATGTACTGTCGTTATGCCGCCATGGCTTTATATCAACTTCAATAAGTTAAAGAAGGTTAATTAACTTAAATTTGTTAAACTCGTGATTTGAAGCATTTCGATATCGATTTCTAAATGAGTATATACAAGAAAATCGACTTAATACCTAAATATAAGATTACGTAATTCTTCTAAATGCTTTGCCGCTATGCCGTTAAGGCGTTTGTAGACTTCAGTAGGATAAAGAGGGTTAAGTAACTTAAATATGTTAAACTAATGATTTGATGCATTTCGATATCGATTTCTAAATGTGTATATACAAGAAAATCGACTTTATACCTAAATATAAGTTTACGGAATTCTTCTAAATGCACTGCCGTTATGCCGTTATGGCTTCATTTTAAGTTCAGTTCGTTTAAGAAGGTTTGTTAACTTAGATATGTTACACCAGTTATTTGAAGCATTTTGAAATAGATTGCTTAATGCATATATACAAGAAAATCGACTTTCTACCTAAATATAAGTTTACGGAATTCTTCTAAATGCACTGCTGTTATGCCGTTATGGCTTTATGTGAACTTCTGTTCGTTAAAGAAGGTTAATTTACAAAAAAATCGACTTTATACCTAAATATAAGATTACGGAATTCTTCAAATGCACTGCCGTTATGCCGTTAAGGCGTCTGCAGACTTCAGTAAGATAAAGAGGGTTAATTAACTTAAATATGTTAAACTAACGATTTGAAGATTTTCGAAATCGATTGCTAAATGCATATATACAACAAATTCGACTTAATACCTAAATATAAGATTACGGATTTCTTCTAAATGCACTGCCGTTATGCCGTTATGGCTTTATATTAACTTCAGTTCGTTAAAGAAGGTTTATTAACTTAAATATGTTAAAACAGTTATTTGAAGCATTTCGATATCGCTTGCTAACTGTGTATATACAAGAAAATCGAATTTATACCTAAATATAAGATAACTGAATTCTTCTAAATGCACCGCCGTTATGCCGTTAAGGCTTTATGTAGACTTCAGCGCGTTAAAGAAGGTTTATTAACTTAAATATGTTAAACTAATGATTTGAAGCAATTCGATATCGATTGCTGAATGCGATATACAAGAAAATCGACTTTATACCTAAATATAAGATTACGGAATTCTTCCAAATGTACTGTCGTTATGCCGCCATGGCTTTGTATCAACTTCAATACGTTAAAGAAGTTTAATTATTTTAAATATGTTAAACTAATGGTTTGAAGCATTTTGGCATCGCTTGCTAAATGAGTATATACAAGAAAGTCAAATTTATACCTAAATATAAGATAACGGAATTCTTCTAAATGCAGTGCAGTTATACCGTTAAGGCTTTATGTAAACTTCAGTGCGTTAAAGAAGTTTTATTAACTTAAATATGTTAAACTAATGATTTGAAGCTTTTCGCTATCGATTGCTAAATGCATATATACAAGAAAGTCGAATTTATACCTAAATATAAAATTGCGGAATTCTTCTAAATGCAGTGCAGTTATACCGCCATGGCTTCATGTCACCTTGGGTAGGTTAAAGAAGGTAATTTTACTTATATATGTTAAACTAATGATTAAAAGCATTTCGATATCGATTGCTTAATGTGCTAGTACAAGAAACTTGACTTTTTACCTAAACATAGTATAACGGAATACTTCCAAATGCACTGCCGTTATCCCGCCATGGCCTGATGTTAACTTTAGTAAGTTAAAGAAGGTTTATTAACTCAAATATGTTAAACCTGTTATTTGAAGCATTTCGATATCGATTGCTTAATGCATATATACAAGAAAATCGACTTTATACCTAAAAATAAGATTATGGAATTCTTCCAAATTACTGTCGTTATGACGCCGTGGCTTTATTTCACCTTCAATACGTTAAAGATGGTTAATTAACTTAAGTATGTTAAACTAATGATTTGAAGCATTTCTATATCGATTTCTAAATGCATATGTACAAGAAAATCGACTTTATACCTAAATATAAGATTACGGAATTCTTCCAAATTACTGTCGTTATGGCGCCATGGCTTTATTGCACCTTCAATACGTTAAAGATGGTTAATTAACTTTAATATGTTAAACTAATGATTTAAAGCATTTCGATATCGATTGCTAAATGTGTATACACAAGAAAATCGACTTTATACCTAAATATAAGATTACGGAATTCTTCCAAATGTACTGTCGTTATGCCGCCGTGGTTTGTACCAACTTCAATACGTTAAAGAAGGTTAATTTTTTTAAATATGTTAAACTAATGGTTTGAAGCATTTCGATATCGACTGCTAAATGTGTGAATACAACAAAATCCACTTTATACCTAAATATAAAATTATAACATTACGGAGTTCTTCTAAATGTACTGCCGTTATACCGTTAAGGCTTTATGTAGACCTCATTAAGCTAAAAAATGTTTATTAACTTAATATGTTAAACTAATGATTTGAAGCATTTCGATATCGATTGCTAAATGTGTATATACAAAAAAATCGAATTTATACCTAAATATAAGATGTTATGCCGCCATGGCTTTGTGTAAACTTCAGTGCGTTAAAGTAGGTTTGTTAGCTTAAATATGTTAAACTAATGATTTGAAGCATTTCGATATCGATTGCTAAATGAGCATATACAAGAAACTCGACTTCATACCTAAATATAAGATTACGGGGTTCTTCCAAATGTACTGTCGTTATGACGCCATGGCTTTATATCACCTTCAATACGTTAAAGAAGGTTAACTAACTTAAATATGTTAAACTAATGATTTGAAGATTTTCGAAATCGACTGCTAAATGCATATATACAACAAAATCGACTTTATACCTAAATATCAGATTACAGAATTCTTCCAAATGTACTGTCGTTATGCCGCCATGGCTTTATATCAACTTCAATAAGTTAAAGAAGGTTAATTAACTTAAATTTGTTAAACTCGTGATTTGAAGCATTTCGATATCGATTTCTAAATGAGTATATACAAGAAAATCGACTTAATACCTAAATATAAGTTTACGTAATTCTTCTAAATGCTTTGCCGCTATGCCGTTAAGGCGTTTGTAGACTTCAGTAGGATAAAGAGGGTTAAGTAACTTAAATATGTTAAACTAATGATTTGATGCATTTCGATATCGATTTCTAAATGTGTATATACAAGAAAATCGACTTTATACCTAAATATAAGTTTACGGAATTCTTCTAAATGCACTGCCGTTATGCCGTTATGGCTTCATTTTAAGTTCAGTTCGTTTAAGAAGGTTTGTTAACTTAGATATGTTACACCAGTTATTTGAAGCATTTTGAAATAGATTGCTTAATGCATATATACAAGAAAATCGACTTTCTACCTAAATATAAGTTTACGGAATTCTTCTAAATGCACTACTGTTATGCCGTTATGGCTTTATGTTAACTTCTGTTCGTTAAAGAAGGTTAATTTACAAAAAAATCGACTTTATACCTAAATATAAGATTACGGAATTCTTCAAATGCACTGCCGTTATGCCGTTAAGGCGTTTGCAGACTTCAGTAAGATAAAGAGGGTTAATTAATTTAAATATGTTAAACTAACGATTTGAAGATTTTCGAAATCGATTGCTAAATGCATATATACAACAAATTCGACTTAATACCTAAATATAAGATTACGGATTTCTTCTAAATGCACTGCCGTTATGCCGTTATGGCTTTATATTAACTTCAGTTCGTTAAAGAAGGTTTATTAACTTAAATATGTTAAAACAGTTATTTGAAGCATTTCGATATCGATTGCTTAATGCATATATACAAGAAAATCGACTTTATACCTAAATATAAGACTTCGGAATTCTTTCAAATGTACTGTCGTTATGCCGCCATGGCTCTTTATCAACTTCAATACGTTAGAGAAGGTTAATTAACTTAAATATGTTAAACTAAGGAGTTGAAGCATTTCGATATCCCTTGATAAATGTGTATATACAAGAAAATCGAATTTATACCTAAATATAAGATAACTGAATTCTTCTAAATGCACCGCCGTTATGCCGTTAAGGCTTTATGTAGACTTCAGTGCGTTAAAGAAGGTTTATTAACTTAAATATGTTAAACTAATAATTTGAAACATTTCGATATCGATTGCTAAATGTGCTAGTACAAGAAACTTGACTTTATAATTAAATATAGGATAACGGAATTCTTCCAAATGCACCGCCGTTATTCCGCCATGGCCTTATGTTAACTTCAGCTAGTTAAAGAAGGTTTATTAACTCAAATATGTTAAACCAGTTATTTGAAGTATTTCGGTATCGATTGCTAAATTCGTATATACAACAAAATCGAATTTATACCTAAATATAAGATGTTATGCCGCCATGGCTTTGTGTAAACTTCAGTGCGTGAAGTAGGTTTGCTAACTTAAATATGTTAAACTAGTGATTTGAAGCATTTCGATATCGATTGCTAAATGAGTATATACAAGAAAATCGACTTCATACCTAAATATAAGATTACGGGATTCTTCCAAATGTACTGTCGTTATGTCGCCATGGCTTTATATCACCTTCAATACGTTAGAGAAGGTTAATTAACTTAAATATGTTAAACAAATGTTTTGAAGATTTTCGAAATCGATTGCTAAATGCATATATACAAAAAAATCGACTTTATTCCTAAATATAAGATTACGGAATTCTTCAAATGTACTGCCGTTATGCCGTTAAGGCGTTTGCAGACTTCAGTAAGATAAAGAGGGTTAATTAACTTAAATATGTTAAACTAATGATTTAAAGATTTTCGAAATCGATTGCTAAATGCATATATACAACAAATTCGACTTAATACTTAAATATAAGATTACGGATTTCTTCTACATGCACTGCCGTTATGCCGCTAGGGCTTTGTGTTATCTTCGGTTTAAAGTAGGTTCGTTAACTTAAATATGTTAAACTAATGATTTGAAGCATTTCGATATCGATTGCTAAATGAGTATATACAAGAAAATCGACTTAATACCTAAATATAAGATTACGTAATTCTTCTAAATGCTTTGCCGTTATGCCGTTAAGGCGTTTGTCGACTTCAGTAAGATAAAGAGGGTTAATTAACTTAAATATGTTAAACTATGATGTGAAGCATTTCGATATCGATTGCCAAATGAGTATATACAAGAAAATCGACTTTATACCTAAATATAAGATTACGGAATTCTTCTACATGCATTGCCGTTATGCCTTTGGCGTTTGAAGACTTCAGTACGTTAAAGAGGGTTAATTAACTTAAATATGTTAAACTAATGATTTGAAGCATTTTCGATATCGATTGCTAAATGTGTATATACAAGAAAATCGACTTTATACCTAAATAAAAGATTACGGAATTCTTCTAAATGCACTGCCGTTATGCGTTATGGCTTATGTTAACTTCAGTCGTTAAAGAAGGTTTATTAACTTAAATATGTTAAACTAATGATTTGAAGATTCGAAATCGATTCTAAATGCTATACCAAAAATGACTAATATAAATAAGATTACGGAATTCTTCCAAATGCACTGCCGTTATGCCGCTGGCTTTATGTTAACTTCAGTAGTTAAAGAAGGTTAATTAACTTAAATATGTTAAACTAATGATTTGAAGCATTTCGATATCGATTGCTAAATGTGTATATACAACAAAATCGACTTTATACCTAAATATAAGATTACGAATTCTCCATGCTGCCGTTATCCGTATGGCTTTTGTAACTTCAGTACGTAAAGAAGGTTAACTAACTTAAATATGTTAAACTAATGATTTGAAGCATTTCGATATCGATTGCTAAATGAGTATATACAAGAAAATCGACTTATACCTAAATATAAGATTACGGAATTCTTCCAAATGCACTGTCGTTATGCCGCCATGGCTTTATATCACCTTCATTACGTTAAAGAAGGTTAATTAACTTAAATATGTTAAACAAATGATTTGAAGCATTTTCGATATCGATTGCTAAATGCATATATACCAAAAATCGACTTTATACCTAAATATAAGATTACGGAATTCTTCCAAATGTACTGTCGTTATGCCGCCATGGCTTTATTCACCTTCAATACGTTAAAGAGGTTAATTAACTTAAATATGTTAAACTAATGATTTGAAGCATTTCGATATCGATTGCTAAATGCATATATACCAAAATCGACTATATACCTAAATAATAAGATTACGGAATTCTTCTCAAATTACTGCGTTATGCCGTTAAGGCTTTATTTCACCTTAATACGTTAAAGTGGTTACATTAACTTTAATATGTTAAACTAATGATTTGAAGCATTTCGATATCGATTGCTAAATGGTAAATACAAGAAAATCGACTTATACCTAAATATAAGATTACGGAATTCTTCTACACATGACTGCGTTATGCCGCCAGGCTTTATATCACTAACATAAAGAGAGGTTAACTAACTTAAGTATGTTAAACGAATGATTTGAAGCATTTCGATATCGTTGCAAATGTGTATATACAAGAAAATCGACTTTATACCTAAATATAAGATTACGGAATTCTTCTAAATGCACTTCGTTATGCCGTAAGGCGTTAACACCTTCATTAGTTAAAGAAGGTTAATTAACTTAAATATGTTAAACTAATGATTTGAAGCATTTCGATATGGATTGCTTAATGCGTATATACAACAAAATCGGCTTTATACCTAAATATAAGATTACGGAATTCTTCTAAATGCACTGTCGTTATGCCGCCATGGCTCTATATCACCTTCATTACGTTAAAGAAGGTTAACTAACTTAAGTATGTTAAACGAATGATTTGAAGCATTTCGATATCGATTGCTAAATGCATATTGGCTAAATGAGCACCTGACCCCCCTTAATATAATAACGTACACACCATACTCAACACGGTTACACCATCCACATCATCCACACATCATACTCCACACCTCTACATCAATACTCATCGCACACACACCAACTCCGCACATCATCCTCTCATCGCACACACACCAACTCCACACGTCATCATCTCATCCCACACACACCAACGCATCACGAATTCAACACACATGAGGACACCGCACAAAAAATAACAAAAGGGACCGACGGACTAGGCGCCAGCCCTTTCTAGTACGATCCGCGCGCATATACGCATCATTTTTTTTGGTCTGCACTTTTGTCCTTCGTCGCTAATCAACGGGTGAGTACATCGGTACACGGTACCATCGAATTATATATGGTCCTTCGAGCCGTAACGGACGGCACCTGTGGTAAAAGAAAATATCACATCGGTTACGGTGACGCGTTAACTTATAACACAAATTGTATGTAAAAAAAAAAAAAAAAAAAAAAAAAAAAAAACATATCGGTTACGGTGACGCGTTTACTAATAAAGAAAAAACAAAAACCCTAAAAACTAAAAAGTGTGGTGACAAAAATTGAAATTGAAGTGAGAGAGCAAAGTCGAAAAAGGCAAATATTACAATAATAATCACCTACTATATATGCACATGCACATATATACACATAATGTAAATCAGCGGATAGTAAAGTGACCCACAAACAGAAGGAAGAAGTCAGACAAAAATACAAACTACATCACCACAACCATTCCAACAACAAAAAGACCGGAGAAGGAAGAAAACCAAGGACAGGAACAAACATAAGCAAAGCACAAGCACTGGCACACACCGGGCACATGCACAAGCCCCACACATCAGGCACATACATACATAAGTACACTCATATCATCCCCAAATGCCCTGGCGGAAAACAAAGTGAGTGTATCGTTTCCTTTCAATTTTTATACTATATACATATGTATATGTATGGTTGGATTTGCAAAAAGTAAAATTAGAGTTCTGACCAAATTTCCGGTCCAAAAACGTTGTGAAAACCGTTACCAAACTGTTTTCGGTACTCGGTTCATTTTCCGGGAAAAACCGAAAACCGCTAACAAAACAGTTTGGTACTGTTTATAGCGGATTAGTGATTGCTGCTAATGCTTACCGTTGTGTTATAACACAAAAATTATCCCAAAAGCCATAACAACAAAAAATTTGATTCAAGTATTTACTTACAGAAATTCTCGCAAGACCCCTTATACTTAATCAAGTATAAGCAGGATTGCTTAAAAAGAAGCTACGGCAATCACCAGCAAGAAACAAAAGCATCTGTACATATATGCAAATTAAACCATACATACATTCATATATGTCACATATGTATATTTCTATAATATAACAACAGCATAACTTGCTCATTACTAGTATACATACGTACATACATACTTTCTACAACAGAATAGCATTAAATATTCTGTTCGCGGCCTTTTCTCACTACGAACATATATACCTATGTACAGACATATATATATGCTGCTCAGTAATACAAATTACATACTAACAAACACGTGAATTTGAGAAAATTACCTGCGGTTGATCTCTTTTCGTGGCTTATTCGTACCGCGAACATATATACATACATACTATATATACGCATATATATATTATACTTACGGGCATACATAAGTATATACAAAATTTTCTGAAAAATTTAATGGAAGAATTACCCAATCGACATTGGGTACAAATTATACAACAATAATAATAATAAAAAGGATTTTTATATAAAACACAATATTAGTACATATGACTTAGTACATATGAAAGTGTATTGTCGCATATGTAGATACGCACTGCTTCAAAGTCCACATTGGCATATATTCCGCGATACCCCTTGTTTTTGTCTAACAAAACCAAGCAGGATTGCGTATAAAATATATTCAAAGTCCACATCGGCATATTCCCGCAATACCCCTTGATTTTTGAGCAACAAAAACAAGCAGGATTGTGTAAAAAACCAAAGCGTAATACATATGTACATACATGCATATGTACAAAGTGCAGTGATCTCTAAAACGAGCGCTCATTAGCACATAATAAATAAAACATCCACCTGTAGGTATACCCTATAGGACATTTGGACATAATAAATATATAAAAGAAATATACACAGAAAAATAAAATACATAAAATATTTCCGGTCGTTAATAAATATTCAAATCAAAGTTAAGCGATTAATTATTTATTTCATTTGAAAACTCTTATTAACGTAAAAGAGTTCGCGATTACACATATTATCAAAGACGTAAAGCGTTCTTTACATTAATTTCGTTCAAAACTCTTATTTAAGCAAAAGAGTTCGCGTCCAAACATATAAGTACATATACATATACATATACAAAAACATTTTGAAAGTTCGGCTATCAAAAAGCCATTGGTTTTATTCATTCTCTTTGAAACTCTTACATACAAAAGAGTCTTCAATTCAAAATCTTATATACGAAACTTTTTCTAATTAGCTACAAGTCTAGTTTTTACTAAGACGTTTTGATTTATTATATACATCTTTTAAATGAGCTCAGACTCAAAGGAATCTAAAACAACTCAGTTGCTAAAAGTTCCAAAAATGATCTCAGACGAAAAAAGTCCGTCTACTCCGGCTGAAGCTACACGCTCAAAGCAAGGTGCTACAAAACTAAAGAGGGGTAAAGATATTTCTTATACAAAATTCATTGCTGAGAGTGACAGTTTGATACGATACTGCACTCGATTTTCATCTTCACCGATTCAAGACAATTCTGAATCGGTCTTAGAAATCAAAAAAGATAATTTAGACAATTTCTGGACACGTCTCCAAGCGGCATATGACGCAATCGTAGAATCTGACGACTCAGATCTACCGGAAAATTTTAAATCCTCGGCATACACCAAGTATGAACACTGCCTAGACCAGTTCGAAGACACAAAGGCAATGATTTCTGATCAACTAAAGCTTTTAAGAGCAATTGCACCTACTCCACAACCGAGAGTAGAGCTGCCACAAAGACAAGCCCAAGAGGCAAGTTCAGGCATTCACCTTAAAGTGCCAGTATGCGACACAGATATATTTCATGGTGGTTATGAACAGTGGCCGTCCTTCCGGGACATGTTTACAGCGGTGTACATAAACCATCCTAAATTATCACAAGCACAGAAGTTGTATCACCTCAGATACAAAACCAAAGGTCAGGCAGGCGTAATAGTCAAACAGTTCGCTCTCAATGACGAAAATTTCAATTTTGCTTGGGAAGCTCTTAAAGCACGTTACGAAAACGAGAGAATATTGGTCGACAAGCAAGTGACGATACTAATGAATTTACCAAAAATTCAGAAAGAAACCAGTGAAGAATTCATAAAGCTTCAATCCACGGTTTCAAATTGTTTGTCTGTTTTATCAACACAGAATATTCCCACAGATAATTGGGACCCCATTCTGGTAAATATATGCACAGCTGCATTACCAGAAAAATCGTTACTTTTGTGGGAGCAATCGCTCTCATCGCGAAGAAAGTGCCCAACGTGGCAGCAAATGAAAGAATTTCTTACTACCCAATATGAAATCGCAGAAAGGGTAGATAAAAAACTAGTCAGGACGAAAAACGTTCAAAACGACCTCAATAGAAGCTTCAATAGACCCCAAGCAAGTAGCCACAATAATTCAAATAGAAACTTTTTCAAAAATCAATCGTTCTCTTCCGAACAATATAAACAAACGTCATGCGAACTGTGCAGAGGAGGTCACAAATTAAAATTATGCGAAAAATTCAAAAAAATGAATGTTAGCGATCGAAGCAATTTCGTAAGATCGAAAAAATTATGTACCAACTGTATGTCACATGCGCATACGCTTAAAGATTGCGAAAGCAAATTTAATTGCGTTTATTGCCATAAAAGACATCATTCAATGTTACATATAACAAATTTTTCCAGCTCACCCTCAAACAATGCAAACGTTAAACGAGCAACAGGATTAGTTGCCACAACAAATTCAGAAAACTGCCAAGAAGCACCATGCTGCTCAAAGGCGTTAAAAACCCAATCGCTACATAGCGAAAATCACAGTAGGGTACTTTTACCCACAGCAGTTGTCTCCATTGAGCACCGAGGAGAACTGTTTAAACTCCGAGCCTTAATAGACCAAGGATCACAACGATCCTTTATAGCGTCTAGGGCACAAAACAGGCTACAGTTACCAACAAAACTGGCCAACTTTGAAATCACGGGAATGGGCGGAAGAGTTGTTCAAAACTCAAATAAAATCTGCCCCATTACCCTCTTTTCCCCCAAAGCGGATAAGCGCATACAGGCAGAAGCTATTGTCTTACCGCAATTAACCAATATGTTACCTAGCTATCACATAAATAGCCAACATTGGCAAAAGGTTTCACACCTAAAGCTAGCAGACCCCAACTGCAACACCCCCGCTCAAATAGATCTACTATTAGGCAGCGATCTAATACCACAAATTATTCTCGAAGGTATTGAGAAAATTACCGAAACACTTCTGGCGCAAAATACCATTTTCGGATGGGTCCTAAGCGGACTAGTTGCGGAACCAGTTACAACATTAACAACTCAAGTTGAGGAAGTCTCAAACGAGTACCTCAATTCACAATTGAGAAAATTTTGGGAACTAGAAGAACTCTCCCCCATATCAGTCACAACCCCTGAAGATCAGTATTGTGAGGATTTTTACAAAGCCACAACTACTAGATCAGAAAATGGTCGGTACGTCGTACGACTACCACTTAAGCAACAATTTCCTAACACACTCGCCTTAGGTCACTCTCGCACCTCTGCAATTCAGCAGTTTCTAAGTATGGAAAGAAACCTACTTAAAAAAGGCGAACTCAAATCTGAATATGATGGTGTGTTAGAAGAATACCTCCATTTAAGTCACATGGAGGAAATAAGCCCAGGGGAGAAAATCGTCAACGGCAAATACTACTCCTTTTATCTGCCACATCACGCAGTAGTGAAGCCAGACAAAAAAACAACAAAAGTAAGAGTTGTTTTTAATGCCTCGAAAACCACCAGTTCAGGGAATTCCCTAAATGATATCCTATTTACGGGACCCACTCTACAACCAGATTTAATGCTTCTGATATTAAATTGGCGTATAAACAAATACGTATTCAATGGGGACGTTGAAAAAATGTATCGGCAAATAGGCGTACATAAAGACGACCAAGATTTTCAACGTATTATGTTCCGAAGATCCCCCACCAGTCCTTTACGCGACTTCAAATTAAAAACAGTTACATTTGGCGTTAACTGTGCACCATATTTAGCCATTCGAACTCTCCACGAATTGGCAGACAACACAAAGTCAGAATTTCCTCTGGCAACTGAAGTGTTGAAAACTCAAACGTATGTGGACGATATTCTGTCTGGAAGTCACACCCTTCCACAAGCATACGAGGCGTTATCACAGGTAATAAAAGCCCTCAAATCCGCAGGGTTTCCTTTAAAAAAGATTACAGCGAATCACCCAAGTATATTAAAAAATATACCAAAAGAAAATTTGTTGGACACTAATTTCCTTATTTTCGAAAAGGAAAGTACCACAAAAACACTAGGCATCCAATGGAATGCGATATCGGACCAGTTCTCATACACGACAGAGTCTATATCCGCATTATCAGCCATAACGAAAAGACAGATTTTATCCTCGGTGGCAAAACTTTTCGACCCCGCAGGATGGCTTTCGCCAATTATGATCCAGGCGAAAATCTTAATACAAGAATTATGGCTAGATGGAACCGACTGGGACGAACAAGTGAAACCTCTTCGCTTAGAAAAATGGTCCCAGTTCGCAAAAAATCTGAATGACATTTCTCAGATACAAATTCCACGATGGGTAAACTACTCCCCCGAACACAAAGTCGAGTTACATGGCTTTTGTGACGCCTCAGAAAAGGCATATTGCGCTACTATCTATGTGCGCACGCAAAGTGATACCACGACCACAAGCCACTTATTAGTAGCAAAAGCAAAGGTGGCACCTTTAAAAACTATAAGTCTCCCACGACTTGAGTTATGTGGCGCACTACTACTTTCAAAATTAGTAGCCATGGTGCAAATGCATTTAAATATGACAAAATGCAAACTATATATGTGGTCCGATTCAGAAATTGTACTAGCCTGGTTGGAAAAACCACCACATGCATGGAAGACGTATATTTCTAACCGAACGTCTCAAATTCTTGACCTAGTGGGATCAGCCACTTGGCGACATCCTTGAACGATTTTCCTCGTTTCCAAAAGCACTCAGAGTAGTCGCTTATATGTTCAAATTCATAGAACAACTCAAAAGCAAAGTTAAGGGATCACATAATTTCCCATGCAACACAGTGACGCACCTAGAGTTACAAAAGGCAAAGGTCGCACTAATAACATATACACAAGCGCGCTATTTCAGCCGCGACATATCACTACTAAGAGAATCGAAGCCGATTGATAAAAAGAGCTCACTCTTAGTCCTCAACCCATTTCTGGACACGAAAGGTCTGCTTCGTGCCAATGGTCGGCTTGCTAATTCGAGCCTAACATATAACGAACGCCATCCCATAATAATCCCAGAGAGGTCATCATTTGCCACACTGTTCCTCCACTACATCCACATCGTAATGCTACACGCCGAACATCGTCTCATGCAACAGATGGTACGCCAGGAGTATTATATCCCCCGTCTTAAGCCGCAAATCAAGAAGTGCATCTTCACATGCAAGATTTGCACTATGCACAAACAGAAGATGCGAACGCAGATTATGGCAGCACTTCCACCGGAACGCTGCAATTTCGCTCTGCCTTTCACCACAACAGGTGTTGATTTTGCTGGGCCTTTCCAAGTAAAGGCGTCCATGTTAAGGTCTCCCACTCTCATGAAAGGCTATGTGGCTGTCTTTGTATGTTTCACGACAAAGGCAGTACATCTTGAGCTATGTAGTAATCTGACGACGGATGCTTTTCTCGCGGCATTTGCTCGCTTCGTCGCTCGACGTGGCTACCCATCAAAAATCATGAGCGATAATGGCAAAACCTTTATCGGAGCTCAACGAGCCACAGAAAAGCAATTTGTGGATTTTTTAAAACAAGTGTCACCCGACATCGTACAAAAGTACGCCCCTCAAGGTATCAATTGGCAATTTATACCCCCAAGCGCTCCCCATATGGGCGGTTTATGGGAATCAGCTGTAAAAAGCTTCAAAACCCATTTCAAACGGGTAGCTGGAAATTATAAATTCAATTACGAAGAGTTCACGACGCTATTAAATCGAATTGAAGCCGTTCTCAATTCACGGCCACTCACAGTACTATCACAAGACCCCTCAGATTTCACCGCCTTAACTCCAGGGCATTTTCTAAAAGGAGCACCCATCCTGGCCATTCCTGAGCCAGGCGTGGAGTCGCTATCTCTATTAAATCGATGGGAACGAATTAAAATTCTCCATCACGATTTCAGCCGCCGATGGAAGGACGAATATATAAAGGATCTCCACAAAAGATACCGTTGGAAGACTCCTGAACAGGCGCCTAAACTTGGAGACTGTGTCCTCATCCACGATGATTGTCTACCCCCAACCGAGTGGCGGCTTGGCCGCATTGAAAAGCTACATTATGGCTCCGACGGTCACATACGAGTCGTGGATCTCCGTACGCAAAACGGAACACTAACCCGACCGCTCGTGAAGCTATGCTTTCTGCCAACTTCCGATGATCGCGAATCCGAAAACCTCAAAAATCAACCGGTATTATCGCTACACAATAAATGAAACCAATAACACGCGAGAAAGTACGCAAATAACAAAACGTCAAAATATAACCGATCGCCAAAAAATAACAAACCGTCGAACGAAGAAAACTAACACAAATTGGTCAATCATTACGACGACCCATTCATGCCACATATCGTGGCACGATGGTCCATATTTAATTGTATGATAGATTTATAATCGATAATCTTCCCTACATAGATCACCATGGATGTAGATACACCAGTCGCAACCGCGCCAACAGCTCGGGCTACCAATGCGCCACGCACCATGCCTACTCCAGCGCCCCGAACTGTGGTGGCAACGACGCCGGCAACTGCACCGGCAACAATGCCGGCACCGGTACTGGCGACCGCGTCTGCAGCGGCCCCTCAATCCGCACTTCGTGGTGGCACTCAACCACCACCACCCCCATCACGGACCACGGAAGCCCTAAGGTGCCCCATCTGTCGGCGCCCACATCGCCTGCACCATTGTGGCATATTTAGGGGTATGCGACCCGTGCAACGGCAGCAAGTGGCCCAGGCCCACGGGCATTGCCATAACTGCCTGTCACATACCCATGGAACTGCAGCGTGTGAGTCACGAGGGCGGTGCCAAATATGCCACCGGTCGCATCACACGCTGCTACATCGCAGCACGGCACGCGAAATGAATCGGCCACCCATCAAGCACGGCCGCATACCCCGCTTCCAATCCGCAGCTCGTGGCACGCCCCAGCGAAGCGTAACCTCGTTGCGGCGTCGGCAGGCTGGACCACCACCTCGTCGGTCTACGGGGCTGAGCAGCGTTGTGGCAACGCTGCAACAGTTGCAGCGCCTTTTAGACTAAACAGTCGTTTAGGGGGGCCGGGATGGCTAAATGAGCACCTGACCCCCCTTAATATAATAACGTACACACCATACTCAACACGGTTACACCATCCACATCATCCACACATCATACTCCACACCTCTACATCAATACTCATCGCACACACACCAACTCCACACATCATCCTCTCATCGCACACACACCAACTCCACACGTCATCATCTCATCCCACACACACCAACGCATCACGAATTCAACACACATGAGGACACCGCACAAAAAATAACAAAAGGGACCGACGGACTAGGCGCCAGCCCTTTCTAGTACGATCCGCGCGCATATACGCATCATTTTTTTGGTCTGCACTTTTGTCCTTCGTCGCTAATCAACAGGGTGAGTACATCGGTACACGGTACCATCGAATTATATACATATATACAAGAAAGTCGAATTTATATCTATATATAAAATTGCGGAATTCTTCTAAATGCAGTGCAGTTATACCGCCATGGCTTCATGTCACCTTCGGTAGATTAAAGAAGGTAATTTTACTTATATATGTTAAACTAATGATTTAAAGCATTTCGATATCGGTTGCTTAATGTGCTAGTACAAGAAACTTGACTTTATACCTAAACATAGGATAACGGAATTCTTCCAAATGCACTGCCGTTATCCCGCCATGGCCTTATGTTAACTTTAGTTAGTTAAAGAAGGTTTATTAACTCAAATATGTTAAACCTGTTATTTGAAGCATTTCGATATCGATTGCTTAATGCATATATACAAGAAAATCGACTTTATACCTAAAAATAAGATTATGGAATTCTTCCAAATTACTGTCGTTATGACGCCATGGCTTTATTTCACCTTCAATACGTTAAAGATGGTTAATTAACTTAAATATGTTAAACTAATGATATGAAGCATTTCTATATCGATTTCTAAATGCATATATACAAGAAAATCGACTTTATACCTAAATATAAGATTACGGAATTCTTCCAAATTACTGTCGTTATGGCGCCATGGTTTTATTGCACCTTCAATACGTTAAAGATGGTTAATTAACTTTAATATGTTAAACTAATGATTTGAAGCATTTCGATATCGATTGCTAAATGTGTATATACAAGAAAATCGACTTTATACCTAAATATAAGATTACGGAATTCTTCCAAATGTACTGTCGTTATGCCGCCGTGGTTTGTATCAACTTCAATACGTTAAAGAAGGTTAATTTTTTTAAATATGTTAAACTAATGGTTTGAAGCATTTCGATAACAACTGTTAAATGTGTGAATACAACAAAATCCACTTTATACCTAAATATAAAATTATAACATTACGGAGTTCTTCTAAATGTACTGCCGTTATACCGTTAAGGCTTTATGTAGACCTCATTACGCTAAAAATTGTTTATTAACTTAATATGTTAAATTAATGATTTGAAGCATTTCGATATCGATTGCTAAATGTGTATATACAAAAAAATCGAATTTATACCTAAATATAAGATGTTATGCCGCCATGGCTTTGTGTAAACTTCAGTGCGTTAAAGTAGGTTTGTTAGCTTAAATATGTTAAACTAATGATTTGAAGCATTTCGATATCGATTGCTAAATGAGCATATACAAGAAACTCGACTTCATACCTAAATATAAGATTACGGGGTTCTTCCAAATGTACTGTCGTTATGACGCCATGGCTTTATATCACCTTCAATACGCTAAAGAAGGTTAACTAACTTAAATATGTTAAACTAATGATTTGAAGATTTTCGAAATCGACTGCTAAATGCATATATACAACAAAATCGACTTTATACCTAAATATAAGATTACGGAATTCTTCCAAATGTACTGTCGTTATGCCGCCATGGCTCTATATCAACTTCAATACGTTAAAGAAGGTTAATTAACTTAAATTTGTTAAACTAATGATTTGAAGCATTTCGATATCGATTGCTAAATGAGTATATACAAGAAAATCGACTTAATACCTAAATATAAGATTACGTAATTCTTCTAAATGCTTTGCCGCTATGCCGTTAAGGCGTTTGTAGACTTCAGTAAGATAAAGAGGGTTAAGTAACTTAAATATGTTAAACTAATGATTTGATGCATTTCGATATCGATTGCTAAATGTGTATATACAAGAAAATCGACTTTATACCTAAATATAAGATTACGGAATTCTTCTAAATGCACTACCGTTATGCCGTTATGGCTTCATTTTAAGTTCAGTTTGTTTAAGAAGGTTTATTAACTTAGATATGTTAAAACAGTTATTTGAAGCATTTCGATATCGATTGCTTAATGCATATATACAAGAAAATCGACTTTATACCTAAATATAAGACTTCGGAATTCTTCCAAATGTACTGTCGTTATGCCGCCATGGCTCTTTATCAACTTCAATACGTTAGAGAAGGTTAATTAACTTAAATATGTTAAACTAAGGAGTTGAAGCATTTCGATATCGCTTGATAAATGTGTATATACAAGAAAATCGAATTTATACCTAAATATAAGATAACTGAATTCTTCTAAATGCACCGCCGTTATGCCGTTAAGGCTTTATGTAGACTTCAGTGCGTTAAAGAAGGTTTATTAACTTAAATATGTTAAACTAATAATTTGAAACATTTCGATATCGATTGCTAAATGTGCTAGTACAAGAAACTTGACTTTATAATTAAATATAGGATAACGGAATTCTTCCAAATGCACTGCCGTTATTCCGCCATGGCCTTATGTTAACTTCAGTTAGTTAAAGAAGGTTTATTAACTCAAATATATGTTAAACCAGTTATTTGAAGTATTTCGATATCGATTGCTTAATGCATATATACAAGAAAATCGACTTTATACCTAAATATAAGATTACGGAATTCTTCCAAATGTACTTTCGTTACGCCGCCATGGTTTGTATCAACTTCAATACGTTAAAGAAGGTTAATTATTTTAAATATGTTAAACTAATGGTTTGAAGCATTTCGATATCGACTGCTAAATGTGTGAATACAACAAAATCCACTTTATACCTAAATATAAAATTATAACATTACGGAGTTCTTCTAAATGTACTGCCGTTATACCGTTAAGGCTTTATGTAGATCTCTTTAAGCTAAAAAATGTTTATTAACTTAATATGTTAAACTAATGATTTGAAGCATTTCGATATCGATTGCTAAATGTGTATATACAAAAAAATCGAATTTATACCTAAACAAAAGATGTTATGCCGCCATGGTTTTGTGTAAACTTCAGTGCGTTAAAGTAGGTTTGCTAACTTAAATATGTTAAACTAGTGATTTGAAGCATTTCGACATCGATTGCTAAATGAGTATATACAAGAAAATCGACTTCATACCTAAATATAAGATTACGGGATTCTTCCAAATGTACTGTCGTTATGTCGCCTTGGCTTTATATCACCTTCAATACGTTAGAGAAGGTTAATTAACTTAAATATGTTAAACTAATGATTTGAAGATTTTCGAAATCGACTGCTAAATGCATATATACAACAAAATCGACTTTATACCTAAATATAAGATTACGGAATTCTTCCAAATGTACTGTCGTTATGCCGCCATGTCTTTATATCAACTTCAATACGTTAAAGAAGCTTAATTAACTTAAATTTGTTAAACTAATGTTTTGAAGATTTTCGAAATCGATTGCTAAATGAGTATATACAAGAAAATCGACTTAATACCTAAATATAAGATTACGTAATTCTTCTAAATGCTTTGCCGTTATGCCGTTAAGGCGTTTGTCGACTTCAGTAAGATAAAGAGGGTTAATTAACTTAAATATGTTAAACTAATGATGTGAAGCATTTCGATATCGATTGCCAAATGAGTATATACAAGAAAATCGACTTTATACCTAAATATAAAATTACGGAATTCTTCTACATGCATTGCCGTTATGCCGTTAAGGCGTTTGAAGACTTCAGTAAGATAAAGAGGGTTAATTAACTTAAATATGTTAAACTAATGATTTGAGGCATTTTGATATCGATTGCTATATGTGTATATACAAGAAAATCGACTTTATACCTAAATAAAAGATTACGGAATTCTTTTAAATGCACTGCTGTTATGCAGTTATGGCTTCATGTTAACTTCTGTTCGTTAAAGAAGGTTTATTGACTTAAGTATGTTAAACTAATGATTTGAAGATTTTCGAAATCGATTGCTAAATTCATATATACAAGAAAATCTTCTTTATACCTAAATATAAGATTACGGAATTCTTCCAAATGTACTGCCGTTATGCCGTCATGGCTTTATATCAACTTCAATATGTTAAAGAAGGTTAATTAACTTAAATATGTTAAACTAATGATTTGGGGCATTTCGATATCGATTGCTAAATGTGTATATACAACAAAATCGACTTTATACCTAAATATAAAATTACGAAATTCTCCCAAATGCATTGCCGTTATTCCGCCGTGGCTTTATGTCAACTTCAGTTCGTTAAAGTAGGTTTGTTAACGTAAATATGTTAAACAAATGATTTGAAGCATTTCGATATCGATTTCTAAATGCACATATACCAGAAAATCGACTTTATACCTAAATAAAAGATTACGGAATTCTTCCAAATTACTGTCGTTATGGCGTTAAGGCTTTATTTCACCTTAAATACGTTAAAGATGGTTAATTAACTTTAATATGTTAAACTAATGATTTGAAGCATTTCGATATCGATTGCTAAATGTGTAAATACAAGAAAATCGACTATATACCTAAATATAAGATTACGGAATTCTTCTACCTGCACTGTCGTTATGCCGCCATGGCTTTATATCACCTTCATTACGTTAAAGAAGGTTAACTTACTTAAGTATGTTAAACGAATGATTTGAAGCATTTCGATATCGCTTGCTAAATGTGTATATACAAGAAAATCGACTTTATACCTAAATATAAGATTACGGAGTTCTTCTAAATGCACTGTCGTTATGCCGCCATGGCTCTATATCACCTTCATTACGTTAAAGAAGGTTAATTAACTTAAATATGTTAAACTAATGATTTGAAGCATTTCGATATGGATTGCTTAATGCGTATATACAACAAAATCGGCTTTATACCTAAATATAAGATTACGGAATTCTTCTAAATGCACTGTCGTTATGCCGCCATGGCTCTATATCACCTTCATTACGTTAAAGAAGGTTAACTAACTTAAGCATGTTAAACGAATGATTTGAAGCATTTCGATATCGCTTGCTAAATGTGTATATACAAGAAAATCGACTTTATACCTAAATATAAGATTACGGAATTCTTTTAAATGCACTGCCGTTATGCAGTTATGGCTTCATGTTAACTTCTGTTCGTTAAAGAAGGTTTATTGACTTAAGTATGTTAAACTAATGATTTGAAGATTTTCGAAATCGATTGCTAAATTCATATATACAAGAAAATCTTCTTTATACCTAAATATAAGATTACGGAATTCTTCCAAATGTACTGTCGTTATGCCGCCATGGTTTGTATCAACTTCAATACGCTTAAGAAGGTTAATTATTTTAAGTATGTTAAACTAATGGTTTGAAGCATTTCGATATCGACTGCTAAATGTGTAAATACAACAAAATCGACTTTATACCTAAATATAAAATTATAACATTACGGAGTTCTTCTAAATGCACTGCCGTTATACCGCTAGGGCTTTATGTAGACCTCATTAAGCTAAAAAATGTTTATTAACTTAATATGTTAAACTAATGATTTGAAGCATTTCGATATCGATTGCTAAATGTGTATATGCAAAAAAAATCGAATTTATACCTAAATATAAGCCGTTATGCCGCCATGGCTTTGTGTTAACTTCAGTGCGTTAAAGTAGGTTTGTTAACTTAAATATGTTAAACCAGTTATTTGAAGCATTTCGATATCGATTGCTTAATGCATATATACAAGAAAATCGACTTTATACCTAAATATAAGATTACGGAATTCTTCCAAATGTACTGTCGTTATGCCACAATGGCTTTATATCAACTTCAATACGTTAAAAAAGGTTAATTAACTTAAATATGTTAAACTAATGGTTTGAAGCATTTAGATATCGATTGCTAAATGTGTATATACAAAAAAAATCGAATTTATACCTAAATATAAGATTACGGATTTCTTCTACATGCACTGCCGTTATGCCGCCATGGCTTTGTTTTAACTTCAGTGCGTTAAAGTAGGTTTGTTAACGTAAATATGTCAAACTAATGATTTGAAGCATTTCGATATCGATTGCTAAATGAGTATATACAACAAAATCGACTTTATTCCTAAATATAAGATTACGTAAATCTTCTAAATGCACTGCCGTTATGCCGTTAAGGCTGATTAACTTATATTTAAGTTAATTAACCTTGTTTAACGTATTGAAGTTGATGTAAAGCCATGGCAGCATAACGACAATACATTTGGAAGAATTCCGTAATCTTATATTTAGGTATAAAGTCGATTTTCTTGTATATATGCATTAAGCAATCGATATCGAAATGCTTCAAATAACTGGTTTAACATATTTAAGTTAACAAACCTACTTTAACGCACTGAAGTTGGCTTAAAGCCATGGCGGCATAACGGCAGTGCATTTAGAAGAATTCCGTAATCTTATATGAGGTATAAGGTCAATTTTCTTGTATATACCCATTTAGCAATCGATATCGAAATGCTTCAAATCATTATTTTAACATATTTAAGTTAATAAACCTTCTTTAACGAACGGAAGTTGGCTTAAAGCCATGGCGGCATAACGGCAGTGCATTTAGAAGAATTCCGTAATCTTATATGAGGTATAAGGTCGATTTTCTTGTATATACACATTTAGCTATACATATCGAAATGCTTCAAATCATTAGTTTAACATATTTAAGTTAATTAACCTTATTTATCTTACTGAAGTTCACATAAAGCCATAACAGTATAACGGCAGTGCATTTGTGGGAATTTCGTTATCTTATATTTAGGTATAAAGTCGATTTTGTTTTATATACACATTTAGCAATCGATATCGAAATGCCTCAAATCATTAGTTTAACATATTTAAGTTAATTAACCTTCTTTAACATATTGAAGTTGATATAAGGCCTTGGTGGCATAACGGCAGTACATTTGGAAGAATTCCGTAATCTTATATTTAGGTATAAAGAAGATTTTCTTGTATATATGAATATAGCAATCGATTTCGAAAATCTTCAAATCATTAGTTTAACATACTTAAGTCAATAAACCTTCTTTAACGAACAGAAGTTAACATGAAGCCATAACTGCATAACGGCAGTGCATTTAAAAGAATTCCGTAATCTTATATTTAGGTATAAAGTCGATTTTCTTGTATATACACATATAGCAATCGATATCAAAATGCCTCAACTCATTAGTTTAACATATTTAAGTTAATTAACCCTCTTTATCTTACTGAAGTCTTCAAACGCCTTAACGGCATAACGGCAATGCATGTAGAAGAATTCCGTAATCTTATATTTAGGTATAAAGTCGATTTTCTTGTATATACTCATTTGGAAATCGATATCGAAATGCTTCACATCATTAGTTTGACATATTTAAGTTAAAAAACCTACTTTAAACCGAAGATAACACAAAGCCATGGCGGCATAACGGCAGTGCATGTAGAAGAAATCCGTAATCTTATATTTAAGTATTAAGTCGAATTTGTTGTATATATGCATTTAGCAATAGATTTCGAAAATCTTTAAATCATTAGTTTAACATATTTAAGTTAATTAACCCTCTTTATCTTACTGAATTCTACATAAAGCCTTAACGGCATAACGGCAGTGCATTTGAAGAATTCCGTAATCTTATATTTAGGTATAAAGTCGATTTTTTTGTATATATGCATTTAGCAATCGATTTCGAAAATCTTCAAAACATTAGTTTAACATATTTAAGTTAATTATCCTTCCATAACATATTGAAGTTGATAAAAAGCCATGGCGGAATAGCGACAGTACATTTGCAAGAATTCCGTAAACTTATATTTAGGTAGAAAGTCGATTTTCTTATATATATGCATTAAGCAATCGATTTCAAAATGCTTCAAATAACTGGTGTAACATATCTAAGTTAATAAACCTTCTTAAACGAACTGAAGTTAAAATGAAGCCATAACGGCATAACGGCAGTGCATTTAGAAGAATTCCGTAATCTTATATTTCGGTATAAAGTCGATTTTCTTGTATATACACATTTAGCAATCGATATCGAAATGCTTCAAATCATTAGTTTAACATATTTAAGTTAATTAACCCTCTTTATCTTACTGAAGTCGACAAACGCCTTAACGGCATAACGGCAGTGCATTTAGAAGAATTACGTTATCTTATATTTAGGTATAAAGTCGATTTTCTTGTATAGACACATTTAGCAATCGTTATCGACATGCTTCAAATCATTAGTTTAACATATTTAAGTTAATAAACCTTCTTTAACGTACTGAAATTTATATAAAGCCATAACGACATAACGGCAGTATATTTGGGTGAATTCCGCAATCTTTTACTTAGGTATAAAATCGATTTTCTTGTACATACACATTTAGCAATCGATATCGAAATGCTTCAAATCATTAGTTTAGCATATTTAAGTAAATTAACCTTCTTTAGCGAACTGAAATTTATATAAAGCCATAGCGGCGTAACGGGAGTGTATTTCGATGAATTCCGTTATCTTGTATTTAGATATAAAGTCGACTTTCTTGTATATACTCATTTAGCAATCGACATCGAAATGCTTCAAATCATAAGTTTAATATATTTAAGTTAGTAAAGCTTCTTTAACGTAATGAAGGTGATATAAAGCCATAACGGCATAACGGGCGTGTATTTCGATGAATTCCGTAATCTTATATTTAGGTATAAAGTCGACTTTCTTGTATTTACACATTTATCAATCGATATCGAAAATCTTCAAATCATTAGTTTAACATATTTAAGTTAATTAACCTTCTTTAACGTAATGAAGGTGATATAAAGCCATAACGGCATAAAGGGAGTGTATTTCGATGAATTCCGTAAACTTATATTTAGGTATAAAGTCGACTTTCTTGTATATAGTGATTTAGCAATCGATATCGAAATGCTTCAAATCATTAGTTTAATATATTTGAGTTAATAAAGCTTCTTTAACGCACTGTAGTTAGCATAAAGCCATGGCGGCATAACGGCAGTGTACGTAGAAGAATTCCGAAATCTTATATTTAGGTATAAAGTCGATTTTCTTGTATATATACATATAGCAATCGATGTCGAATTGCTTCAAATCATTGGGTTAAAATATTTAAGTTCATAAACCTTCTTTAACGAACTGAAGTTGGCATAAAGCAATGGCGGCATAACAGCAGTGCATTTAGAAGAATTCCGTAATCTGATATTTAGGTATAAAGTCGATTTTGTTGTATATACGCATTAAGCAATCGATATCGAAATGCTTAAAATAACCGGTTTAACATATTTAAGTTAATTAACCTTCTTTAACGTAATGAAGGTGATATAAAGCCATAACGGCATAAAGGGAGTGTATTTCGATGAATTCCGTAATCTTATATTTAGGTATAAATTCGACTTTCTTGTATATACTCATTTAGCAATCTATATCGAAATGCTTCAAATCATTAGTTTAATATATTTAAGTTAATAAAGCTTCTTTAACGCACTGAAGTTAGCATAAAGCCATGGCGGCATAACGGCAGTGTATGTAGAAGAATTCCGTAATCTTATATTTAGGTATAAAGTCGATTTTATTGTATATATACATATAGCAATCGATATCGAAATGCTTCAAATCATTAGTTTAAAATATTTAAGTTCATAAACCTTCTTTAACGAACTGAAGTTGGCATAAAGCAATGGCGGCATAACAGCAGTGCATTTAGAAGAATTCCGTAATCTTATATTTAGGCATAAAGTCGATTTTCTTGTATATACACATTTAGCAATCAATAACGAAATGCTTCAAATCATTAGTTTATCATATTTAAGTTAATTAACCTTATTTATCTTACTGAAGTTTACATAAAGCCATAACGGTATAACGACAGTGTATTTGGAAGAATTCCGTAATCTTATATTTAGGTATAAAGTCGATTTGCTTGTATATATGAATTTCGCAATCGATATCGAGATGCTTCAACTCATTAGTTTAACATATTTAAGTTAATAAACCTTCTTTAACGAACTGAGGTGTGCATAAAGCCATGGCGGCATAATGGCAGTACATGTAGAAGAATTCCGTTAGTTTATATTTAGGTATATAGTCGATTTTCTTGTATATACACATTTAGCAATCGATATCGAGATGCTGTAAATTATTAGTTTAACAACTTTAAGTTAATTAGCCTTCTTTAACGTAATGAAGGTGATATAAAGCCATGGCGGCATAACGACAGTACATTTGGAAGTATTCCGTAATCTTATGTTTAGTATAAATTCGATTTTCTTTTATATAAACATATAGCTATCGATATCGAAATGCTTCAAATAACTGGTTTAACATATTTAAGTTAATAAAGCTTCTTTAACGAACTGAACATAAATCCATAACGGCATAACGGCAGTGCATTTAGAATAATTCTGTTATCTTATATTAATGTACAAAGTCGATTTTCTTGCATATACACATTTAGCAATCGATATCGGAATGCTTCAAATCATTAGTTTAACATATTTAAGTTAACTAACCTTCTTTATCTTACTGAAGTTTACATAAAGCCATAACGGTATAACGGCAGTGCATTTGGATGAATTCCGTAATCTTATATTAAGGTAAAAACTCGATTTTGTTGTATATACACATTTAGCAATCGATATCGAAATGCTTCAAATCATTAGTTTAATATATTTCAGTTAATAACGCTTCTTTAACGCACTGAAGTTAACATAAAGCCATGGCGGCATAACGGCAGTGTATGTAGAAGAATTACGTTATCTTATATTTAGGTATAAAGTCGATTTTCTTGTATATATACATATAGCAATCGATATCGAAATGCTTCATCTCATAAGTTTAACATATTTAAGTTAATAAACCTTCTTTAACGTACTGAAATTTATATAAAGCCATAACGGCATAACGGCAGTGTATTTCGAAGAATTCCGTAAACTTATATTTCGATATAATGCCGAATATGTTGTATATACGCATTTAGCAATCGGTATCGAAATTCTTCAAATCATTAGTTTAACATATTTAAAATAATTAATCTTCTTTAAAGTAATGAAGGTGATATAAAGCCATGGCGGCCTAACGACAGTGCATTTAGAAGAATTCCGTAATCTTAGATTTAGGTATAAATTCGATTTTGTTGTATATACGCATTTAGCAATCGATATCGAAATGCTTCAAATAACTGGTTTAGCATATTTAGGTTAATTAACCTTCTTTATCTTACTGAAGTTTACATAAAGCCATAACGGCATAACGGCAGTATATTTGTGTGAATTCCGTAAGCTTTTATTTAGGTATAAAATCGATTTTCTTGTACATATACATTTAGCAATCGATAGCGAAAAGCTCAAATCATTAGTTTAACATATTTGAGTAATTTAACCTTCTTTAACGTAATGAAATTTATATAAAGCCATAACAGCATAACGGCAGTGCATTTGGAAGAATTACGTTATCTTATATTTAGGTATAAAGTCGATTTCCTTGTATATACGCATTTAGAAATCGTTATCGACATACTTCAAATCATTAGTTTAACATATTTAAGTTAATAAACCTTCTTTAGCGTACCGAAATTTATATAAAACCATAACGGCATAACGGCAGTATATTTGGGTGAATTCCGTAATCTTGTATTTAGATATAAAGTCGACTTTCTTGTATATACTCATTTAGCAATCGACATCGAAATGCTTCAAATCATTACTTTAATATATTTAAGTTAATAAAGCTTCTTTAACGAAATGAATGTGATATAAAGCCATAACGGCATAACAGGAGTGTATTTCGATGAATTCCGTAATCTTATATTTCGGTATATAGTCGACTTTCTTGTATTAACACATTTAGCAATCGATATCGAAAATCTTCAAATCATTAGTTTAACATATTTAAGTTAATTAATCTTCTTTAACGAACAGAAGTTGGCGTAAAGCCATGGCGGCATAACGGCAGTGCATTTAGATGAATTCCGTAATCTTATATCTAGGTATAAAGTCGATTTTCTTGTATATACACATTTAGCAATCGATATCGAAAATCTTCAAATCATTAGTTTAACATATTTAAGTTAATTAATCTTCTTTAACGAACAGAAGTTGGCGTAAAGCCATGGCGGCATAACGGCAGTGCATTTAGATGAATTCCGTAATCTTATATCTAGGTATAAAGTCGATTTTCTTGTATATACACATTTAGCAATCGATATCGAGATGGTTCAACTCATTAGTTTAACATATTTAAGTTAATAAACCTTCTTTAACGATCTGAAGTTTGCATATAGCCATGACGGCATAACGGCAGTGCATGTAGAAGAATTCCGTAATCTTATATTTAGGTATAAAGTCGATTTTCTTGTATATACACATTTAGCTATCGATATTGAAATGCTTCAAATCATAAGTTTAACATATTAAGTTAATAAGCATTTTTTAGCTTACTGAAGTCTTCATAAAGCCTTAACGGTATAACGGCAGTGCATTTAGAAGAATTCCGTAATGTTATAATTTTATATTTAGGTATAACGTCGATTTTCTTGTATTTACACATTTAGCAATCGATATCGAAATGCTTCAAAACATTAGTTTAACATATTTAAAATAATTTACCTTCTTTAACTTATTGAAGGTGATATAAAGCCATGGCGGCATAACGACAGTACATGTGGAAGAATTCCGTAATCTTATATTTAGGTATAAAGTCGATTTTCTTGTATATACACATTTTTCAATCGATATCAAAATGCTTCAAATAACTGGTTTAGCATATTTGAGTCAATTAACTTTCTTTATCTTACTGAAGTTTACATAGAGCCATAACAACATAACGGCAGTATATGTGGCAGAATTCCGTAATCTTATATTAAGGTATAAAGTCGATTTTATTGTACATACACATTTAGCAATCGATATCGAAATGCTTCATCTCATAAGTTTAACATATTTAAGTTAATAAACCTTCTTTAACGTACTGAAATTTATATAAAGCCATAACGGCATAACGACCGTGTATTTCGAAGAATTCCGTAAACTTATATTTAGATATAAAGCCGAATTTGTTGTATATACGCATTAAGCAATCGATATCGAAATTCTTCAAATCATAAGTTTAACATATTTAAAATAATTAACCTTCTTTAACGTAATGAAGGTGATATAAAGCCATGGCGGCCTAACGACAGTGCATTTAGAAGAATTCCGTAATTTTATATTTAGGTATAAATTCGATTTTGTTGTATATACGCATTTAGCAATCGATATCGAAATGCTTCAAATAACTGGTTTAGCATATTTAGGTTAATTAACCTTCTTTATCTTACTGAAGTTTACATAAAGCCATAACGGCATAACGGCAGTATATTTGGGTGAATTCCGTAATCTTTTACTTAGGTATAAAATCGATTTTCTTGTACATACACATTTAGCAATGGATATCGAAATGCTTCAAATCATTAGTTTAACATATTTAAGTTAATTAACACTCTCTATCTTACTGAAGTCTACATAAAGCCTTAACGGCATAACGGCAGTGGAAAAGTTTGGAAAAGTTCCGTAATCTTATATTTAGGTATTAAGTCGATTTTGTTGTATATACGCATTCAGCAATCGACATCGAAATGCTTCAAATCATGAGTTTAACATATTTTAGATAATTAACCTTCTTTATCTTACTGAAGTCTACAAAAGCCTTAACGGCATAACGGCAGTGCATTTAGAAGAATTCCGTAATCCTCTATTTAGGTATAAAGTCAATTTTTTTTGTATATACTCATTTAGCAATCCATATCGAAATGCTTAGAATCATTAGTTTAACATATTTAAGTTAATTATCCCTCTTTATCTTACTGAAGTCTACAAATGCCTTAACGGCATAACGGCAGTGCATTTCGAAGAATTCCGTAATCTTATATTTAGGTGTAAAGTCGATTTTCTTGTATATACTCATTTAGCAATCGATATCGAAATGCTTCAAATCATTAGTTTAACATATTTAAGTTAATTAACCTTCTTTAATGTAATGAAGGTGATATAAAGCCATGGCAGCATAACGACAGTGCATTTAGAAGAATTTCGTAATCTTATATTTAGGTATATAGTCGATTTTCTTGTATTTACACATTTAGCAATCGATATCGAAAATCTTTAAATCATTAGTTTAACATATTTAAGTTAATTAACCTTCTTTTACGTAATGAAGGTAATATAAAGCCATGGCGGCATAACGACAGTGCATTTAGAAGAATTCCGTAATTTATATTTGGGTATAAAGTCGATTTTCTTGTATATACGCATTTAGCAATCGATATCGAAAAGCTTCAAATAACTGGTTTAGCATAGTTAGGTTAATTAACCTTCTTTATCTTACTGAAGTTTACATAAAGCCATAACGACATAACGGCAGTATATGTGGCAGAATTCCGTAATCTTATATTTAGGTATAAAGTCGATTTTATTGTACATACACATTTAGCAATCGATATCGAAATGCTTCATCTCATAAGTTTAACATATTTAAGTTAATAAACCTTCTTTAACGTACTGAAATTTATATAAAGCCATAACGGCAGTGTATTTCGAAGAATTCCGTAATCTTATATTTAGATATAAAGCCGAATTTGTTGTATATACGCATTTAGCAATCGATATCGAAATTCTTCAAATCATTAGTTGAACATATTTAAAATAATTAACCTTCTTTAACGTAATGAAGGTGATATAAAGCCATGGCGGCCTAACGACAGTGCATTTAGAAGAATTCCGTAATCTTATATTTAGGTATAAATTGGATTTTGTTGTATATAAATTACAAGACCGGTTGTTAATTTATGATTTTCTTTATTTCCCTTGCTTGGAGCAAGGGCAGCCGTAAAGGTTGAGCGAGTAAATACAACTGAACCGTCTTAAAGTTATTGTAGCGGCGACTACGCCTAAATACCTGTCTGAATAACACACGCTCTGCCACGTGACTTGCCAGCGCAGTAGCAGCGATAGGTGTTTGTTGTTGTCACGCGCAACTCGTTGAGCGCTTCGTCAGCAATATCATTGAAAAATAATTTTCGCACGCTCAGCCCCGGACGCATCGTCAGCGATTTCGGTGGAATTGAAATGTTGTCCGGAAGCGTGTTGTTACTCTTGTTCCTTTGTTGTTGGCTACTATGGTGTGTTAACTACTCCCCCGCTAGAACTGGGGACGTCCACGGATCCCTTAAGAACGCTGCTCAATATTGCAATATTAGCACTGCGCTTCCGTACTTTGTAGATTATGTAGGCTGATATGCAAACAATAAAAAATACTATTGCTAAGGTGTAGGCTATAAGCCACTGAGACGACTGTGCTTCGACAAGCCCCCTCAATGATGCAATGTGTCGCAGATTTTTTTGGTTAAGTTGTGCAGGTAAGGAAGTGACAAGAGTGTGGTATGATTTGTCAGGTTCACAAATTGTGCGGTGCGGCCTCGGGGTGCGCGCGCACAATCTTCCTCCAGTTGGTGTACGTAGTGCCATTGATGGTAGCATTCTCTGTGAACTTTATCATGAATGTCCCATTCAAAATTACTGGCGGGGAGTTTCCCTCGCGAACTTCAATCAATTTATCATTTATAATAATTAAACCGTCGTCAATTTCTTCCACCGCTTCGATATGATCAGCTGTAATAGTCTGGCAGGACGCTAGGCGCTGGCTTAACAAATTCAACACGCAAGAGCTATTCATGTTTGACATTTGACAAAATATTGTTGATAAAGAATTTTTACAATTCGCTAGTTGTTGATATGTATTGTTGCATTTAGATACTACACTGGTCTCTATCATAATTGACTTAAAATTTTTTACAACTGGTTTAATCCTAATTTCTTACAATTTTGTTCTACCACTGGGTATTTAATTACGAAATATATGTTATTATAATTTTGCAAAATTTTTAATTTTGAGACTGTTAGTAAATCGCTTATTGTAATACCTGTAGAGTGCTCGTTAGTTAGTAAATTTTTAACCTCATCACTATTTAACAATATTGGGTTAATTAATTGTATCTTACCCAAAGTTACGGAATAAAGAGCTGATTCTATTTCGTCTATTAACGCTCTGTTTCTTGCTGATATCAAGTCAAAAAGGTGTCCAGTGTCAATCTCATGCTGTTTGGTCGAGCTAATCAATTTGTTTACGGTGTCGGTTAACTGGTTAATTTTAACTTGGAGCTGGCTATTAATGTAAATCTGTTGTTCGTTTGCTTCAATCAGGGATTCTGCCCGTGTTTGAAGTTGGTTAAAGTCATCGAAATCGGGAGTTCCAGCTACGTATTTGAGAGCGGTGCCAAGAAAGTTTATGCTACGGGATTGTCGGTGATGAATTCTTAATGAATCTATTAATCGTAATATGCGGTCTATGTCCAGTTGAACGGTTTTCCTAATGTGAGACTGCGGGAAGTTCTCAAGAAGATTATGCGTTTCTTCGGCTATGTTCTCGTAAATGGTCAAATTCAGGTGGTGAATGATGTGTTTGTACTGGCGGTAAATTGCAACCTCCCCGTCCGAAATAGGAATGTAGACGGACTCAGTGAAATTCAGAATTTCTGACCGCGATAACGCAGCCGCCATCAAAATCAGGAGCCTAATGATAAAACAAAATTATCTCAGATTACCTTTGTGAATTTGTTTTCCGTCGATAAGAACGGTTGTTCCCAGATCTTTTTGAACTACTTTTTCTGTGTATAATTTGCTAAGTTTGTTACCAAGTCTCCTGTTGGCCTTTATAAAGACCTTCTCACCTGGCTTAAAAATTTTTGTTACCCTTTTTCGGTTGTGGTAGCTAAGGTCAGAATTTTGTGCTTTGATCAAGCTGTCTTTGACTTCATCTAAAAATTTCTGTGTGTCAGAATGAATAATGTCAATGGGCCGTTGTCTTGTCACTGAATGAATTGTCCTATTGTATTTGTATGCGGCGAGCAGTATAAGGTCGTTCGTGTCGTTTAAACCCTGGCCCAATTTAATGCATCTGCTAATTTCTGAAAGTGTGCTGTGAAACCGCTCTATCTGTCCATTCGTTGTACTATGGTGAGGCGGTGTTGTAAAAATCGAAATATTGAAATGATCTTTCAGTAGGGTTTTTACAGTATTTGAGTTTAGAGATTTCTCATTGTCGCAAACAAAACTTTTGGTATTTTTGAAAAAATTTATGATACGAATTATAGGTTCCTTTATATCTGCTATTGATCTAGAAGCAATTGATTGGACTAAGGCAAATTTCGAAAATTTGTCTATGCAGGTCAAGTAGTGTTTTCCGTCCGTCGAAAAAATGTCTATATGGAGTATCTCACCAGGTTTGCTAGGAATCGGTGTGCGTCCTATTTCGGGGTTTGATGGATGGCGTTGGAACTTTGCTTCCTGGCAAATTTTACAGTTTACGATTATTTCCTTCAGCATTTTGCGCATATGTGGAAAATAGTAATCTCTCAAGACTTGCAACATGTTTTCCTTAAGGGAGCGATGCGCTCTGCTGTGCTCTGTATGAAGAATTACCTTTTGGTCGTCTTCATTAAAGATGTCCGTGACCAAAAACTTTGTGTGGACGAACTTCACGGCTGGATAATCATTTTTGATCTTGTTTTGGATTTTCCCAAGGACAGAAAGCTCGCAAAGTAATCCGTTAGTAGTATTGGGGTTAATGCAGTCCTTTATCTGTTCAAAGATTGCATCTATGTTTTGAAAGGTTATATGGTGCCTGATTTGTGACTTGAACAAAATTTTCGTGGTTTTTGAGCTCGTGGGCCCTTCTTCAAGGATTATCTGATTTTTAAAGGAATTGATGGGATTCGGAGAGGTGGTGATAACGTCCGTTGACGATTCCTCGCTATGAGCCGTCTCGTCATCTGATGGGGGATCTGCTTTAGGGTCTAAGGTATTTATATGTTGTCTCGATAATGCGTCCGCCACAACGTTTTCCTTACCTGGCTTATAGTGGAATTTAGGTGAAAATTCCTCCACGAAAGCCCTCCATCGCTTTAGCTTAGCATTCGGATTTTTGTCCGAAATCGAGAAGGTGAGGGGTTGATGATCCGTATAAATGTTAATGTTATTCGCACCATATAGGTAATTTCTAAGTTTCTGAAGAGCCCAAACAATTGCGAGGAGCTCTCGCTCATTGGTTGCATAATGTTTCTCTGCCTGAGATAAGGTTCGCGATATCATAGTAATAGGTCTGCCTCCCTGTGAAAGCACCGCGCCTAAGGCATGAGAGGACGCATCTGTGGTTAAATCAAAGGGTTTATCGTAGTCTGGGTAGAGAAGAAGGATATCCTCTGAGGACAAAATATTTTTAATTCTCTGGAAAGCTTTATGGGCTTCATCATCAAATACAATTTCTATTTTTTTAGAAACATTTGCGCCAATTGTTCCATTTTCACTCCCTAAATATTTTGTTAGGGGTTTGGCAATTTGTGCGTAGTCTTTAATGAAGCGCCGATAATAACCGGACAACCCTAGGAATGAGCGCAAAGCGCGCAGCGTTTTCGGAACTTCGTAGTTCACAATGTCCTGCACTTTCTCTTTTGATGTTCGAATGCCATCTTTGGAAACAACAAATCCAAGAAATTCAACCTCAGTTTTAAAGAACTGAGTTTTTTCCAAGGATACCCTCATATTGGCCGAGTACAATTTTTCAAGAATCCGGCTCACATCTTGCAGGTGTTTTTCGTAGTCACCGGAGAATATAATTATGTCGTCTATATAGACGTGACAGCTCCTACCGATTTCGTCTCTGAGGACGTCATCGATGGCGCGCTGGAAAATGCTGGGACCGTTTTTCAGACCAAATGGTAACCTGCAAAACTCGTATTTTCCGTTGTTTACGGAGAATGCGGTTTTTTCTCTATCCTTCTCCGCCAGCGTGATTTGGTGGAAACCGGATTTTAAATCTATAGTAGTGAAAAGTGATGATTTTCCCAGGTTGGCCAGAATGACCAAAGTATCGGGAATGGGGTATCTATCGCTGATGGTTTTCGCATTTAGTTTTTTGAAATCTATTACCATACGCATCTTCCTGTCCCCTGCCTCGTTTGTTCCTTTTTTGTATACCACCCACACTGGGCTGTTATAAGGCGATCGTGATGGCCTTATAATGCCATCGCGCAACAGATTACTCACTTCTTCGTTCACGAACGCGGAAGCTGCCATTGGGTATGGGTACGACTTGGCGTAAACTGGTTCGTTATCTTCCGTGCGTACGGTGGCTATGATATTTGTGTTGTATGGCAAGGACTCATTTGGGTCGGAAAAAACAGCAGCGTGTTTTAATTTCAATTGCTCGATGTCTTCATTGGCAATGATGCTGTTAACATCCTTACAATAGAAGTACATTAGTTTTTCTGAACAGCCCCTATAATTAATAATGCCCTTTTTTATGTCCAGTCTGGCGTCTATTTCTCGTAGAAGGTCATAGCCGATTATACCGTCGAAAGTATGCAGGGTCGGTAAAATGAAAAAAAGAGGTATTTGTATTGAAAATATTTATGGTGCATTTCTTGGTGACTTCGTTCTTGCCATGAATTGACGTAACAAAGAAGGGTGATGCTACATGTTTGATACCCTTCCAGTTGAATTCTTTAATGTAGTTTTTGGACGTACCTGTATCTATCAATAATTTTAATTGCTTTCCTCCGAATGTCCTGCTAACATATGGTAGCAGGGATCTACCCCTAAAAAATTTATCTCGTCTGTAGTTTCTTCTTGGGGTGGACAGTCAGTATAAGAGTTCTCGTTGTATGCATAGTCATCAAAATATTCGGGTTGGTAATAACAGTTGGGATCCCCATTAATATCGTCCGTTACGGTACTTTGTCCTAAGTGGTTCAAGCGTTGTATCTTATTTAGGTTAGCACGGTCACTATCGCGTTGTCTTTTCTGTGCCTGTTGAGTATCAGAAGTTATAATGTTTCTCGGGTATTGGTTCCCGAAGGCTGTTCTTCCAAAAGGGAAATTCCTTGCGATAGGAGAGGAAGTTGATGGTTGTACCACTTGTGGTGCTGCTTTAAAATTGGAACCTATATTCTGCGTTGGATATCTGAGTTTAGAGAGGCTTGGATCCACATCCATTGGGGTGGGCCTGGAAATAGGTCTCTGTTGCGGTTGCCCGTCTGACTGCCTAAGGAAGTGAGGGCTTATTAACGGCATTCCGGTGAAATTGCGTGATTGCATGCCATTGGCTGGGAATTTAGTGTCTGAAAACCTCTGAGCAAATAAAGAGCGTGTCTGGTTGGATTCCAGTTCTTGTGCGAGTGCCAAGGCCGATGCCATGTCAGCTGGCCTTAAAGAAAATAGAATATCACACAGCGGGTGGTTAAGACCCGATATGAACACCCTTAATGCGTCCTGACGATACTTGGTATTAAGTGATTCCAAGACGTCCTTCTTGTTTTCGTAGGTCATCAAATTTTTGTTGATAATAGCCGTTAGTTTCTTTCCCACCTCATCGTAAAATGCTGTAATAGATAGTCTTCCCTGCCGGAGGGTGGACATTTTTTGTTCCAATATGTAGACGGGTTTTTTGTCCGAGTAGGTAAAATCGAGCCTTGCTATTATGACTTTGAAATTGAGAATTGTATTAAACGACGATAGTGTCGCATCCGCAGATCCAACTACTTTGTTCCTAATAATAGCCACTGCCTGGTAATGTTTCGAGCTGCCCTGCGCGTTTTCAAAAATTTTATACGCGGTATGAGCCGCCTGGCGCCACGACACGTATCGTGAATGGTCACCATTGAACTCTGGCAACGACTTTACAACATCCAGCGACTCATCGCACCTAACAGTGGGGTCAATTGCAATCTTCCTATACTCCTCTACCTGAACTGGTCTTTCGATTAGTGTTATCCTAGCGGTAAGTTCGTCAATAGTCGTTTGGAAGTCTCGTCTCGTCTGCTCCGTTTCTGTCCGCACAGCGGCACCCAGCACGGCGCGAAGAATATTTTCGTCCATGTTCCTTGATATTCCTTTTATTCTTTATTCACTTTAAAATTTTTTATTTTCAAATTAAAACAATTTTTACTTAAATTAATATTTATATTAATATTTTTTAAGCTGATGCTTCAATTTCAACGAATATGTCAATATCTCGAGCACTCTACTTACATAGATTCTTTCATATTGTAGTAATAGTAATAGTTTTAGTCCCTCGATGGTTGTTAGTTTAGTCCCTCGATGGTTGTTAGTTTAGTCCCTCGATGGCTGTTAGTTTAGTCCCTCGATGGTTGTTAGTTTAGTCCCTCGATGGCTACGCCTCGGCTTGGCGTGCGTCCGAGCACCGTGGCCACGAAATTATCCTTTACAAGGATTTTGTTGTGGCCCCACGTTGGGCGCCAATTACAAGACCGGTTGTTTAATTTATGATTTTCTTTATTTCCCTTGCTTGGAGCAAGGGCAGCCGTAAAGGTTGAGCGAGTAAATACAACTGAACCGTCTTAAAGTTATTGTAGCGGCGACTACGCCTAAATACCTGTCTGAATAACACACGCTCTGCCACGTGACTTGCCAGCGCAGTAGCAGCGATAGGTGTTTGTTGTTGTCACGCGCAACTCGTTGAGCGCTTCGTCAGCAATATCATTGGAAAAATAATTTTCGCACGCTCAGCCCCAGACGCATCGTCAGCGATTTCGGTGGAATTGAAATGTTGTCCGGAAGCGTGTTGTTACTCTTGTTCCTTTGTTGTTGGCTACTATGGTGTGTTAACTTATACGCATTTAGCAATCGATATCGAAATGCTTCAAATAACTGGTTAGCATATTTAGGTTAATTAACCTTCTTTATCTTACTGAAGTTTGCACAAAGCCATAACGGCATAACGGCAGTACATTTGGGTGAATTCCGTAAGCTTTTATTTAGGTATATAGTCGATTTTCTTGTATTTACACATTTGGCAATCGATATCGAAAATCTTCAAATCATTAGTTGAACATATTTAAAATAATTAACCTTCTTTAACGTAATGAAGGTGATATAAAGCCATGGCGGCCTAACGACAGTGCATTTAGAAGAATTCCGTTATCTTATATTTAGGTATAAAGTCGATTTTGTTGTATATACGCATTTAGCAATCGATATCGAAATTCTTCAAATCATTAGTTGAACATATTTAAAATAATTAACCTTCTTTAACGTAATGAAGGTGATATAAAGCCATGGCGGCCTAACGACAGTGCATTTAGAAGAATTCCGTAATCTTATATTTAGGTATAAAGTCCACTTTCTTGTATTAACACATTTAGCAATCGATATCGAAAATCTTCAAATCATTAGTTTAACATATTTAAGTTAATTAATCTTCTTTAACGAACAGAAGTTGGCGTAAAGCCATGGCGGCATAACGGCAGTGCATTTAGATGAATTCCGTAATCTTATATCTAGGTATAAAGTCGATTTTCTTGTATATACACATTTAGCAACCGATATCGATATGCCTCAAATCATTAGTTTAACATATTTAAGTTAATTAACCCCCTTTATCTTACTGAAGTCTACAAACGCCTTAAAGGCATAACGGCAGTGCATGTAGAAGAATTCCGTTATCATATATTTAGGGATAAAATCGATTTTCTTGTATATACACATTTAGCAATCGATATCGAAATGCCTCAAATCATTAGTTTAACATATTTAAGTTAATTAACCCCCTTTATCTTACTGAAGTCTACAAACGCCTTAAAGGCATAACGGCAGTGCATGTAGAAGAATTCCGTTATCATATATTTAGGTATAAAGTCGATTTTCTTGTATATACACATTTAGCAATCGATATCGAAATGCCTCAAATCATCAGTTTAACATATTTAAGTTAATTAACCCTCTTTATCTTACTGAAGTCTACAAACGCCTTAACGGCAAAGCATTTAGAAGAATTACGTAATCTTATATTTAGGTATAAAGTCGATTTTCTTGTATATACACATTTAGCAATCGAAATCGAAATGCTTTAAATCATTAGTTTAAGATATTTAAGATAATTCACCCTCTTTATCTTACTGAAGTCTACAAACGCCTTAACGGCATAACGGCAAAGAATTTAGAAGAATTACGTAATCTTATATTTAGTTATAAATTCGATTTTCTTGTATATACACATTTAGCAAGCGATATCGAAATGCTTCAAGTCATTAGTTTAACATATTTAAGATAATTAACCTTCTTTATTTTACTGAAGTTCACATAAAGCCATAACGGTATAACGGCAGTGCATTTGGGAGAATTTCGTAATCTTATATTTAGGTATAAAGTCGATTTTGTTGTATACACTCATTTAGCAATCGAAATCGAAATGCTTCAAATCATTAGTTTAACATATTTAAGTTAACTAACCCTCTGTATCTTACTGAAGTCTACAAACATCTTAACGGTATAACGGCAAAGCATTTAGAAGAATTACGTAATCTTATATTTAGGTATAAAGTCGATTTTCTTGTATATACTCATTTAGCAATCGAAATCGAAATGCTTCAAATCATTAGTTTAACATATTTAAGTTAACTAACCCTCTGTATCTTACTGAAGTCTACAAACATCTTAACGGTATAACGGCAAAGCATTTAGAAGAATTACGTAATCTTATATTTAGGTATAAAGTCGATTTTCTTGTATATACTCATTTAGCAATCGATATAGAAATGCTTCAAATCATTAGTTTAACATATTAAAGTTAATAAACCTTCTTTAACGAACTGAAGTTGGCATAAATCCATGGCGGCTTAACGGCAGTGCATTTATAATAATTCCGTAATCTTACATTTAGGTATAAAGTCGATTTTCTTGTATATACTCATTTAGCAATCGATATCGAAATGCTTCAAATCATTAGTTTAACATATTTAAGTTAATAAACCTTTTTTAGCGTATTTAAGTTGATATAAAGCCATGGTGGCATTACGACAGTACATTTGGAAGAATTCCGTACTCTTATATTTAGGTATAAAGTTGATTTTCTTGTATATATGCATTAAGCAATCGATATCGAAATGCCTCAAATCATTAGTTTAACATGTTTAAGTTAATTAACCCCCTTTATCTTACTGAAGTCTATAAACGCCTTAACGGCATAACGGCAGTGCATGTAGAAGAATTCCGTTATCATATATTTAGGTATAAAGTCGATTTTCTTGTATATACACATTTAGCAATCGAAATCGAATTGCTTCAAATCATTAGTTTAACATATTTAAGTTAATTAACCCTCTTTATCTTACTGAAGTCTACAAACATCCTAACGGCATAACGGCAAAGCATTTAGAAGAATTCCGTAATCTTATATTTAGGTATAAAGTCGATTTTCTTGTATGTACTCATTTAGCAATCGATTTCGAAAATTTTCAAATCATTAGTTTAACATATTTAAGTAAATAAAGCTTCTTTAACGCACTGAAAATAACACAAAGCCATGGCGGCATAACGGCAGTTCATGTGGAAGAATTCCGCAATTTTATATTTAGGTATAAAGTCGATTTTCTTGTATATACACATTTAGCAATCGATATCGATATGCCTCAAATCGTTAGTTTAACATATTTAAGTTAATTAACCCCCTTTATCTTACTGAAGTCTACAAACTCCTTAACGGCATAACGGCAGTGCATGTAGAAGAATTCCGTTATCATATATTTAGGTATAAAGGCGATTTTGTTGTATATACACATTTAGCAATCGATATCGAAATGCCTCAAATCATTAGTTTAACATATTTAAGTTAATTAATCCTCTTTATCTTACTGAAGTCTACAAACGCCTTAACGGCATAACGGCAAAGCATTTAGAAGAATTACGTAATCTTATATTTAGGTATAAAGTCGATTTTCTTGTATGTACACATTTAGCAATCGATATCGAAATGCCTCAAATCATTAGTTTAACATATTTAAGTTAATTAACCCTCTTTATCATACTGAAGTCTACAAACGCCTTAACGGCATAACGGCAAAGCATTAAGAAGAATTACGTAATCTCATATTTAGGTATAAAGTCGATTTTCTTGTATATACTCATTTAGCAATCGATATCGAAATGCTTCAAATCATTAGTTTAACATATTTAAGTTAAAAACCTTCTTTAACTAACTGAAGTTGGCATAAAGCCATGGCGGCATAACGGCAGTGCATTTATAACAATTCCGTAATCTTACATTTAGGTTTAAAGTCGATTTTCTTGTATATACACATTTAGCAATCGATATCGAAATGTTTCAAATCATTAGTTTAACATATTTAAGTTAATTAACCTTCTTTATCTTACTGAAGTTTACATAAAGCCATAACGGTATAACGGCAGTGCATTTGGGAGAATTTCGTAATCTTATATTTAGGAATAAAGTCGATTTTGTTGTATATACACATTTAGCAATCGATATCGAAATGCATCAAATCATTAGTTTAACATATTTAAGTTAATTAACCTTCTCTAACATATTGAAGTTGATATAAAGACATGGCGGCATAACGACATTACATTTGGAAGAATTCCGTAACCTTATATTTAGGTATAAAGTCGATTTTCTTGTATAAATGCTTTAAGCAATCGATATCGAAATGCCTCAAATCATTAGTTTAACATATTTAAGTTAATTAACCCTCTTTATCTTACTGAAGTCTACAAACACCTAAACGTCATAACGGCAAAGCATTTAGAAGAATTACGTAATCTTATATTTAGGTATAAAGTGGATTTTCTTGTATATACTCATTTAGCAATCGATATCGAAATGCTTCAAATCATTAGTTTAACATATTTAAGTTAATAAACTTTCTTCAACGATCTGAAGTTGGCATATAGTAGTGGCGGCATAACGGCAGTGCATGTAGAAGAATTCCGTAATCTTATATTTAGGTATAAAGTCGATTTTCTTGTATATACACATTTAGCTATCGATATCGAAATGCTTCAAATCATTAGTTTAACATATTTAAGTTAATTATCATTCTATAACATATTGAAGTTGATATAAAGCCATGGCGGCATAACGACAGTACATTTGGAAGTATTCCGTAATCTTATATTTAGGTATAAAGTCGATTTTCTTTTATATACACATTAAGGTATCGATATCGAAATGCTTCAAATCATTATTTTAACATATTTAAGTTAATTAAACTTTTTTAACGTATTGGAGTTGATATAAAGCCATGGTGGTATAACGACAGTACATATGGAAGAATTCCGTGATCTTGTATATATGCATTAAGCAATCGATATCGAAATGCTTCAAATAAATGGTTTAACATACTTAAGTTAATAAACCTTCTTAAACGAACTGAAGTTAACATAAAGCCATAACGGAATAACGGCAGTGCATTTGGAAGAATTCCGTAATCTTATATTTAGGTATAAAGTCGATTTTGTTGTGTATATGCATTTAGCAATCGATTTCGAAAACCTTCAAATCATTAGTTTAACATATTTAAATTAATTCTTCTTCTTCTTGCTTCTATAACATATTGAAGTTGATAAAAAGCCATGGCGGCATAACGACAGTACAATTGGAAGAATTTCGTAATCTTATATTTAGGTAGAAAGTCGATTTTCTTGTATATATGCATTAAGCAATCGATTTCGAAATGCTTCAAATAACTAGTGTAACATATCTAAGTTAATAAACCTTCTGAAGTTAACATAAAGCCATAACGGCATAACGGCAGTGCATTTAGAAGAATTCCGTAATCTTATATTTAGGTATAAAGTCGATTTTCTTGTATATACTCATTTAGCAATCGATATCGAAATGCTTAAAATCATTAGTTTAACATATTTATGTTAGTTAAACTTCTTTAACGTATTGAAGTTGATATAAAGCCATGGCGGCATAACGACAGTAGATTTGGAAGAAACCCGTAATCTTATATTTAGGTGTATCGTGTCGATTTTCTTGTATAAATGCTTTAAGCAATCGATTTCGAAATGCTTCAAATAACTGGTGTAACATATCTAAGTTAATAAACCTCCTTTAACGAACTGAAGTTAACATAAAGCCATAACGGCATAACGGCAGTGCATTTAGAAGAATTCCGTAAACTTATCTTTAGGTATAAAGTCGATTTTGTTGTATATAAACATTTAGCAATCGATATCGAAATGCCTCAAATCATTAGTTTAACATATTTTAGTTAATTAACCTTCTTTAACATATTGAAGTTGATATAAAGCCATGGCGGCATAACGACAGAACATTTGGAAGAATTCCGTATTCTTATATTTAGGTATAAAGTCGATTTTCTTGTATACACCCATTTAGCAATCGCTTTCGAAATGCTTCAAATCATTAGTTTAACATATTTAAGTTAATTAACCCTCTTTATCTTACTGAAGTCTACAAACACCTTAACGGCATAACGGCAAAGCACTTAGAAGAATTACGTAATCTTATATTTAGGTATAAAGTCGATTTTCTTGTATATACTCATTTAGCAATCGATATCGAAATGCTTCAAATCATTAGTTTAACATATTTAAGTTAATAAACTTTCATCAACGATCTGAAGTTGGCATATAGTCGTGGCGGCATAACAACAGTGCATGTAGAAGAATTCCCTAATCTTATATTTAGGTATAAAGTCGATTTTCTTTTATATACACATTTAGATATCGATATCTAAATGCTTCAAATCATTATTTTAACATATTTAAGTTAACTAACCTTTTTTAACGTATTGGAGTTGATATAAAGCCATGGTGGAATAACGACAGTACATTTGGAAGAATTCCGTGATCTTATATTTAGGTATAAAGTCGATTTTATTGTATATATGCATTAAGCAATCGAAATGCTTCAAATAACTGGTTTAACATATTTAAGTTAATAAACCTTCTTAAACGAACTGAAGTTAACATAAAGTCATAACGGAATAACGGCAGTGCATTTGGAAGAATTCCGTAATCTTATATTTAGGTATAAAGTCGATTTTGTTGTGAATATGCATTAAGCAATCGATTTCGAAAATCTTCAAATCATTAGTTTAACATATTTAAGTTAATAAAGCTTCTTTAACGCACTGAAGTTAACATAAAGCCATGGCGGCATAACGGCAGTGCATTTAGAAGAATTTCGTAAGCTTATATTTAGGTATAAAGTCGATTTTGTTGTATATACGCATTTAGCAATCGATATCGAAATGCTTCAAATCATTAGTTTAACATATTTAAGTTAATTATCCTTCTATAACATATTGAACTTGATATAAAGCCATGGCGGCATACCGACAGTACATTTGGAAGAATTCCGTAATCTTATATTTAGGTAGAAAGTCGATTTTCTTGAATATGTGCATTAAGCAATCGATTTCGAAATGCTTCAAATAACTAGTGTAACATACCTAAGTTAATAAACCTTCTGAAGTTAACATAAAGCCATAACGGCATAACGGCAGTGCATTTAGAAGAATTCCGTAAGCTTATATTTAGGTCTAAAGTCGATTTTAGCAATTTCGATTAAGCAATCGATATCGAAATGCTTCAAATCATTAGTTTAACATATTCAAGTTAATTCTTCTTCTTCTTGCTTCTATAACATATTGAAGTTGATAAAAAGCCATGGCGGCATAACGACAGTACATTTGGAAGAATTCCGTAATCTTATATTTAGGTAGAAAGTCGATTTTCTTGTATATATGCATTAAGCAATCGATTTCGAAATGCCTCAAATAACTAGTGTAACATATCCAAGTTAATAAACCTTCTGAAGTTAACATAAAGCCATAACGGCATAACGGCAGTGCATTTAGAAGAATTCCGTAATCTTATATTTAGGTATAAAGTCGATTTTCTTGTATATACTCATTTAGCAATCGATATCGAAATGCTTCAAATAACTGGTTTAGCATATTTAAGTTATTTAACCTTCTTTATCTTAATGAAGTTTACATAAAGCCTTAACGGCATAACGGCGGTATATTTATATGAATTCCGTTATCTTATATTTAGGTATAAAGTCGATTTTGTTATACATACGCATTTAGCAATCGATATCGAAATGCTTCAAATAACTAGTGCAACATATATAAGTTAATAAACCTTCTGAAGTTAACATTAAGCCATAACGGCATAACGGCAGTGCATTTAGAAGAATTCCGTAATCTTATATTTAGGTATAAAGTCGATTTTCTTGTATATACTCATTTAGCAATCGATATCGAAATGCTTCAAATAACTGGTTTAGCATATTTAAGTTAATTAACCTTCTTTATCTTAATGAAGTTTACATAAAGCCTTAACGGCATAACGGCGGTATATTTTTATGAATTCCGTTATCTTATATTTAGGTATAAAGTCGATTTTGTTGTACATACGCATTTAGCAATCGATATCGAAATGCTTCAAATCATTCGTTTAACATATTTAAGTTAATTAACCTTCTTTAACGTATTGAAGTTGATGTAAAGCCATGGCAGCATAACGACAATACATTTGGAAGAATTCCGTAGTCTTATATTTAGGTATAAAGTCGATTTTGTTGTATATACACATTAAGCAATCGATATCGAAATGCTTCAAATCATTATTTTAACATATTTAAGTTAATTAACCTTCTTTATCTTACTGAAGTTTACATAACGCCAAAACGGTATAACGGCAATGCATTTGGAAGAATTTCGTGATCTTATATTCAGGTAAAAAGTCGATTTTCTTGTATATACACATTTATCTATCGATATCGAAATTCTTCAACTTATTCGTTTAACATATTTAAGTTAGCTAACCTTCTTTAGCGATCTGAAGTTGGCATGTAGCCATGGCGGCATAACGGCAGTGCATGTAGAAGAATTCCGTAATCTTATATTTAGGTATAAAGTCGATTTTCTTGTATATACACATTTAGCTAACGATATCGAAATGCTTCATATCATTAGTTTAACATATTAAGTTAATAAACGCTTTTTAGCTTACTAAAGTCTACATAAAGCCTTAACGGTATAACGGCAGTGCAGTTAGAAGAATTCCGTAATGTTACAATTTATATTTAGGTATAAAGTGGATTTTCTTGTATTTACACATTTAGCAATCGATATCGAAATGCTTCAGATAACTGGTTTAGCATACTTAAGTTAATTAACCTTCTTTATCTTACTGAAGTTTACATAAAGCCATAACGGCAAAACGGCAGTATATTTATATGAATTCCGTAATCTTATATTTAGGTATAAAGTCGATTTTGTTGTATATACGCATTTAGCAATCGATATCGAAATGCTTCAAATCATTAGTTTAACATATTTAAGTTAATTAACCTTCTTTAACGTATTGAAGTTGATATAAAGCCATGGCGGCATAACGGCAGTACATTTGGAAGAATTCCGTAGTCTTATATTTACGTAAAAAGTCGATTTTCTTGTATATACATATTTAGCGATCGATATCGAGATGCTTCAACTCATTAGTTTAACATATTTATTTTAATAAACCTCCTTTAACGATCTGAAGTTGGCATAAAGCTTGGGCGGCATAACGGCAGTGCAAGTAGAAGAATTCCCTTATCTTATATTTAGGTATAAAGTCGATTTTCTTGACCAGTTATTCGAAGCATTTCGATATCGATTTCTTAATGCATATATACCAGAAAATCGACTTTATACCTAAATATAAGACTACGGAATTCTTCGAAATGTACTGTCGTTATGCCGCCATGGCTTTATATCAACTTCAATACGTTAAAGAAGGTTTATTAACTTAAATATGTTAAACTAATGATTTGAAGCATTTCGATATCGATATGAATGATATATCAACTTCAATATGTTATAGAATGATAATTAACTTAAATATGTTAAACTAATGATTTGAAGCATTTCGATATCGATAGCTAAATGTGTATATACAAGAAAATCGACTTTATACCTAAATATAAGATTACGGAATTCTTCTACATGCACTGCCGTTATGCCGCCATGGCTATATGCCAACTTCAGATCGCTAAAGAAGGTTAATTAACTTAGATATGTTAAACTAATGATTTGAAGCATTTCGTTATCGATTGCTTAATGTTTATATACAAGAAAATTGACTTTATACCTAAATATAAATCTGCGGAATTCTTCCAAATGTACTGTCGTTACGCCGCTATGGCTTTATATCAACTTCAATACGTTAAAGAAGGTTAATTAACTTAAATATGTTAAATTAATGATTTGAAGATTTTCGATATCGATTGCTAAATGCGTATATACAACAAAATCGACTTTATACCTAAATATAAGATTACGAAACTCTTCTACCTGCACTGTCGTTATGCCGCCATGGCTTTATATCACCTTCATTACGTTAAGGAAGGTAATGATTTGAAGATTTTCGATATCGATTGCTAAATGTGTAAATACAAGAAAATCGACTATATACCTAAATATAAGATTACGAAACTCTTCTACCTGCACTGTCGTTATTCCGCCATGGCTTTATATCACCTTCATTACGTTAAAGAAGGTTAATTAACTTAAATATGTTAAACCAATGATTTGAAGCATTTCGATATCGATAGCTAAATGTGTGTATACAAGAAAATCGACTTTATATATAAATATAAGACTGCGGAATTCTTCCAAATGTATTGTCGTAATCTCGCCATGGCTTTATGCCAACTTCCGTTCGTTAAAGAAGGTTTATTAACTTAGATATGTTAAAGTAATGATTTGAAGCAATTCGATATCGCTTGCTAAATGTGTATGTAAAAGATAATCGAATTTATACCTAAACATAAGATTAAGGAATTCTTCTAAATGCACTGTCGTTATACCGCCATGGCTTTATATCACCTTCATTACGTTAAAGAAGGTTAACGAACTTAAATATGTTAAACTTATGATTTGAAGCATTTCGATATTGATTGCTAAATGTGTATATACAAGAAAATCGGCTTTATAATTAAATATAAGATAACGGAATTATTCTACATGCACTGCCCTTATGCCGCCATAGCCTTATGCCAACTTCAGTTCGTTAAAGAAGGTTTATTAACTTAAATATGTTAAACTAATGATTTGAAGCATTTCGATATCGATAGCTAAATGTGTGTATACAAGAAAATCGACTTTATACCTAAATATAAGTTTACGGAATTCTTCTAAATGCACTGCCGTTACACCGTTATGGCTTTATGTAAACTTCAGTAAGATAAAGAAGGTTTGTTAACTGAAATATGTTAAACTAATGATTTGAAGCATTTCGATATCGATTGCTAAATGTGTATATACAACAAAATCGACTTTATACCTAAATATAAGATTACGGAATTCTTCTACATGCACTGCCGTTATGCCGCCATGGCTATATGCCAACTTCAGATCGTTAAAGAAGGTTTATTAACATAAATATGTTAAACGAATGATTTGAAGCATCTCGATATCGATAGCTAAATGTGTATATACATGAAAATCGACTTTATACCTAAATATAAGATTACGGAATTCTTCTAAATGCACTGCCGTTATGCCGCCATGGCTATATGTCAACTTCAGATCGCTAAAGAAGGTTAATTATCTTAGATATGTTAAACTAATGATTTGAAGTATTTCGTTATCGATTGCTAAATGTTTATATACAAGAAAATTGACTTTATACCTAAGTATAAGACTGCGGAATTCTTCTAAATGTACTGTCGTTACGCCGCTATGGTTTTATATCAACTTCAATACGTTAAAGAACGTTAATTAACTTAAATATGTTAACCTAATGCTTTGAAGCATTTCGATATCGATTGCTAAATGCGTATATACAACAAAATCGACTTTATACCTAAATATAAGATAACGGAATTCTTTTAAATGCACTGTCGTTATGCCGCCATGGCTTTATATCACCTTCATTACGTTAAGGAAGGTTAACTAACTTAAATATGTTAAACTAATGATTTGAAGATTTTCGATATCGCTTGCTAAATGTGTAAGTACAACAAAATCGACTTTATACCTAAATATAAGATAACGGAATTCTTCTAAATGCACTGTCGTTATGCCGCCATGGCTTTATTTCACCTTCATTACGTTCAGGAAGATTAACTAACTTAAATATGTTAAACTAATGATTTGAAGATTTTCGATATCGATTGCTAAATGTGTAAATACAAGAAAATCGACTATATACCTAAATATAAGATTACGAAACTCTTCTACCTGCACTGTCGTTATGCCGCCATGGCTTTATATCACCTTCGTTACGTTAAGGAAGGTTTACTAACTTAAATATGTTAAACTAATGATTTGAAGATTTTCGATATCGATTGCTAAATGTGTAAATACAAGAAAATCGAATATATACCTAAATATAAGATTACGAAACTCTTCTACCTGCACTGTCGTTATGCCGCCATGGCTTTATATCACCTTAATTACGTTAAGGAAGGTTAACTAACTTAAATATGTTAAACTAATGATTTGAAGATTTTCGATATCGATTGCGAAATGAGTAAATACAAGAAAATCGACTATATACCTAAATATAGGATTACGAAACTCTTCTACCTGCACTGTCGTTATGCCGCCATGGCTTTATATCACCTTCATTACGTTAAAGAAGGTTTATTAACTTAAATATGTTAAACTAATGATTTGAAGCATTTCGATATCGATAGCTAAATGTGTGTATACAAGAAAATCGACTTTATACATAAATATAAGACTACGGAATTCTTCCCAAAAGTATTGTCGTTATGTCGCCATGGCTTTATGCCAACTTCCGTTCGTTAAAGAAGGTTTATTAACTTAAATATGTTAAAGTAATGATTTGAAGCATTTCGATATCGATTGCTAAATGTGTATATACAAGAAAATCGACTTTATACCTAAATATAAGATTACGTAATTCTTCTAAATGCACTGCCGTTATGCCGTTAAGGCTTTGTGTAGACTTCAGTGCGTTAAAGAAGGTTTATTAACTTAAATATGTTAAACAAATGATTTGCAGCATTTCGGTATCGATTGCTAAATGTGTATATACAAGAAAATCGGCTTTATAATTAAATATAATATAACGGAATTCCTCTACATGCACTGCCCATATGCCGCCATAGCTTTATGCCAAATTCAGTTCGTTAAAGAAGGTTTATTAACTTTAATATGTTAAACTAATGAGGCGAAGCATCTCGATATCGATTGCTAAACATGTATATACAAAAAAATCGACTTTATACCTAAATATAAGTTTACGGAATTCTTCCAAATGCACTGCCGTTATACTAATAAAGAAGGTTAGTTAACTGAAATATGTTAAACTAATGATTTGAAGCATTTCGATATCGATTGCTAAATGTGTATATACAACAAAATCGACTTTATACCTAAATATAAGATAACGGAATTCTTTTAAATGCACTGCCGTTATGCCGCCATGGCTTTATGTCAACTTCAATACGTTAAAGAAGGTTAATTAACTTAAATATGTTAAACTAATGATTTGAAGCATTTCGTTATCGATTGCTAAATGTGTATATACAAGAAAGTCGAATTTATACCTAAACATAAGATTTCGGAATTCTTCCAAATGTACGATCGTTATGCCGCCATAGCTTTATATCAACTTCAATACGTTAAAGAAGGTTAATTAACTTAAATATGTTAAACTAATGATTTGAAGAATTTCGATATCGATTGCTAAATGTGTATGTACAACAAAATCGACTTTATACCCAAATATAAGATTACGGAATTCTTCTAAATGAACTGCCGTTATGCCGCCATAGCTTTATTTCAACTTCAATACGTTAAAGAAGGTTAATTAACTTAAATGTGTTAAACTAATGATTTGAAGCATTTCGATATCGATTGCTATATGTATATATACAACAAAATCGATTTTATACCTAAATATAAGATAACGGAATTCTTCTAAATGCACTGCCGTTATGCCGCCATGGCTTTATGTCAACTTTAATACGTTAAAGAAGGTTAATTAACTTAAATATGTTAAACTAATGAATTGAAGCATTTCGGTATCGATTGCTAAATGTGTATATACAAGAAAGTCGACTTTATACCTTAGTATAAGCTAACGGAGTTCTTCTAAAGAAGCTTTATTAACTGAAATATGTTAAACCAATGATTTAAAGCATTTCGATATCGATTGCTAAATGAGTATTTACAAGAAAATCGACTTTATACCTAAATATAAGATTACAGAATTCTTCCAAGTGCACTGCCGTCTTACCGTTATGGCTTTATGTATACTTCAGTAAGATAAAGAAGGTTAATTAACTTACATATGTTAAACTAATGACTTGAAGCATTTCGTTATCGATTGCTAAATATGTAAATACAAGAAAATCGACTTTATACCTTAATATAAAATTACGGAATTCTTGTAAATGCACTGCCGTTATGCCGCCATGGCTTTATATTAACTTCAATACGTTAAAGAAGGTTAATTAACTTAAATATGTTAAACTAATGAGGTGAAGCATTTCGCTATCGATTGCTATATGTATATATACAAGAAAATCGACTTTATACCTAAATATAAGATAACGGAATTCTTCTAAATGCTCTGCCGTTATGCCGTTAAGGCTTTATGTAGACTTCAGTAAGATAGAGAGGGTTAATTAACCTAAATATGTTAAACTAATGATTTGAAGTATTTCGACATCGATTGCTAAATGTGTACATACAAGAAAATTGACTTTATACCTAAATATAAGAATACGGAATTCTTCTAAATGCACTGCAGTTATACCGTTAAGGCTTTATGTAAATTTCAGTACGTTAAAGAAGGTTAATTTACTTAAATATGCTAAACTAATGATTTGAAGCATTTCGATATCGATTGCTAAATGTGTATGTACAAGAAAATCGATTTTATACCTAAGTAAAAGATTACATAATTCACCCAAATATATTCTGCCCTTATGCCGTTATGGCTTTATGTAAACTTCAGTAAGAGAAAAAAGGTTAATTAACTTTAATATGTTAAACTAATGATTTGAAGCATTTCGATATCGATTGCTAAATCTGTATATACAAGAAAATCGACTTTATCCTTAGTTACACTGCAGTTATACCGTTAAGGCTTTACATAAATTTCAGTACGTTAAAGAAGTTTAATTTACTTAAATATGCTAAACTAATGATTTGAAGCATTTCGATATCGATTGCTAAATGTGTATGTACAAGAAAATCGATTTTATACCTAAGTAAAAGATTACAGAATTCACCCAAATATATACTGCCGTTATGCCGTTATGGCTTTATGTAAACTTCAGTAAGATAAAAAGGTTAATTAACTTAAATATGTAAAACTAATGATTTGAAGCATTTCGATATCGATTGCCAAATGTGTATATACAAGAAAATCGACTTTATACCTAAATATAAGATTACGGAATTCTTCTAAATGCACTGTCGTTATGCCGCCATGGCTTTGTATCACCTTCAATACGTTAAAGAAGGTTTATTAACTTAAATATGTTACACTAATAATTTGAAGCATTTCGATATCGATTGCTAAATGTGTATATACAAGAAAATCGAATTCATAGCTAAGATTACGTAGTTCTTCTTAATGCACTGCCGTTATGCCGCTAAGGCTTTTGTAGACTTCAGTAAGATAAAGAGCGTTAATTAACTTAAATACGAGGGCCGTCTGATAAATAACCGACCTCAACGTAAAGCTAGCGGTACCTCTGAAAAAAGTTTCTACTTCAAAGTGTGCATATCATAATTTCTACTCGCCAAAATTTCGGAAATTTATCTTGCGCAATTATCTGTTGACAGTCGTTTTTGTGAGTCTATTTCGGTGATTTCCCCAAAATGGAAAAGATTGAATATCGAGCTGTAATTAAATTTTTATTTTTGAATGGCAATACGCTTTCACAAATCAAAGATGAGTTGGACTCTGTGTACGGTGACTCTGCACCATCGTTTATCACCATAAAATTTTGGGCAGATGAATTTAAACGTGGTCGCAGGAGCTTGGAAGATGATGAACGTCCTGGGCGTCCAAAAGCTGTAACCACTAACGATAACATCGCTAAAGTTCATCAATTGGTATTAGACGACCGCCGGATTAAAGTTAAGGAAATAGCTGAGATTATGAAGATGTCAAAAGAACGAGTTTGTCACATATTAAACCAAGATTTGGGCATGAGAAAGCTGTCCGCGCGTTGGGTGCCGCGGTTGCTTACGCTAGACCACAAACGTGCGCGCATGAACATTTCCAGCGCACTGTTGGCTCAGTTTAGAGGCAATACGACCAAGTTTTGGCGCCGATTGATAACTGTAGACGAAACTTGGATTCATCATTATACGCTCGAAACAAAAATCCAATCTAAGCAGTGGATTGAAAAGGGGGAACCGGCCCCAAAAAAACCTAAAGCTGTGTATTCGGCTGGGAAAGTGACGGCGAGTGTTTTTTGGGACAGCCATGGAATTATATTTATTGGCTATCTTGAAAAAGGAAAAACTATAACAGGAGCATACTACGCATCATTATTGGACAAGCTAAAGGAAGAAATTTCGAAAAATCATCCACATTTGCAAACAAAGAAAGTCTTGTTCCACCAAGACAACGCACCATCTCACACCTCAACAGTCGCCATGACGAAAGTCCACGAATTGCGGTTCGAACTGCTTGACCATCCACCTTATTCACCGGATCTAGAACCAAGCGACTTTTTTTGTTTCCTCAAATTAAAACTGCGCTCGGCGGCCAGAGATTTTCGTCAAATGAGGAGGCAATCTCTTTCGTGAACTCGTATTTTGCAGACAAAGATGCCAAGTACTATTTGGAAGGGTTGCAGAGATGGGAGCATCGCTGGAAGAAGTGTGTGGAGTTACAAGGAGACTATGTAGAAAAATAAAAAAAAGGAAGGTTAACTAACTTAAATATGTTAAACTAATGATTTGAAGATTTTCGATATCGAGTGCCAAATGTGTAAATACAACAAAATCGACTTTATACCTAAATATAAGATAACGGAATTCTTCTAAATGCACTGTCGTTATGCCGCCATGGCTTGATATCACCTTCATTACGTTAAGGAAGGTTAACTAACTTAAATATGTTAAACTAATGATTTGAAGATTTTCGATATCGATTGCTAAATGTGTAAATACAAGAAAATCGACTATATACCTAAATATAAGATTACGAAACTCTTCTACCTGCACTGTCGTTATGCCGCCATGGCTTTATATCACCTTCATTACGTTAAAGAAGGTTAATTAACTTAAATATGTTAAACCAATGATTTGAAGCATTTCGATATCGATAGCTAAATGTGTGTATACAAGAAAATCGACTTTATATATAAATATAAGACTACGGAATTCTTCCAAATGTATTGTCGTAATCTCGCCATGGCTTTATGCCAACTTCCGTTCGTTAAAGAAGGTTTATTAACTTAGATATGTTAAAGTAATGATTTGAAGAATTTCGATATCGATTGCTAAATGTGTACATACAAGAAAATCGACTTTATACCTAAATATAAGATAACTGAATTCTTCTAAATGCACTGCCGTTATGCCGTTAAGGCTTTATGTAGACTTCAGTGCGTTAAAGAAGGTTTATTAACTTAAATATGTTAAACTAATGATTTGAAGCATTTCGGTATCGATTGCTAAATGTGTATATACAAGAAAATCGGCTTTATAATTAAATATAAGATAATGGAATTATTCTACATGCACTGCCCTTATGCCGCCATAGCCTTATGCCAACTTCAGTTCGTTAAAGAAGGTTTATTAACTTAAATATGTTAAACTAATGAGGTGAAGCATCTCGATATCGATTGCTTAATATGTGTATAAAACAAAATCGACTTTATACCTAAATATAAGTTTACGGAATTCTTCCAAATGCACTGCCGTTACACCGTTATGGCTTTATGTAAACTTCAGTAAGATAAAGAAGGTTTGTTAACATAAATATGTTAAACTAATGATTTGAAGCATCTCGATATCGATTGCTAAATGTGTATATACAAGAAAGTCGAATTTATACCTAAACATAAGATTTCGGAATTCTTCCAAATGTACGATCGTTATGCCGCCATAGCTTTATATCAACTTCAATACGTTAAAGAAGGTTAATTAACTTAAATATGTTAAACTAATGATTTGAAGAATTTCGATATCGATTGCTAAATGTGTATGTACAACAAAATCGACTTTTTACCTAAATATAAGATTACGGAATTCTTCTAAATGAACTGCCGTTATGCCGCCATAGCTTTATATCAACTTCAATACGTTAAAGAAGGTTAATTAACTTAAATGTGTTAAACTAATGATTTGAAGCATTTCGATATCGATTGCTATATGTATATATACAACAAAATCGATTTTATACCTAAATATAAGATAACGGAATTCTTCTAAATGCACTGCCGTTATGCCGCCATGGCTTTATGTCAACTTTAATACGTTAAAGAAGGTTAATTAACTTAAATATGTTAAACTAATGAATTGAAGCATTTCGGTATCGATTGCTAAATGTGTATATACAAGAAAGTCGACTTTATACCTTAGTATAAGCTAACGGAGTTCTTCTAAAGAAGCTTTATTAACTTAAATATGTTAAACCAATGATTTAAAGCATTTCGATATCGATTGCTAAATGAGTATTTACAAGAAAATCGACTTTATACCTAAATATAAGATTACAGAATTCTTCCAAGTGCACTGCCGTCTTACCGTTATGGCTTTATGTATACTTCAGTAAGATAAAGAAGGTTAATTAACTTACATATGTTAAACTAATGACTTGAAGCATTTCGTTATCGATTGCTAAATATGTAAATACAAGAAAATCGACTTTATACCTAAATATAAAATTACGGAATTCTTGTAAATGCACTGCCGTTATGCCGCCATGGCTTTATATTAAGTTCAATACGTTAAAGAAGGTTAATTAACTTAAATATGTTAAACTAATGATTTGAAGCATTTCGCTATCGATTGCTATATGTATATATACAAGAAAATCGACTTTATACCTAAATATAAGATAACGGAATTTTTCTAAATGCTCTGCCGTTATGCCGTTAAGGCTTTATGTAGACTTCAGTAAGATAGAGAGGGTTAATTAACCTAAATATGTTAAACTAATGATTTGAAGTATTTCGACATCGATTGCTAAATGTGTACATACAAGAAAATTGACTTTATACCTAAATATAAGAATACGGAATTCTTCTAAATGCACTGCAGTTATACCGTTAAGGCTTTATGTAAATTTCAGTACGTTAAAGAAGGTTAATTTACTTAAATATGCTAAACTAATGATTTGAAGCATTTCGATATCGATTGCTAAATGTGTATGTACAAGAAAATCGATTTTATACCTAAGTAAGAGATTACATAATTCACCCAAATATATTCTGCCCTTATGCCGTTATGGCTTTATGTAAACTTCAGTAAGAGAAAAAAGGTTAATTAACTTTAATATGTTAAACTAATGATTTGAAGCATTTCGATATCGATTGCTAAATCTGTATATACAAGAAAATCGACTTTATCCTTAGTTACACTGCAGTTATACCGTTAAGGCTTTACATAAATTTCAGTACGTTAAAGAAGTTTAATTTACTTAAATATGCTAAACTAATGATTTGAAGCATTTCGATATCGATTGCTAAATGTGTATGTACAAGAAAATCGATTTTATACCTAAGTAAAAGATTACAGAATTCACCCAAATATATACTGCCGTTATGCCGTTATGGCTTTATGTAAACTTCAGTAAGATAAAAAGGTTAATTAACTTAAATATGTAAAACTAATGATTTGAAGCATTTCGATATCGATTGCCAAATGTGTATATACAAGAAAATCGACTTTATACCTAAATATAAGATTACGGAATTCTTCTAAATGCACTGTCGTTATGCCGCCATGGCTTTGTATCACCTTCAATACGTTAAAGAAGGTTTATTAACTTAAATATGTTACACTAATAATTTGAAGCATTTCGATATCGATTGCTAAATGTGTATATACAAGAAAATCGAATTCATAGCTAAGATTACGTAGTTCTTCTTAATGCACTGCCGTTATGCCGCTAAGGCTTTTGTAGACTTCAGTAAGATAAAGAGCGTTAATTAACTTAAATACGAGGGCCGTCTGATAAATAACCGACCTCAACGTAAAGCTAGCGGTACCTCTGAAAAAAGTTTCTACTTCAAAGTGTGCATATCATAATTTCTACTCGCCAAAATTTCGGAAATTTATCTTGCGCAATTATCTGTTGACAGTCGTTTTTGTGAGTCTATTTTGGTGATTTCCCCAAAATGGAAAAGATTGAATATCGAGCTGTAATTAAATTTTTATTTTTGAATGGCAATACGCTTTCACAAATCAAAGATGAGTTGGACTCTGTGTACGGTGACTCTGCACCATCGTTTATCACCATAAAATTTTGGGCAGATGAATTTAAACGTGGTCGCAGGAGCTTGGAAGATGATGAACGTCCTGGGCGTCCAAAAGCTGTAACCACTAACGATAACATCGCTAAAGTTCATCAATTGGTATTAGACGACCGCCGGATTAAAGTTAAGGAAATAGCTGAGATTATGAAGATGTCAAAAGAACGAGTTTGTCACATATTAAACCAAGATTTGGGCATGAGAAAGCTGTCCGCGCGTTGGGTGCCGCGGTTGCTTACGCTAGACCACAAACGTGCGCGCATGAACATTTCCAGCGCACTGTTGGCTCAGTTTAGAGGCAATACGACCAAGTTTTGGCGCCGATTGATAATTGTAGACGAAACTTGGATTCATCATTATACGCTCGAAACAAAAATCCAATCTAAGCAGTGGATTGAAAAGGGGGAACCGGCCCCAAAAAAACCTAAAGCTGTGTATTCGGCTGGGAAAGTAACGGCGAGTGTTTTTTGGGACAGCCATGGAATTATATTTATTGGCTATCTTGAAAAAGGAAAAACTATAACAGGAGCATACTACGCATCATTATTGGACAAGCTAAAGGAAGAAATTTCGAAAAATCATCCACATTTGCAAACAAAGAAAGTCTTGTTCCACCAAGACAACGCACCATCTCACACCTCAACAGTCGCCATGACGAAAGTCCACGAATTGCGGTTCGAACTGCTTGACCATCCACCTTATTCACCGGATCTAGAACCAAGCGACTTTTTTTGTTTCCTCAAATTAAAACTGCGCTCGGCGGCCAAAAATTTTCGTCAAATGAGGAGGCAATCTCTTTCGTGAACTCGTATTTTGCAGACAAAGATGCCAAGTACTATTTGGAAGGGTTGCAGAGATGGGAGCATCGCTGGAAGAAGTGTGTGGAGTTACAAGGAGACTATGTAGAAAAATAAAAAAAAGGAAGGTTAACTAACTTAAATATGTTAAACTAATGATTTGAAGATTTTCGATATCGAGTGCCAAATGTGTAAATACAACAAAATCGACTTTATACCTAAATATAAGATAACGGAATTCTTCTAAATGCACTGTCGTTATGCCGCCATGGCTTTATATCACCTTCATTACGTTAAGGAAGGTTAACTAACTTAAATATGTTAAACTAATGATTTGAAGATTTTCGATATCGATTGCTAAATGTGTAAATACAAGAAAATCGACTATATACCTAAATATAAGATTACGAAACTCTTCTACCTGCACTGTCGTTATGCCGCCATGGCTTTATATCACCTTCATTACGTTAAGGAAGGTTAACCAACTTAAATATGTTAAACTAATGATTTGAAGATTTTCGATATCGATAGCTAAATGTGTGTATACAAGAAAATCGACTTTATATATAAATATAAGACTACGGAATTCTTCCAAATGTATTGTCGTAATCTCGCCATGGCTTTATGCCAACTTCCGTTCGTTAAAGAAGGTTTATTAACTTAGATATGTTAAAGTAATGATTTGAAGAATTTCGATATCGATTGCTAAATGTGTACATACAAGAAAATCGACTTTATACCTAAATATAAGATAACTGAATTCTTCTAAATGCACTGCCGTTATGCCGTTAAGGCTTTATGTAGACTTCAGTGCGTTAAAGAAGGTTTATTAACTTAAATATGTTAAACTAATGATTTGAAGCATTTCGGTATCGATTGCTAAATGTGTATATACAAGAAAATCGGCTTTATAATTAAATATAAGATAACGGAATTATTCTACATGCACTGCCCTTATGCCGCCATAGCCTTATGCCAACTTCAGTTCGTTAAAGAAGGTTTATTAACTTAAATATGTTAAACTAATGAGGTGAAGCATCTCGATATCGATTGCTTAATATGTGTATAAAACAAAATCGACTTTATACCTAAATATAAGTTTACGGAATTCTTCCAAATGCACTGCCGTTACACCGTTATGGCTTTATGTAAACTTCAGTAAGATAAAGAAGGTTTGTTAACTGAAATATGTTAAACTAATGATTTGAAGCATTTCGATATCGATTGCTAAATGTGTATATACAACAAAATCGACTTTATACCTAAATATAAGATTACGGAATTCTTCTACATGCACTGCCGTTATGCCGCCATGGCTATATGCCAACTTCAGATCGTTAAAGAAGGTTTATTAACATAAATATGTTAAACGAATGATTTGAAGCATCTCGATATCGATAGCTAAATGTGTATATACATGAAAATCGACTTTATACCTAAATATAAGATTACGGAATTCTTCTAAATGCACTGCCGCTATGCCGCCATGGCTATATGTCAACTTCAGATCGCTAAAGAAGGTTAATTATCTTAGATATGTTAAACTAATGATTTGAAGTATTTCGTTATCGATTGCTAAATGTTTATATACAAGAAAATTGACTTTATACCTAAGTATAAGACTGCGGAATTCTTCCAAATGTACTGTCGTTACGCCGCTATGGTTTTATATCAACTTCAATACGTTAAAGAACGTTAATTAACTTAAATATGTTAACCTAATGCTTTGAAGCATTTCGATATCGATTGCTAAATGCGTATATACAACAAAATCGACTTTATACCTAAATATAAGATAACGGAATTCTTCTAAATGCACTGTCGTTATGCCGCCATGGCTTTATATCACCTTCATTACGTTAAGGAAGGTTAACTAACTTAAATATGTTAAACTAATGATTTGAAGATTTTCGATATCGCTTGCTAAATGTGTAAGTACAACAAAATCGACTTTATACCTAAATATAAGATAACGGAATTCTTCTAAATGCACTGTCGTTATGCCGCCATGGCTTTATATCACCTTCGTTACGTTCAGGAAGATTAACTAACTTAAATATGTTAAACTAATGATTTGAAGATTTTCGATATCGATAGCTAAATGTGTAAAAACAAGAAAATCGACTATATACCTAAATATAAGATTACGAAACTCTTCTACCTGCACTGTCGTTATGCCGCCATGGCTTTATATCACCTTCGTTACGTTAAGGAAGGTTTACTAACTTAAATATGTTAAACTAATGATTTGAAGATTTTCGATATCGATTGCTAAATGTGTAAATACAAGAAAATCGAATATATACCTAAATATAAGATTACGAAACTCTTCTACCTGCATTGTCGTTATGCCGCCATGGCTTTATATCACCTTAATTACGTTAAGGAAGGTTAACTAACTTAAATATGTTAAACTAATGATTTGAAGATTTTCGATATCGTTTGCGGAATGTGTAAATACAAGAAAATCGACTATATACCTAAATATAGGATTACGAAACTCTTCTACCTGCACTGTCGTTATGCCGCCATGGCTTTATATCACCTTCATTACGTTAAAGAAGGTTTATTAACTTAAATATGATAAACTAATGATTTGAAGCATTTCGATATCGCCTGTTAAATGTGTATATACAAGAAAATCGACTTTATACCTAAATATAAGATTACGGAATTCTTCTACATGCACTGCCGTGATGTCGCCATGGCTTTATGCCAACTTCCGTTCGTTAAAGAAGGTTTATTAACTTAAATATGTTAAAGTAATGATTTGAAGCATTTCGATATCGATTGCTAAATGTGTATATACAAGAAAATCGACTTTATACCTAAATATAAGATTACGTAATTCTTCTAAATGCACTGCCGTTATGCCGTTATGGCTTTATGTAGACTTCAGTGCGTTAAAGAAGGTTTATTAACTTAAATATGTTAAACAAATGATTTGAAGCATTTCGGTATCGATTGCTAAATGTGTATATACAAGAAAATCGGCTTTATAATTAAATATAATATAACGGAATTCCTCTACATGCACTGCCCTTATGCCGCCATAGCTTTATGCCAAATTCAGTTCGTTAAAGAAGGTTTATTAACTTTAATATGTTAAACTAATGAGGCGAAGCATCTCGATATCGATTGCTAAATGTGTATGTACAACAAAATCGACTTTATACCTAAATATAAGATTACGGAATTCTTCCAAGTGCACTGCCGTCTTACCGTTATGGCTTTATGTATACTTCAGTAAGATAAAGAAGGTTAATTAACTTAAATATGTTAAACTAATGACTTGAAGCATTTCGTTATCGATTGCTAAATATGTAAATACAAGAAAATCGACTTTATACCTAAATATAAAATTACGGAATTCTTGTAAATGCACTGCCGTTATGCCGCCATGGCTTTATATTAACTTCAATACGTTAAAGAAGGTTAATTAACTTAAATATGTTAAACTAATGATTTGAAGCATTTCGCTATCGATTGCTATATGTATATATACAAGAAAATCGACTTTATACCTAAATATAAGATAACGGAATTCTTCTAAATGCTCTGCCGTTATGCCGTTAAGGCTTTATGTAGACTTCAGTAAGATAGAGAGGGTTAATTAACCTAAATATGTTAAACTAATGATTTGAAGTATTTCGACATCGATTGCTAAATGTGTACATACAAGAAAATTGACTTTATACCTAAATATAAGAATACGGAATTCTTCTAAATGCACTGCAGTTATACCGTTAAGGCTTTATGTAAATTTCAGTACGTTAAAGAAGGTTAATTTACTTAAATATGCTAAACTAATGATTTGAAGCATTTCGATATCGATTGCTAAATGTGTATGTACAAGAAAATCGATTTTATACCTAAGTAAAAGATTACATAATTCACCCAAATATATTCTGCCCTTATGCCGTTATGGCTTTATGTAAACTTCAGTAAGATAAAAAAGGTTAATTAACTTTAATATGTTAAACTAATGATTTGAAGCATTTCGATATCGATTGCTAAATCTGTATATACAAGAAAATCGACTTTATCCTTAGTTACACTGCAGTTATACCGTTAAGGCTTTACATAAATTTCAGTACGTTAAAGAAGTTTAATTTACTTAAATATGCTAAACTAATGATTTGAAGGATTTCGATATCGATTGCTAAATGTGTATGTACAAGAAAATCGATTTTATACCTAAGTAAAAGATTACAGAATTCACCCAAATATATACTGCCGTTATGCCGTTATGGCTTTATGTAAACTTCAGTAAGATAAAAAGGTTAATTAACTTAAATATGTAAAACTAATGATTTGAAGCATTTCGATATCGATTGCCAAATGTGTATATACAAGAAAATCGACTTTATGCCTAAATATAAGATTACGGAATTCTTCTAAATGCACTGTCGTTATGCCGCCATGGCTTTGTATCACCTTCAATACGTTAAAGAAGGTTTATTAACTTAAATATGTTACACTAATAATTTGAAGCATTTCGATATCGATTGCTAAATGTGTATATACAAGAAAATCGAATTCATAGCTAAGATTACGTAGTTCTTCTTAATGCACTGCCGTTATGCCGCTAAGGCTTTTGTAGACTTCAGTAAGATAAAGAGCGTTAATTAACTTAAATACGAGGGCCGTCTGATAAATAACCGACCTCAACGTAAAGCTAGCGGTACCTCTGAAAAAAGTTTCTACTTCAAAGTGTGCATATCATAATTTCTACTCGCCAAAATTTCGGAAATTTATCTTGCGCAATTATCTGTTGACAGTCGTTTTTGTGAGTCTATTTCGGTGATTTCCCCAAAATGGAAAAGATTGAATATCGAGCTGTAATTAAATTTTTATTTTTGAATGGCAATACGCTTTCACAAATCAAAGATGAGTTGGACTCTGTGTACGGTGACTCTGCACCATCGTTTATCACCATAAAATTTTGGGCAGATGAATTTAAACGTGGTCGCAGGAGCTTGGAAGATGATGAACGTCCTGGGCGTCCAAAAGCTGTAACCACTAACGATAACATCGCTAAAGTTCATCAATTGGTATTAGACGACCGCCGTTAAGGAAATAGCTGAGATTATGAAGATGTCAAAAGAACGAGTTTGTCACATATTAAACCAAGATTTGGGCATGAGAAAGCTGTCCGCGCGTTGGGTGCCGCGGTTGCTTACGCTAGACCACAAACGTGCGCGCATGAACATTTCCAGCGCACTGTTGGCTCAGTTTAGAGGCAATACGACCAAGTTTTGGCGCCGATTGATAACTGTAGACGAAACTTGGATTCATCATTATACGCTCGAAACAAAAATCCAATCTAAGCAGTGGATTGAAAAGGGGGAACCGGCCCCAAAAAAACCTAAAGCTGTGTATTCGGCTGGGAAAGTAACGGCGAGTGTTTTTTGGGACAGCCATGGAATTATATTTATTGGCTATCTTGAAAAAGGAAAAACTATAACAGGAGCATACTACGCATCATTATTGGACAAGCTAAAGGAAGAAATTTCGAAAAATCATCCACATTTGCAAACAAAGAAAGTCTTGTTCCACCAAGACAACGCACCATCTCACACCTCAACAGTCGCCATGACGAAAGTCCACGAATTGCGGTTCGAACTGCTTGACCATCCACCTTATTCACCGGATCTAGAACCAAGCGACTTTTTTTGTTTCCTCAAATTAAAACTGCGCTCGGCGGCCAGAGATTTTCGTCAAATGAGGAGGCAATCTCTTTCGTGAACTCGTATTTTGCAGACAAAGATGCCAAGTACTATTTGGAAGGGTTGCAGAGATGGGAGCATCGCTGGAAGAAGTGTGTGGAGTTACAAGGAGACTATGTAGAAAAATAAAAAAAACATTGTGAAAAAGTCGCGTGCATGACGGTTACGTCGGTTATTTATCAGACAGCCCTCGTTTGTTAAACTAATGATTTGAAGCATTTCGATATCGATTGCTAAATGTGTATGTACAAGAAAATCGACTTTATACCTAAATATAAGATTACGTAATTCTTCTAAATGCTTTGCCGTTATGCCGTTAAGGCGTTTGTGGACTTCAGTAAGATAAAGAGGGTTAATTAACTTAAATATGTTAAACTAATGATTTGAAGCATTTCGATATCGCTTGCTAAATGTGTACATACAAGAAAATCAAATTTATACCTAAATATAAGATAACGGAATTCTTCTAAATGCACTGCCGTTATGCCGTTAAGGCTTTATGTAGACTTCAGTAAGACAGAGAGGGTTAATTAACTTGAATATGTTAAACCAGTTATTTGAAGCATCTCGATATCGATTGCTAAATATGTAAATACAAGAAAATCGACTTTATACCTAAATATAAGAATACGGAATTCTTCTAAATGCACTGCAGTTATACCGTTAAGGCTTTATGAAGACGTCAGTGCGTTAAAGAAGGTTTATTAACTTAAATATGTTAAACTAATGACTTGAAGCATTTCGTTATCGATTGCTAAATATGTAAATACAAGAAAATCGACTTTATACCTAAATATAAAATTACGGAATTCTTCTAAATGCACTGCCGTTATGCCGCCCTGGCTTTATATCACCTTCATTACGTTAAAGAAGGTTAATTAACTTAAATATGTTAAACTAATGATTTGAAGCATTTCGATATCGATTGCTATATGTATATATACAAGAAAATCGACTTTATACCTAAATATAAGATAACGGAATTCTTCTAAATGCACTGTCGTTATGCCGTTAAGGCTTTATGTAGACTTCAGTAAGATAGAGAGGGTTAATTAACTTAAATATGTTAAACTAATAATTGGAAGCATTTCAAAATCGATTGCTAAATAAATATAAATTTCGGTACGTTACAGAAGTTTAATTTACTTAAATATGCTAAACTAATGATTTGAAGCATTTCGATATCGATTGCTTAAGGTGTATGTACAAGAAAATCGATTTTATACCCAAATATAAGACTACGGAATTCTTCCAAATGTACTAACGTTATGCTGCCATGGCTTTATATCACCTTCAATACGTTAAAGAAGGTTAATTACTTTAAATATGTTAAACTAATGGTTTGAAGCATTTCGATATCGATTGCTTAATGTGTAAATAAAAGAAAATCGACTTTATACCGAAAAATAAAATTATAACTTTACGGAATTATTCTAAATGCACTGGCGTTATACCGTTAAGGCTTTATGTAGACTTCAGTAAGCTAAAAAGCGTTTATTATCTTAATATGTTAAACTAATGATTTGAAGCATTTCGATATCGATTGCTGAATTTGTATATACAAGAAAATCGACTTTATACCTAAATATAAGACTACGGAATTCTTCCAAATGTACTAACGTTATGCCGCCATGACTTTATATCAACTTCAATACGTTAAAGAAGCTTAATTAACTTAAATATGTTAAACTAATGATTTGAAGCATTTCGATATCGCTTGCTAAATGAGTACATACAAGAAAATCAAATTTATACCTAAATATAAGATAACGGAATTCTTCTAAATGCACTGCCGTTATGCCGTTAAGGCTTTATGTAGACTTCAGTAAGACAGAGAGGGTTAATTAACTTGAATATGTTAAACTAATGATTTGAAGCATTTCGATATCGATTGCTTAATATGTAAATACAAGAAAATTGACTTTATACCTAAATATAAGAATACGGAATTCTTCTAAATGCACTGCAGTTATACCGTTAAGGCTTTTTGTTAACTTCAGTGCGTTAAAGAAGCTTTATTGACTTTAATATATTAAACTAATGATTTGAAGCATTTCGATATCGATTGCTAAATGAGTATATACACGAAAATCTTCTGTATACCTAAATATAAGATTACGTAATTCTTCTAAATGCACTGCCGTTATGCCGTTAAGGCTTTTGTAGACTTCAGCAAAATGAAGATGTTTAATTAACTTAAATATAGTAAACTAATGATTTGAAGCATTACGATATCGATTGCTAAATGTGTATATACAACAAAATCGACTTTATACTTAAATATAAGATTACGGAATTCTTCTACATGCACTGCCGTTATGCCGCCATGGCTTTATGTTAACTTCAGTGCGTTAAAGAAGCTTTATTAACTTAAATATATTAAACTAATGATTTGAAGCATTTCGATATCGATTGCTAAATGAATATATACAATAAAACCGACTTTATACCTAAATATAAGATTACGGATTTCTTCTACATGCACTGCAGTTATACCGTTAAGGCTTTATGAAGACTTCAGTGCGTTTAAGAAGGTATATTAACTTAAATATGTTAAACTAATGAATTGAAGCATGTCGATACAAGAAAATCGACTTTATACATAAATATAAGATAACGGATTTCTTCTACATGCACTGTCGTTATACCGCCATGGCTTTATATCACCTTCATTACGTTAAAGAAGGTTAATTATTTTAAATATGTTAAACTAATGATTTGAAGAATTTCGATATCGATTGCTAAATGTGTATGTACAAGAAAATCGATTTTATATCTAAATATAAGATTACGTAATTCCTTTAAATGCACTGCCGTTATGCCGTTAAGGCTTTTGTAGACTTCAGTAAAATAAAGATGTTTAATTAACTCAAATATAGTAAACGAATGATTTGAAGCATTTCGATATCGATTGCTAAATGTGTATATACAACAGAATCGACTTTGCACTTAAATATAAGATTACGGAATTCTTCTACATGCACAGCCGTTATGCCGCCGTGGCTTTACGTTAACTTCAGTACGTTAAAGAAGCTTTATTAACTTAAATATATCAAACTAATGATTTGAAGCATTTCGATATCGCTTGCTAAATGTGTATATACAAGAAAATCGAATTTATACTTAAACATAAGATTACGGAATTCTTCCAAATGTACTGTCGTTATGTCGTTATGGCTTTATATAAATTTCAGTACGTTAAAGAAGTTTAATTTACTTAAATATGCTAAATTAATGATTTGAAGCATTTCGATATTGATTTCTAAATTTGTATGTACAAGAAAATCGATTTTATACCTAAATAAAATTTTACGGAATTCAGCCAAACATACTGCCGTTATGCCGTTATGGCTTTATGTAAACTTCAGTAAGATAGAGGGGGCTAATTAACCTAAATATGCTAAACTAGTTATATGAAGCATTTCAATATCGATTGCTTAATGTGTATATATAACAAAATCGACTTTATACCTAAATATAAGATTACGGAATTCTTCTAAATGCACTGCCGTTATGTCGCCATGGCTTTATGCCAACTTCCGTTCGTTAAAGAAGGTTTATTAACTTAAATATGTTAAAGTAATGATTTGAAGCATTTCGATATCGATTGCTAAATATGTATATACAAGAAAATCGACTTTATACCTAAATATAAGATAACTGAATTCTTCTAAATGCACTGCCGTGATGTCGCCATGGCTTTATGCCAACTTCCGTTCGTTAAAGAAGGTTTATTAACTTAAATATGTTAAAGTAATGATTTGAAGCATTTCGATATCGATTGCTAAATGTGTATATACAAGAAAATCGACTTTATACCTAAATATAAGATTACGTAATTCTTCTAAATGCACTGCCGTTATGCCGTTATGGCTTTATGTAGACTTCAGTGCGTTAAAGAAGGTTTATTAACTTAAATATGTTAAACAAATGATTTGAAGCATTTCGGTATCGATTGCTAAATGTGTATATACAAGAAAATCGGCTTTATAATTAAATATAATATAACGGAATTCCTCTACATGCACTGCCCTTATGCCGCCATAGCTTTATGCCAAATTCAGTTCGTTAAAGAAGGTTTATTAACTTTAATATGTTAAACTAATGAGGCGAAGCATCTCGATATCGATTGCTAAATGTGTATGTACAACAAAATCGACTTTATACCTAAATATAAGATTACGGAATTCTTCCAAGTGCACTGCCGTCTTACCGTTATGGCTTTATGTATACTTCAGTAAGATAAAGAAGGTTAATTAACTTAAATATGTTAAACTAATGACTTGAAGCATTTCGTTATCGATTGCTAAATATGTAAATACAAGAAAATCGACTTTATACCTAAATATAAAATTACGGAATTCTTGTAAATGCACTGCCGTTATGCCGCCATGGCTTTATATTAACTTCAATACGTTAAAGAAGGTTAATTAACTTAAATATGTTAAACTAATGATTTGAAGCATTTCGCTATCGATTGCTATATGTATATATACAAGAAAATCGACTTTATACCTAAATATAAGATAACGGAATTCTTCTAAATGCTCTGCCGTTATGCCGTTAAGGCTTTATGTAGACTTCAGTAAGATAGAGAGGGTTAATTAACCTAAATATGTTAAACTAATGATTTGAAGTATTTCGACATCGATTGCTAAATGTGTACATACAAGAAAATTGACTTTATACCTAAATATAAGAATACGGAATTCTTCTAAATGCACTGCAGTTATACCGTTAAGGCTTTATGTAAATTTCAGTACGTTAAAGAAGGTTAATTTACTTAAATATGCTAAACTAATGATTTGAAGCATTTCGATATCGATTGCTAAATGTGTATGTACAAGAAAATCGATTTTATACCTAAGTAAAAGATTACATAATTCACCCAAATATATTCTGCCCTTATGCCGTTATGGCTTTATGTAAACTTCAGTAAGATAAAAAAGGTTAATTAACTTTAATATGTTAAACTAATGATTTGAAGCATTTCGATATCGATTGCTAAATCTGTATATACAAGAAAATCGACTTTATCCTTAGTTACACTGCAGTTATACCGTTAAGGCTTTACATAAATTTCAGTACGTTAAAGAAGTTTAATTTACTTAAATATGCTAAACTAATGATTTGAAGGATTTCGATATCGATTGCTAAATGTGTATGTACAAGAAAATCGATTTTATACCTAAGTAAAAGATTACAGAATTCACCCAAATATATACTGCCGTTATGCCGTTATGGCTTTATGTAAACTTCAGTAAGATAAAAAGGTTAATTAACTTAAATATGTAAAACTAATGATTTGAAGCATTTCGATATCGATTGCCAAATGTGTATATACAAGAAAATCGACTTTATGCCTAAATATAAGATTACGGAATTCTTCTAAATGCACTGTCGTTATGCCGCCATGGCTTTGTATCACCTTCAATACGTTAAAGAAGGTTTATTAACTTAAATATGTTACACTAATAATTTGAAGCATTTCGATATCGATTGCTAAATGTGTATATACAAGAAAATCGAATTCATAGCTAAGATTACGTAGTTCTTCTTAATGCACTGCCGTTATGCCGCTAAGGCTTTTGTAGACTTCAGTAAGATAAAGAGCGTTAATTAACTTAAATACGAGGGCCGTCTGATAAATAACCGACCTCAACGTAAAGCTAGCGGTACCTCTGAAAAAAGTTTCTACTTCAAAGTGTGCATATCATAATTTCTACTCGCCAAAATTTCGGAAATTTATCTTGCGCAATTATCTGTTGACAGTCGTTTTTGTGAGTCTATTTCGGTGATTTCCCCAAAATGGAAAAGATTGAATATCGAGCTGTAATTAAATTTTTATTTTTGAATGGCAATACGCTTTCACAAATCAAAGATGAGTTGGACTCTGTGTACGGTGACTCTGCACCATCGTTTATCACCATAAAATTTTGGGCAGATGAATTTAAACGTGGTCGCAGGAGCTTGGAAGATGATGAACGTCCTGGGCGTCCAAAAGCTGTAACCACTAACGATAACATCGCTAAAGTTCATCAATTGGTATTAGACGACCGCCGTTAAGGAAATAGCTGAGATTATGAAGATGTCAAAAGAACGAGTTTGTCACATATTAAACCAAGATTTGGGCATGAGAAAGCTGTCCGCGCGTTGGGTGCCGCGGTTGCTTACGCTAGACCACAAACGTGCGCGCATGAACATTTCCAGCGCACTGTTGGCTCAGTTTAGAGGCAATACGACCAAGTTTTGGCGCCGATTGATAACTGTAGACGAAACTTGGATTCATCATTATACGCTCGAAACAAAAATCCAATCTAAGCAGTGGATTGAAAAGGGGGAACCGGCCCCAAAAAAAACCCAAAGCTGTGTATTCGGCTGGGAAAGTAACGGCGAGTGTTTTTTGGGACAGCCATGGAATTATATTTATTGGCTATCTTGAAAAAGGAAAAACTATAACAGGAGCATACTACGCATCATTATTGGACAAGCTAAAGGAAGAAATTTCGAAAAATCATCCACATTTGCAAACAAAGAAAGTCTTGTTCCACCAAGACAACGCACCATCTCACACCTCAACAGTCGCCATGACGAAAGTCCACGAATTGCGGTTCGAACTGCTTGACCATCCACCTTATTCACCGGATCTAGAACCAAGCGACTTTTTTTGTTTCCTCAAATTAAAAATGCGCTCGGCGGCCAGAGATTTTCGTCAAATGAGGAGGCAATCTCTTTCGTGAACTCGTATTTTGCAGACAAAGATGCCAAGTACTATTTGGAAGGGTTGCAGAGATGGGAGCATCGCTGGAAGAAGTGTGTGGAGTTACAAGGAGACTATGTAGAAAAATAAAAAAAACATTGTGAAAAAGTCGCGTGCATGACGGTTACGTCGGTTATTTATCAGACAGCCCTCGTTTGTTAAACTAATGATTTGAAGCATTTCGATATCGATTGCTAAATGTGTATGTACAAGAAAATCGACTTTATACCTAAATATAAGATTACGTAATTCTTCTAAATGCTTTGCCGTTATGCCGTTAAGGCGTTTGTGGACTTCAGTAAGATAAAGAGGGTTAATTAACTTAAATATGTTAAACTAATGATTTGAAGCATTTCGATATCGCTTGCTAAATGTGTACATACAAGAAAATCAAATTTATACCTAAATATAAGATAACGGAATTCTTCTAAATGCACTGCCGTTATGCCGTTAAGGCTTTATGTAGACTTCAGTAAGACAGAGAGGGTTAATTAACTTGAATATGTTAAACCAGTTATTTGAAGCATCTCGATATCGATTGCTAAATATGTAAATACAAGAAAATCGACTTTATACCTAAATATAAGAATACGGAATTCTTCTAAATGCACTGCAGTTATACCGTTAAGGCTTTATGAAGACGTCAGTGCGTTAAAGAAGGTTTATTAACTTAAATATGTTAAACTAATGACTTGAAGCATTTCGTTATCGATTGCTAAATATGTAAATACAAGAAAATCGACTTTATACCTAAATATAAAATTACGGAATTCTTCTAAATGCACTGCCGTTATGCCGCCCTGGCTTTATATCACCTTCATTACGTTAAAGAAGGTTAATTAACTTAAATATGTTAAACTAATGATTTGAAGCATTTCGATATCGATTGCTATATGTATATATACAAGAAAATCGACTTTATACCTAAATATAAGATAACGGAATTCTTCTAAATGCACTGTCGTTATGCCGTTAAGGCTTTATGTAGACTTCAGTAAGATAGAGAGGGTTAATTAACTTAAATATGTTAAACTAATAATTGGAAGCATTTCAAAATCGATTGCTAAATAAATATAAATTTCGGTACGTTACAGAAGTTTAATTTACTTAAATATGCTAAACTAATGATTTGAAGCATTTCGATATCGATTGCTTAAGGTGTATGTACAAGAAAATCGATTTTATACCCAAATATAAGACTACGGAATTCTTCCAAATGTACTAACGTTATGCTGCCATGGCTTTATATCACCTTCAATACGTTAAAGAAGGTTAATTACTTTAAATATGTTAAACTAATGGTTTGAAGCATTTCGATATCGATTGCTTAATGTGTAAATAAAAGAAAATCGACTTTATACCGAAAAATAAAATTATAACTTTACGGAATTATTCTAAATGCACTGGCGTTATACCGTTAAGGCTTTATGTAGACTTCAGTAAGCTAAAAAGCGTTTATTATCTTAATATGTTAAACTAATGATTTGAAGCATTTCGATATCGATTGCTGAATTTGTATATACAAGAAAATCGACTTTATACCTAAATATAAGACTACGGAATTCTTCCAAATGTACTAACGTTATGCCGCCATGACTTTATATCAACTTCAATACGTTAAAGAAGCTTAATTAACTTAAATATGTTAAACTAATGATTTGAAGCATTTCGATATCGCTTGCTAAATGAGTACATACAAGAAAATCAAATTTATACCTAAATATAAGATAACGGAATTCTTCTAAATGCACTGCCGTTATGCCGTTAAGGCTTTATGTAGACTTCAGTAAGACAGAGAGGGTTAATTAACTTGAATATGTTAAACTAATGATTTGAAGCATTTCGATATCGATTGCTTAATATGTAAATACAAGAAAATTGACTTTATACCTAAATATAAGAATACGGAATTCTTCTAAATGCACTGCAGTTATACCGTTAAGGCTTTTTGTTAACTTCAGTGCGTTAAAGAAGCTTTATTGACTTTAATATATTAAACTAATGATTTGAAGCATTTCGATATCGATTGCTAAATGAGTATATACACGAAAATCTTCTGTATACCTAAATATAAGATTACGTAATTCTTCTAAATGCACTGCCGTTATGCCGTTAAGGCTTTTGTAGACTTCAGCAAAATGAAGATGTTTAATTAACTTAAATATAGTAAACTAATGATTTGAAGCATTACGATATCGATTGCTAAATGTGTATATACAACAAAATCGACTTTATACTTAAATATAAGATTACGGAATTCTTCTACATGCACTGCCGTTATGCCGCCATGGCTTTATGTTAACTTCAGTGCGTTAAAGAAGCTTTATTAACTTAAATATATTAAACTAATGATTTGAAGCATTTCGATATCGATTGCTAAATGAATATATACAATAAAACCGACTTTATACCTAAATATAAGATTACGGATTTCTTCTACATGCACTGCAGTTATACCGTTAAGGCTTTATGAAGACTTCAGTGCGTTTAAGAAGGTATATTAACTTAAATATGTTAAACTAATGAATTGAAGCATGTCGATACAAGAAAATCGACTTTATACATAAATATAAGATAACGTAATTCTTCTAAATGCACTGTCGTTATACCGCCATGGCTTTATATCACCTTCATTACGTTAAAGAAGGTTAATTATTTTAAATATGTTAAACTAATGATTTGAAGAATTTCGATATCGATTGCTAAATGTGTATGTACAAGAAAATCGATTTTATATCTAAATATAAGATTACGTAATTCCTTTAAATGCACTGCCGTTATGCCGTTAAGGCTTTTGTAGACTTCAGTAAAATAAAGATGTTTAATTAACTCAAATATAGTAAACGAATGATTTGAAGCATTTCGATATCGATTGCTAAATGTGTATATACAACAGAATCGACTTTGCACTTAAATATAAGATTACGGAATTCTTCTACATGCACAGCCGTTATGCCGCCGTGGCTTTACGTTAACTTCAGTACGTTAAAGAAGCTTTATTAACTTAAATATATCAAACTAATGATTTGAAGCATTTCGATATCGCTTGCTAAATGTGTATATACAAGAAAATCGAATTTATACTTAAACATAAGATTACGGAATTCTTCCAAATGTACTGTCGTTATGTCGTTATGGCTTTATATAAATTTCAGTACGTTAAAGAAGTTTAATTTACTTAAATATGCTAAATTAATGATTTGAAGCATTTCGATATTGATTTCTAAATTTGTATGTACAAGAAAATCGATTTTATACCTAAATAAAATTTTACGGAATTCAGCCAAACATACTGCCGTTATGCCGTTATGGCTTTATGTAAACTTCAGTAAGATAGAGGGGGCTAATTAACCTAAATATGCTAAACTAGTTATATGAAGCATTTCAATATCGATTGCTTAATGTGTATATATAACAAAATCGACTTTATACCTAAATATAAGATTACGGAATTCTTCTAAATGCACTGCCGTTATGTCGCCATGGCTTTATGCCAACTTCCGTTCGTTAAAGAAGGTTTATTAACTTAAATATGTTAAAGTAATGATTTGAAGCATTTCGATATCGATTGCTAAATATGTATATACAAGAAAATCGACTTTATACCTAAATATAAGATAACTGAATTCTTCTAAATGCACTGCCGTTATGGCGTTGTGGCTTTATGTTAACTTCAGTTCGTTAAAGATGGTTTATTAACTTAAATATGTTAAACTAATGATTTAACGCATTTCGATATCGATTGCAAAATGAGTATATACAAGAAAATCGACTTAATACCTAAATATAAGATAACGGAGTTCTTCTAAATGCAGTGCAGTTATACCGTTAAGGCTTTATATAGACTACAGTGCGTTAAAGAAGGTTTATTAACTTAAATATGTAAAACTAATGATTTGAAGCATGTCGATACAAGAAAATCGACTTTATACATAAATATAAGATAAAGTAATTCTTCTAAATGCACTGCCGTTATACCGCCATGGCTTTATATCACCTTCATTACGTTAAAGAAGGTTAATTATTTTAAATATGTTAAACTAATGATTTGAAGAATTTCGATATCGATTGCTAAATGTGTATGTACAAGAAAATCGATTTTATATCTAAATATAAGATTACGTAATTCTTCTAAATGCACTGCCGTTATGCCGTTAAGGCTTTTGTAGACTTCAGTAAAATAAAGATGTTTAATTAACTCAAATATAGTAAACTAATGATTTGAAGCATTTCGATATCGATTGCTAAATGTGTATATACAACAGAATCGACTTTGCACTTAAATATAAGATTACGGAATTCTTCTACATGCACTGCCGTTATGCCGCCGTGGCTTTATGTTAACTTCAGTGCGTTAAAGAAGCTTTATTAACTTAAATATATCAAACTAATGATTTGAAGCATTTCGATATCGGATGCTAAATTTGTATATACAGCAAAATCGACTTTATACTTAAATATAAGATTAAGGAATTCTTCTAAATGCACTGCAGTTATACCGTTAAGGCTTTATGTGAACTTCAGTAAGATAAAGAAGGTTATTAACTTAAATATGTTAAACTAATGATTTAACGCATTTCGATATCGATTGCAAAATGAGTATATACAAGAAAATCGACTTAATACCTAAATATAAGATAACGGAGTTCTTCTAAATGC
>CM050327.1:78460268-78477820 GCA_027475135.1 Bactrocera correcta
GTGAGCTGCTTGAGTCATATGTAAAAGAATCGTTTCTGGCCACTCCCAAGTGAATGGCGATCAGAGAACTTTCCTAACTTGCGTGAACTTCTACACATGACTCCATCCTCTACACATTTAGCAATGGATATCGAAATTTCTCAAATCATCAGTTTAACATATTTAAGTTAATAAACCTTCTTTAATGAACTGAAGTTAACATAAAGCCATGGCGGCATAACGGCTGTGCATTTAGAAGAATTCCGTAATCCTATATTTAGATATAAAATCGATTTTCTTGTATTTACACATTTAGCAATCGATATTAAAATGCTTCAAATAACTGGTTTAACATATTTAAGTTAATTAGCCTACTTTCTCTTACTGAAGTTTACTTTAAGCCTTAACGGTATAACGGCAGTGCATTTGGAAGAATTACGTAATCTTATATTTCGGTATAAAGTCGATTTTGTTGTATATATACATTAAGCAATCGATATCAAAACGCTTCAGATTATTTGTTTAACATGTTTAAGTTAATAAAATTTCTTTATCTTACTGAAGTCTACATAAGGCTTTAACGGTATAAGGGCAGTGCATAAAGAAGAATTACGCATCTTCATATTTAGGTATAAAGTCGATTTTCTTGTATATACACATTTAGCAAACGAAATCAAAATGCTTCATATCATTAGTTTAACATATTTAAGTTAATAACCTTTTTTTAACTTACTGAAATCTACATAAAACCTTAACGATATAAATGCAGTGCATTTAAAAGAATTCCGTAGTCTTATATTTAGGTATAAAGTCGATTTTTCTGTATATTTATATTTAGCAACGGATATCGAAATGCTTATACTAACTGGTTTGACATATTTAAGTTAAAAAAGCCTTCTTTAACGAACTTATATTAACATAAAGCCATAACGGCACTGCATTTAGAAGAATTCCGTAATATTATATTTAGGTATAAAGTCGATTTTCTTGTATAAACATATTTAGCAATCGATATCGAAATGCTTCAGATCATTTGTTTAACCTGTTTAAGTTAATAAAATTTCTTTATCTTACTGAAGTCTACATAAAGCCTTAACGGTATAACGGCAGTGCATTTAGTAGAATTCCACATTCTTATATTTAAGTATAAAGGCGATTTTCTTGTATATACACATTTAGCAATCGATATCGAAATGCTTTAGATCATTAGTTTAACATATTTAAGTTAATAAATTTTCTTTATCTTACTGAAGTCTACATAAAGCCTTAACGACATAACGGCAGTGCATTAAGAAGAATTACGTAAACTTTTATTTAGGTATAATGTCGATTTTCTTGTATATACACATTTAGCAATCGCTTTTGAAGTGCTTCAACTCATTAGTTTATTATATTTAAAATAATTAACTTCTTTATCTTACTGAAGTTTACATAAATCTCAACGGTATAATGGCAGTGCATTTGCGAAAATTACGCAACCTTATATCTAGATATAAAGTTGATTTTTTTGTATATACACATTAAGCAATCGATATCGAAATGCTTCAACTCATTAGTTTATTATATTTAAGTTAATTAGCCTACTTTATCTTACTGAAGTTTACATAAAGCCTTAACGTTATAACGGCAGTGCATTTGGAGGAATTCCCTAATCTTATATTTAGGTATAAAGTCGATTTTCTTGTATATACACATTTAGCAATCGAAATCAAAATGCTTCACATCATTAGTTTAACATATTTTAGTTAATAACCTTTTTTTAACTTACTGAAGTCTACATAAAACCTTAACGGTATAACGACAGTGCATTTAAAAGAATTCCGTAGTCTTATATTTAGGTATAAAGTCGATTTTGTTGTATATACACTTTTAGCAATAGATACCGAAATGTTTCAAATAACTAGTTTAACATATTTAAGTAAATAAACCTTCGTTAACGAACTGAAGTTAACATAAAGCCTTGTCGGTGTAACGGCAGTGCATTCGGAAGAATTCCGTAATCTTATATTTAGGTATAAAGTCGATTTTTCTGTATATATATATAATTAGCAATGGATATCGAAATGCTTAAAATAACTGGTTTAACATATTTAAGTTAAAAAACCTTCTTTAACGAACTTATATTAACATAACGCCATAACGGCAGTGCATTTAAAAGAATTTCGTAATCTTATATTTATGTATAAAATCAATTTTCTTGTATTTACACATGTAGCAATCGATTTTGAAGTGCTTCAACTCATTAGTTTATTATATTTAAAATAATAAACTTCTTTATCCTACTGAAGTTTACATAAATCTCAACGGTATAATGGCAGTGCATTTGGGAAAATTACGCAATCTTATATTTAGATATAAAGTTGATTTTTTTGTATATACACATTAAGCAATCGATTTTGAAGAGCTTCAACTCATTAGTTTATTATCTTTCAGTTAATTAACTTCTTTATCTTACTGAAGTTTACATAAATCTCAACAGTATAATGGCAGTGCATTTGGGAGAATTACGAAACCTTATATCTAGATATAAAGTCGATTTTTTTGTATATACACATTTTGCAATCGATATCGAAATGCTTCAAATCATCAGTTTAACATATTTAAGTTAATTAACCTTCTTTAACGTACTGAAGTTATTATATTTAACCTTCACCGAACTGCGTACGTTTAATATCCACAAGATCGCCATCTTTGTAGCGGGTTGCTGGTTTGCGACGAAGGTTATAGGATTTTCGATTTTCGTCTTGTAATTTCAGTATTTGTTGTTTCGCTTCTTTTCGCATTATTTCACGGCCGACATTGTAGCTCTTCACGATTTCGTCTTGAACTAGCTGATTTACATCATGGTCGTCTTTAGTACGCATTTTAGTACCTACTAATAATTCAAACGGTGTAGGACCAGTGCTTCTTGTGTACGTCGAGTTAATTGATTTTTGTACGCTATCCACATATTTGTACCACTTCGTCGGATCTTTTATGCTATGTTTGGCTAAAACATTGCTAATTGTCGCATTGAGCTCTCCACTTGGCCACTGGCTCTGGGTAGACCTGTAGTTACTTTGCAGTGTATGATTTTTCCGCCCCACAGTACGCTTTGAAATCTTCAGACATGAATGCCGAACCACGATCTGATACTATTTAAAATGGGTTGCCAAATGCAGCGCTCTGTATCTCTAACTTTGAAATACCTCTTTAGCAGATGTCGTTTTGGTTGGGTAAAGCCAACAAAATTTGGTGAAAGCGTCGATTACCGCGAATATATGTTTATATTGCTTGCTTGTGGATTCTAATCGTCCTAGAAAATCGACGTGATACGTATGTAACGGTTGGTCTCCTTTGGTTAAAGGATGCAGTTCTCCTTCTCGTTTACCTTGCTTACGGTTGCCTACAACACAATGCACGCAATTCGTAATAGTATTTCGGATCTTCACTTCTAGTTCCGGTATAAAATATTCTTTGGTTATAAGTTCTTTCGTTTTCTTGACTCCGAAGTGCCCTCTTTCGTGCGCTTACTTGATGATGGCTCTCTGCATTTCTTGAGGTACCACCAACAATTCAACGTCGTCGATTAACTTTTACAAAACGTCCCCCTTAATGAAATAGTCGTCGTATGCAGAGTAATGCTTTAGTACTTCCCTTATCGTTTGTAGCTCTTCGGCTTGGGATTGCGCGCGATGAATTTTTGTAAGTATGCTTTCACTGTTGATACTTAGCACGGCATATCTGCTCAAAGCATCGGCATGTCTCATTTGCGAGCCTGACCTGTGCTCCACTACGTAGTCTTATTCCTGCAGAAAGAGTACCCATCTAGCCACCCTTGTGCACAGATCCCTTTTTTCCAATGCCTTTGTAAAGGCTTTGCAGTCTGTCACCAATTTAAAGTGCAAACCGAGTAAATAGACTCTAAATTTTTTTAACGCCTCGATAGCTGCCAACACCTCTAGCTCATAGCTCGAATATTTCTTCTCTGCATCTGCTGTCTTCTTGCTCATATAATACACAGGGTGCCACTGTTTGTCTTCTGGTAATTTTTGTAGGAGTACGGCACCGTAACCATCGGCGGACGCGTCTGTATGCACCTCTGTATCATAACGCTGATTAAAAATATTCAAAACTGGTTTCTGGCTCAAAAGCTGCTTCACCGTCTCAAATGATTTTATTTGCTCTTCTCTCATTTCGAATTTCCTATTTTGTTTTCTTAAATCACTAAGCGGTTTAGTTATCGTCGAAAAGTTTCTTATGAATTTTCTAAAGTAATTAGCTAACCCTAGAAAACTTTCTAATTGCTTAAGGTTTTGTGGAAGTTTGTATTTTGACAAGGATTCGGGTTTACTTTGTGAATGCGTAATTTGCTGATTTTTAATTGTATGTCCAAGGAACTCTACTTTTCTTTTAATAAACTGACATTTTTTAAAGTTTATTTGCAGTCCATGGTCTTTACATATATTAAACACTTTTTCTAAATTGTTCAAAGCCTCACTTTCATCACTACCTGGTATTATGATATCATCAATGTACGACAGTGCAATACCGCTTCGCATTAAGTCACGGAAAATTGCGTTGATGTATCGCTGAAAAACACTCGGCGAATTTTCAAGACCAAACGGCACCTTTAAGAATTGATACTGACCACTATGCGTAATAAACGACGTGTATTTTTGACTACTCTTTGCCACAGGGACATGAAAAAAATCGTTCTTCAGGTCAATTGTACTGAAGACTTTTGCGTCTTGTAGTCTATCCAATTGGTCTTCTATCAGTGGTAGTGGAAATCTGTCTCTGATGATTACCTTATTCAATCTACGGTAATCCACACATAGCCTAGATGTACCATCGCGTTTTTTGACAAGGACAATCGGACTACTATACTCCGATTCCGATATCTCAATTACTATCACTAAGCCATTGCTCAATTTGGTCGTCTACAACACATCGCTCACTAAAAGGCAATATACGCGGCGTACAAAATATTGGGCTTTCGTCTTTAATAACTATGTTCATTTGCACATTGGTATATTTACACTTATTTGGTTTGTAGTCTTTTACTAGTTCAAAAACTTTTTGTCTAGCATACGCACTAGCACCTACGTCAATATTTATTTTATCACCACTCCCTGGTTCAATTTCAATGTTAAACACAGAAAACGCCTTATTTTCATTTTCACTATTCAATTTTCTTATATTAGGTCCTGAAGGGTTAATTTTTATTTCAGCTAATAAGCAAAAGTCAGCACCGATAATCATATCTACTTCCAAAAACTCAGTTGCCACCACTTGGAACACCAAATTGTAATAGTCATCGTCAATTTTTATTGTTTTTTCTATTTCACCCATTGGTTTAAAATTACATTTTTTACCAAACCCAGCTAACAGAATTTTTGATTCACTCATTGTCGGCTTATTTAATGTCTTGTATAAATCGAATGATATTATATTAACTTTGCTACCGGTGTCAAACAAAGCTTTACAATACAAACCATCTATGCTAATTGGCTTGTGCATAATATCGTCTTTTGCACTCACTATGCTTACACTTTTTGCGTTGTTGCTAGATTTTTTAAACACACAATCCTTCGCTATATGGCCAAATTGCTGACACTCAAAACATTTTGTACCTTTTTCTTTTTTATCGCAATTTACTGATTTGTGCTTTTTTGCGTTCATAACATTTAAGTTTTTCCTTAAATTCTTTTACATTTTTCGCGCCGTACAAAATTGTTTTATTAATGTTTAGATCTAACATTCCGTCAATCACGTATTGAATTAACGCGCATTCTTCGATATTGCCACGCGAAGCAATTTCCTTCATGTTAAAAAAATACTCCAACACACTTTCATTTTCCTTCATTGTTCTACCCACAAGCAATTTATGCAATTGTGCACTATTTGTTACTGATTTGAATTCATCAAGTAAACATAGCTTTAATTTTGTCCACGACGTGATACCTTTTTCACTTGATATAAAAAGTTTAGCAAGACCTTTAAGCGATTTTTTAGCAAACACAAATTTTTGAAATTCGTCCCAACACATAATTGCTGCTGTCTCTTCAAACTTTCTATCCATATTTAAACTGATATTTTTTCAGTGCCGTCAAATGTTCTCACCGAATCCTCTATGTCTCTAAAATTAAGAGCAAACCGTGACATTTGTGTCGTAATATTTCTCGCCGCGTCTGTATTTATATTCGCTTCACCCTCATTCGCAAAAGAGAGAAAGCAATCGTCGTTAATATTTTTTCTTATATTCGTTGTTCTCGTCGAATTCACTCCCATAGTCTGTACTCGTTGATTTACGCCATCGTTGTTGTGTTTTGAGCTTGCCACGAGGTCGTTTTCGTTTAAATTTTTGTCTACGTATGCTAAATTTTGTAAGTATGCCTCGTTGCTGGCATCAAACAAAAATCCTTCAAATTCGCGCAACCCTTTGCGGTTTGCTCGGTCACCGTCACTTTCAAACACGAATTTGTGCAACGCCGCGGTAGCCTATTTTCTGCTACGCTTTAGATTTCAACGTATCTTTTCAAACGCACCACGCGACGCCATTATACCGAATCGCACGCACACAGCAAAATTTTCACTTATGGACGAGCCCCCAAAATGTAGATTTTAATTTATTTCAATATAGCTTTAAGTTTATTTTTAACACGAAAATGTATTTTAATTAAAAGTTCAGAAGTAACAAGGTAAACAAGTAATTTTAACGCTCGATTCGTCGCGCTCGCCGTCTCGTCTATCACTCGTCCTCCGTCCCGAGAGACGATGCAACAGCTCGTTGAGTCAGCTCGCTCAGGATAGAGTTGCCATCCCACATTAGTTTATTATATATAAGTTAATTAACTTCTCTATCTTACTGAAGTTCACATAAACCCTCAACGGTATAACGGCAGTGCATTTGGAAGAATTACGCAACTTTTAATTTAGGTATAAAGTCGATTTTTAGTCATTAGTTTAACATATTTAAAATTATAAACCTTCTTTAACGCACTGAAGTTAGCATAAAGCCTTGGCGGCATAACGGCAGTGCATTTGGAAGAATTCCATATTCTTATATTTAGGTATAAAGTCGATTTTCTTGTATATGCACATTTAGCAATCGATATCGAAATGCTTCAAATATTTAGTTTAACATATTTAAGTTAAGTAAACTTCTTTATCTTACTGAAGTCTTTATAAAGCCTTAACGGAATAACGGCAGGGCATTTGGAAGAATTACGTAACCTTATGTTTCGGTGTAAAGTCGATTTTGTTGTATATATACATTAAGCAATCGATATCAAAACGCTTCAAGTCATTAGTTTATTATATTTAAAATAATTAACCTTCTTTACCTTACTGAAGTTTACATAAATCCTCAACGGTATAACGGCAGTGCGTTTGGATGATTTAGGTAATCTTATATTTAGGTAAAAAGTCGATTTTCTTGTATATACACATTTAGCAATCGATATCGAAATGCTTCAAATAATTAGTTTATTATATTTAAGTAAATTAACCTTCTTTAACGCACTGAAGTTAACATAAAGCCTTGGCGGCATAACGGCAGTGCATTTGGAAGAATTCCGTAATCTTGTATTTAGGTATAAAGTCGATTTTCTTGTATATACACATTAAGCAATCGATATCGAAATACTTCAAATAATTAGTTTAACATATTTAAATTAATTAACTTTCTTTATCTTACTGAAGTCTTTATAAAGCCTTAACGGTATAACGGCAGGGCATTTGGAAGAATTCCGTAATCTTATATTTCGGTATATAGTCGATTTTGTTGTATATATACATTAAGCAATCGATATCAAAACGCTTCAACTCATTAGTTTATTATATTTAAGTTAATTAAACTTCTTTACCCTACTGAAGTTTACATAAAGCCTCAACGGTATAACGGCAGTGCATTTAGAAGATTTCCATAATCATATATTTGTATGAAGTCGATATTCTTGTATGTACACACTTAGCAATCGATATCGAAATGCTTCAAATCGCTAGTTTAACATATTAAAGTTAATAAACCTTCTATAACGCACTGAAGTTAACATAAAGCCTTGGCGGCATAACGGCAGTGCATTTGGGAGAATTACGTAATCTTATATTTAGGTATAAAGTCGATTTTCTTGTATATGCACATTTAGGAATCGATATCGAAATGCTTCACATCATTAGTTTAACAAATTTAGGTTAATTAAACATCTTTATCTTACTGAAGCTTACATAAGGCCTTAACGGTATGCATATGGAAGAATTCCATAATCTTATATTTAGGTATAATTCGATTTTTTGTATATACACATTAAGCAATCGATATCGAAACGCTTCAACTCATTAGTTTAATATATTTAAGTTAATTAACCTTCTTTATCTTACTGAAGTTTACATAAATCCTCAACGGTATAACGGCAGTGCATTTGTAAAAATTACGTAAATTTATATTTAGGTATAAAGTCGATTTTCTTGTATATACACATTTAGCAGTCGGTATCGAAATGCTCTAAATCATTAGTTTAACATATTAAAGTTAATTTAACTTCTTTATCTTACTGAAGTTTACATAAGGCCTTAACGGTATGCATTTGGGAGAATTCCGTAATCTTATATTTAGGTATAAAGTCAATTTTCTTGTTTATACACATTAAGCAATCGATATCGAAATACTTCAAATCATTAGTTTAACATATTTAAGTTAATAAACCTTCTTTAACGCACTGAAGTTAACATAAAGCCTTGGCGGCATAACGGCAGTGCATTTGGAAGAATTCCGTATTCTTATATTTAGGTATAAAGTCGATTTTCTTGTATACTCACATTTAGTAATCGATATCGAAATGCTTCAAATCATTAGTTTAACAAATTTAAGTTATTTAAACTTCTCTATCTTACTGAAGTCTACATAAAACCTAAAAGGTATAACGGCAGTGCATTTGGAAGAATTTCGTAATCTTATATTTTGGTATAAAGTCGACTTTGTTGTATATATACTTTAAGCAATCGGTATCGAAACGCTTCAACTCATTAGTTTATTATATTTAAGTTAATTAACCTTCTTTATCTTACTGAAGTTTACACATATCCTCAACGGTATAACGGCAGTGCATTTGGAAGAATTACGTAATTTTATATTTAGGTATAAAGTCGATTTTCTTGTATATGCACATTTAGGAATCGATATCGAAATGCTCTAAATAATTAGTTTAGCATATTTAAGTTAATCAAACTTCTTTATCTTACTGAAGTTTACATAAAGCCTAAACGGTATAATCGCAGTACATTTGGAAGAATTCCGTAATCTTATATTTAGGTATAAAGTTGACTTTGTTGTATATACACAGTTAGAAATCGATATCGAAATGCTTCAAATCATTAGTTTAACATATTTAAGTTAATTAACCTTCTTTATCTTACTGAAGTCTTTATAAAGCCTTAACGGTATAACGGCAGTGCATTTGGAACAATTACGTAATCTTATATTTCGGTATAAATCGATTTTGTTATATATATACATTAAGCAATCGATGTCAAACGCTTTTACTCATTAGTTTATTATATTTAAGTTAATTAACCTTCTTTACCTTACTGAAGTTTACATAAATCCTCAACGGTATAACGGCAGTGCATTTGGAAGAATTACGTTACTTTATAATTAGGTATAAAGTCGATTTTCTTGTATATACACATTTAGCAATCGATATCGAAATGCTTCAAATCATTAGTTTAACATAGTTAAGTAAATTAAACTTCTTTATCTTAATGAAGTTTACATAAAGCCTTAACGGAATAATTGCAGTGCATTTGGAAGAATTACGTAATCTTATATTTAGGTAAAAAGTCGATTTTCTTGTATATACACATATAGCAATCGATATCGAAGTGCTTCAAATCATTAGTTTAAAATATTTAAGTTGATTAACCTTCTTTATCTTACTGAAGTCTACATAAAGCCTTAACGGTAAAAAGGCGGTGCATTTAGGAGAATTCCGTAGTTTTATATTTAGGTATAAAGTCGATTTTCTTGTATATACACATTTAGCATTCGATATTGAAATGCTTCAAATCATTAGTTTAACATATTTAAGTTAATAAACCTTATTTATCTTACTGAAGTCTACATAAAGCCTTAACGGTATAGCGGCGGTGCATTTAGGAGAATTCCGTAGTTTTATATTTAGGTATAAAGTCGATTTTCTTGTATATACACATTTAGCAATCGATACTGAAATGCTTCAAATCATTAGTTTAACATATTTAAGTTAATTAACCTTCTTTATCTTACTGAAGTTTATACAAAGCCATAACGGTATAACGGCAGTGCATTTAGAAGAATTCCGTAATCTTATATTTAGGTATAAATTCGATTTTCTTGTATTTACACATTTAGCAATCGATATCGAAATGCTTCAGATCATTAGTTTAAGATATTTAAGTTAATAAACTTGCTTTATCTTACTGAAGTTTACATAAAGCCCTAACGGTATAACGGCAGTGCATTTAGAAGAATTCCGTAATCTTATATTTAGGTATAAATTCGATTTGCTTGTATATATACATTTAGCAATCGATATAAAAATGCTTCGAATCATTAGTTTAATACATTTAAGTTAACAAACTTTATTTTAGCTTACTGAAGTCTACATAAAGACTTAACAGTATAACGGCAGTGCATTTAGAAAAATTGCGTAATTTTATATTTAGGTATAAAGTCGATTTTGTTGTATATACATATTGAGCAATCGATTTTGAAATGCTTCAAATCATTAGTTTAACATATTTAAGTTAACTAACCTTCTTTACCTTACTGAAGTTTACATAAATCCTCAACGGTATACCGGCAGTGCATTTAGAAAATTCCGTAATCTTATATTTAGGTATAAAGTCGATTTTTTTGTATATACACATTTAGCAATCGATATCGAAATGCTTCAAATATTTAGTTTAACATATTTAAGTTAAGTAAACTTCTTTATCTTACTGAAGTCTTTATAAAGCCTTAACGGAATAACGGCAGGGCATTTGGAAGAATAACGTAATCTTATATTTCGGTGTAAAGTCGATTTTGTTGTATATATACATTAAGCAATCGATATCAAAACGCTTCAAGTCATTAGTTTATTATTTTTAAGTTAATTAACCTTCTTTACCTTACTGAAGTTTACATAAATCCTCAACGGTATAACGGCAGTGCGTTTGGATGATTTAGGTAATCTTATATTTAGGTAAAAAGTCGATTTTCTTGTATATACACATTTAGCAATCGATATCGAAATGCTTCAAATAATTAGTTTATTTTATTTAAGTTAATTAACCTTCTTTAACGCACTGAAGTTAACATAAAGCCTTGGCGGCATAACGGCAGTGCATTTGGAAGAATTCCGTAATCTTGTATTTAGGTATAAAGTCGATTTTCTTGTATATGCACATTAAGCAATCGATATCGAAATACTTCAAATAATTAGTTTAACATATTTAAATTAATTAACTTTCTTTATCTTACTGAAGTCTTTATAAAGCCTTAACGGTATAACGGCAGGGCATTTGGAAGAATTCCGTAATCTTATATTTCGGTATATAGTCGATTTTGTTGTATATATACATTAAGCAATCGATATCAAAACGCTTCAACTCATTAGTTTATTATATTTAAGTTAATTAAACTTCTTTACCCTACTGAAGTTTACATAAAGCCTCAACGGTATAACGGCAGTGCATTTAGAAGATTTCCATAATCTTATATTTGTATGAAGTCGATATTCTTGTATGTACACACTTAGCAATGATATCGAAATGCTTCAAATCGCTAGTTTAACATATTTAAATTAATAAACCTTCTATAACGCACTGAAGTTAACATAAAGCCTTGGCGGCATAACGGCAGTGCATTTGGGAGAATTACGTAATCTTATATTTAGGTATAAAGTCGATTTTCTTGTATATGCACATTTAGGAATCGATATCGAAATGCTTCACATCATTAGTTTAACAAATTTAGGTTAATTAAACATCTTTATCTTACTGAAGCTTACATAAGGCCTTAACGGTATGCATTTGGAAGAATTCCGTAATCTTATATTTAGGTATAATTCGATTTTCTGTATATACACATTTAGCAATCGATATCGAAACGCTTCAACTCATTAGTTTAATATATTTAAGTTAATTAACCTTCTTTATCTTACTGAAGTTTACATAAATCCTCAACGGTATAACGGCAGTGCATTTGTAAAAATTACGTAAATTTATATTTAGGTATAAAGTCGATTTTCTTGTATATACACATTTAGCAGTCGGTATCGAAATGCTCTAAATCATTAGTTTAACATATTAAAGTTAATTTAACTTCTTTATCTTACTGAAGTTTACATAAGGCCTTAACGGTATGCATTTGGAAGAATTCCGTAATCTTATATTTAGGTATAAATACAATTTTCTTGTTTATACACATTAAGCAATCGATATCGAAATACTTCAAATCATTAGTTTAACATATTTAAGTTAATAAACCTTCTTTAACGCACTGAAGTTAACATAAAGCCTTGGCGGCATAACGGCAGTGCATTTGGGAGAATTACGTAATCTTATATTTAGGTATAAAGTCGATTTTCTTGTATACTCACATTTAGTAATCGATATCGAAATGCTTCAAATCATTAGTTTAACAAATTTAAGTTATTTAAACTTCTCTATCTTACTGAAGTCTACATAAAACCTAAAAGGTATAACGGCAGTGCATTTGGAAGAATTTCGTAATCTTATATTTTGGTATAAAGTCGACTTTGTTGTATATATACTTTAAGCAATCGATATCGAAACGCTTCAACTCATTAGTTTATTATATTTAAGTTAATTAACCTTCTTTATCTTACTGAAGTTTACACATATCCTCAACGGTATAACGGCAGTGCATTTGGAAGAATTACGTAATTTTATATTTAGGTATAAAGTCGATTTTCTTGTTTATGCACATTTAGGAATCGATATCGAAATGCTCTAAATAATTAGTTTAGCATATTTAAGTTAATCAAACTTCTTTATCTTACTGAAGTTTACATAAAGCCTAAACGGTATAATCGCAGTACATTTGGAAGAATTCCGTAATCTTATATTTAGGTATAAAGTTGACTTTGTTGTATATACACAGTTAGAAATCGATATCGAAATGCTTCAAATCATTAGTTTAACATATTTAAGTTAATTAACCTTCTTTATCTTACTGAAGTCTTTATAAAGCCTTAACGGTATAACGGCAGTGCATTTGGAACAATTACGTAATCTTATATTTCGGTATAAATCGATTTTGTTATATATATACATTAAGCAATCGATGTCAAACGCTTTTACTCATTAGTTTATTATATTTAAGTTAATTAACCTTCTTTACCTTACTGAAGTTTACATAAAGCCTAAACGGTATAATCGCAGTACATTTGGAAGAATTCCGTAATCTTATATTTAGGTATAAATTCGATTTTCTTGTATTTACACATTTAGCAATCGATATCGAAATGCTTCAGATCATTAGTTTAAGATATTTAAGTTAATAAACTTGCTTTATCTTACTGAAGTTTACATAAAGCCCTAACGGTATAACGGCAGTGCATTTAGAAGAATTCCGTAGTTTTATATTTAGGTATAAAGTCGATTTTCTTGTATATACACATTTAGCATTCGATATTGAAATGCTTCAAATCATTATTTTAACATATTTAAGTTAATAAACCTTATTTATCTTACTGAAGTCTACATAAAGCCTTAACGGTATAGCGGCGGTGCATTTAGGAGAATTCCGTAGTTTTATATTTAGGTATAAAGTCGATTTTCTTGTATATACACATTTAGCAATCGATACTGAAATGCTTCAAATCATTAGTTTAACATATTTAAGTTAATTAACCTTCTTTATCTTACTGAAGTTTATACAAAGCCATAACGGTATAATGGCAGTGCATTTAGAAGAATTCCGTAATCTTATATTTAGGTATAAATTCGATTTTCTTGTATTTACACATTTAGCAATCGATATCGAAATGCTTCAGATCATTAGTTTAAGATATTTAAGTTAATAAACTTGCTTTATCTTACTGAAGTTTACATAAAGCCCTAACGGTATAACGGCAGTGCATTTAGAAGAATTCCGTAATCTTATATTTAGGTATAAATTCGATTTGCTTGTATATATACATTTAGCAATCGATATAAAAATGCTTCGAATCATTAGTTTAATACATTTAAGTTAACAAACTTTATTTTAGCTTACTGAAGTCTACATAAAGACTTAACAGTATAACGGCAGTGCATTTAGAAAAATTGCGTAATTTTATATTTAGGTATAAAGTCGATTTTGTTGTATATACATATTGAGCAATCGATTTTGAAATGCTTCAAATCATTAGTTTAACATATTTAAGTTAACTAACCTCCTTTACCTTACTGAAGTTTACATAAATCCTCAACGGTATACCGGCAGTGCATTTAGAAGAATTCCGTAATCTTATATTTAGGTATAAAGTCGATTTTTTTGTATATACACATTTAGCAATCGATATCGAAATGCTTCAAATATTTAGTTTAACATATTTAAGTTAAGTAAACTTCTTTATCTTACTGAAGTCTTTATAAAGCCTTAACGGAATAACGGCAGGGCATTTGGAAGAATAACGTAATCTTATATTTCGGTGTAAAGTCGATTTTGTTGTATATATACATTAAGCAATCGATATCAAAACGCTTCAAGTCATTAGTTTATAATTTTTAAGTTAATTAACCTTCTTTACCTTACTGAAGTTTACATAAATCCTCAACGGTATAACGGCAGTGCGTTTGGATGATTTAGGTAATCTTATATTTAGGTAAAAAGTCGATTTTCTTGTATATACACATTTAGCAATCGATATCGAAATGCTTCAAATAATTAGTTTATTATATTTAAGTTAATTAACCTTCTTTAACGCACTGAAGTTAACATAAAGCCTTGGCGGCATAACGGCAGTGCATTTGGAAGAATTCCGTAATCTTGTATTTAGGTATAAAGTCGATTTTCTTGTATATACACATTTAGCAATCGATATCGAAATACTTCAAATAATTAGTTTAACATATTTAAATTAATTAACTTTCTTTATCTTACTGAAGTCTTTATAAAGCCTTAACGGTATAACGGCAGGGCATTTGGAAGAATTCCGTAATCTTATATTTCGGTATATAGTCGATTTTGTTGTATATATACATTAAGCAATCGATATCAAAACGCTTCAACTCATTAGTTTATTATATTTAAGTTAATTAAACTTCTTTACCCTACTGAAGTTTACATAAAGCCTCAACGGTATAACGGCAGTGCATTTAGAAGATTTCCATAATCTTATATTTGTATGAAGTCGATATTCTTGTATGTACACACTTAGCAATCGATATCGAAATGCTTCAAATCGCTAGTTTAACATATTTAAGTTAATAAACCTTCTATAACGCACTGAAGTTAACATAAAGCCTTGGCGGCATAACGGCAGTGCATTTGGGAGAATTACGTAATCTTATATTTAGGTATAAAGTCGATTTTCTTGTATATGCACATTTAGGAATCGATATCGAAATGCTTCACATCATTAGTTTAACAAATTTAGGTTAATTAAACATCTTTATCTTACTGAAGCTTACATAAGGCCTTAACGGTATGCATTTGGAAGAATTCCGTAATCTTATATTTAGGTATAATTCGATTTTGTATATGCACATTTAGCAATCGATATCGAAACGCTTCAACTCATTAGTTTAATATATTTAAGTTAATTAACCTTCTTTATCTTACTGAAGTTTACATAAATCCTCAACGGTATAACGGCAGTGCATTTGTAAAAATTACGTTAATTTATATTTAGGTATAAAGTCGATTTTCTTGTATATACACATTTAGCAGTCGGTATCGAAATGCTCTAAATCATTAGTTTAACATATTAAAGTTAATTTAACTTCTTTATCTTACTGAAGTTTACATAAGGCCTTAACGGTATGCATTTGGAAGAATTCCGTAATCTTATATTTAGGTATAAATACAATTTTCTTGTTTATACACATTAAGCAATCGATATCGAAATACTTCAAATCATTAGTTTAACATATTTAAGTTAATAAACCTTCTTTAACGCACTGAAGTTAACATAAAGCCTTGGCGGCATAACGGCAGTGCATTTGGGAGAATTACGTAATCTTATATTTAGGTATAAAGTCGATTTTCTTGTATACTCACATTTAGTAATCGATATCGAAATGCTTCAAATCATTAGTTTAACAAATTTAAGTTATTTAAACTTCTCTATCTTACTGAAGTCTACATAAAACCTAAAAGGTATAACGGCAGTGCATTTGGAAGAATTTCGTAATCTTATATTTTGGTATAAAGTCGACTTTGTTGTATATATACTTTAAGCAATCGATATCGAAACGCTTCAACTCATTAGTTTATTATATTTAAGTTAACTAACCTTCTTTATCTTACTGAAGTTTACACATATCCTCAACGGTATAACGGCAGTGCATTTGGAAGAATTACGTAATTTTATATTTAGGTATAAAGTCGATTTTCTTGTATATGCACATTTAGGAATCGATATCGAAATGCTCTAAATAATTAGTTTAGCATATTTAAGTTAATCAAACTTCTTTATCTTACTAAAGTTTACATAAAGCCTAAACGGTATAATCGCAGTACATTTGGAAGAATTCCGTAATCTTATATTTAGGTATAAAGTTGACTTTGTTGTATATACACAGTTAGAAATCGATATCGAAATGCTTCAAATCTTTAGTTTAACATATTTAAGTTAATTAACCTTCTTTATCTTACTGAAGTCTTTATAAAGCCTTAACGGTATAACGGCAGTGCATTTGGAACAATTACGTAATCTTATATTTCGGTATAAATCGATTTTGTTATATATATACATTAAGCAATCGATGTCAAACGCTTTTACTCATTAATTTACTATATTTAAGTTAATTAACCTTCTTTACCTTACTGAAGTTTACATAAATCCTCAACGGTATAACGGCAGTGCATTTGGAAGATTAACGTTACTTTATAATTAGGTATAAAGTCGATTTTCTTGTATATACACATTTAGCAATCGATATCGAAATGCTTCAAATCATTAGTTTAACATAGTTAAGTAAATTTAACTTCTTTATCTTAATGAAGTTTACATAAAGCCTTAACGGAATAATTGCAGTGCATTTGGAAGAATTACGTAATCTTATATTTAGGTATAAAGTCGATTTTCTTGTATATACACATATAGCAATCGATATCGAAGTGCTTCAAATCATTAGTTTAAAATATTTAAGTTGATTAACCTTCTTTATCTTACTGAAGTCTACATAAAGCCTTAACGGTAAAACGGCGGTGCATTTAGGAGAATTCCGTAGTTTTATATTTAGGTATAAAGTCGATTTTCTTGTATATACACATTTAGCATTCGATATTGGAATGCTTCAAATCATTAGTTTAACATATTTAAGTTAATAAACCTTATCTATCTTACTGAAGTCTACATAAAGCCTTAACGGTATAGCGTCGGTGCATTTAGGAG
>CM050327.1:78478320-78523560 GCA_027475135.1 Bactrocera correcta
ATTCGTCTACCGAACTCCACCAAGCGGAAGTACTGGACATAGAGAAGGCCTACGAAGCTGTATTGAATAACTATGAGGGGATACATAAACCAACATTATACACGGATAGCCAGGCGGCTCTCCTGGACTTGTCGTCGCCCATGACTAATTCCAGCATCTACTGAGCTCAGTAGAAGCTCAACCTCGTCTTTTTTTGGGTTCCCGGTTAAGGGAAAATTTTCGACAACGAAACAGTACGCGAGTTGGCAAAGACAGGATCTTTCCTAAACAAATCCGAGGCAGAGTTAATACTAAACCCGCTAGGATCCATCAGGAGAGAGCTCAATATATAATTACAACAATTAGCAAATAACAGATGGAAAAATATAACAAAATGCAACATAACTAAACAGTTATAGCCAACATATGACAAGAAAAGAACTAGATATTAAATAGATCCAGGAAAGGAGGCCATTTGGAGAACATGCGTCCAAAATGGGTGTGCTAACAATAACACCTGCCGAGGCTGCGAACTAGTAGGAAAATACGGAAAACAATTTTCACTTTTTCTTTGAATGCCCAAACCCTATTGCAGATCCAAGACAGAACACTTGGAATCCATCAAGCACCAAACTATGAATGTATGTCTACAAAAAGCATATCGGACGTTAGTAGCTTTCTCGAAACCACAAAATGGTTTGATCAAGAAGTTGAAACGTAATAGCAATAATCAAAAGGTCTAGAACTAGTGCATCAAAATGGCACAACTAGTGCTAATTGAGTCCGAAATACAATAGGACCTACACTCCCACCTACCTACCTATCATTTTATAACTTCCCAAACCACCACTGGACTAGTAAATATGAAGGGACTGCATCTTCTAAGCACAATATGCATCGACATTGAAACTTTGAAACTTCGGAAGGTTAAGCCCTTAATAATAAGAAAATTTTTAGATATAAAGTAAACTAAGTGAAATCGAAGTAACCACGAACGCACTCAGGAGTATGCTAAGTGAACACATTTTTACCGGTGGGTGGTTGAGGCTACAACGACTTTTAATACCAAAAGTAGTGTATTTTGAAGAGAAAATCAAGCATATTTCGATAAGTAACTTTTACCAGGCTTCCCTAGCTAGCCACAGAACTCCTTGCCTGGCCTAACGAAGACAGTATTTTCACTCAGTAAGAATCGTGTGAGGTTCTTTGATTAAGATCTCTTCAAACTCCAGATGATTTTGAGCCAGTAAACTTAAAATGGGAGTATAAAAGTCTCCTTAGAGTTAATAAGTTAATCAGTCTGAAGCAATTTTTTTGAAAATGTAAAAAGCCAAAACATCTTAGGAAAAGCGATAAATAAATATCTAAACAGCAATAACAAAATTGCTGAAAATTCTAATTACTTAAATTAAAATTATAGCTCATACTATTCGCATTCTTCGAATTCCTCTAGGAATGAATTAAAAAACTTTCAAAATTGATTTAGACACAGCGTAACTCCTTTATCATCGCGCAAAGTCTACACTCCGCATAAAGAATATATCTCACCAGACTTGTATACCCGCCAAGCGCATGAACGCCGCTTAATCCTGTCAAGAAAATTGCAATGCCGCCACAGTTGCATGCTACATTTTAAATTAGCATACTTCACGGCGCTAAAGCCATGGCAGAGGAAATGTGAGTGGTAAGTGGCAGCGCTTGTGACACTGGCGCGGTCGCATACAATACCGCGGCTGCCACTCAGTGCATTTATTACGTTACTGTGGTTGTTGTTTCTTTTGTTTTTTTTTTGCTCGCTGCTGTATCGTTACAGCTTCAGCGCGCTCCCAACTGCTGCTTTGTGGCAACGCGCGCTGCCGGCTGTCGTCTGTCGCCAGTCGTCTACTGTCAGCTGCCAGCTTTTCGCGGCGATCTTACAATGTCGCGCTAGCGCGCCAAGCGTCGCGCAACGTGGTTGCCTGAGTTTTTTTGCAACTCAACGCTCAGCCAGCGCGCTTTAATGCGATTGCCAGCGCTGCAAGCGCAACAGTTTGCCACAATTTGCTGGTTAGGCGATAGCGCTTATTAGGGTGAGCGAAAATTTCGAATTCAGCAGCGCTCTTGTTGTTCTTATTTAAATATTTGTTGTAGTGGTGTGCGAATATACGCAGTTAACCATCAACGCGGCACATACACATGCGCGCGCGCTTAAGTGGCAGTGATAAAAAAATGCCAGTTAAAACTCAAAATCGCGCAAACTTTTTGCATTTTCGCACTCGAAAAGGCGAAAAACTAATTTAAACTTTGCATTAATCAACAAAAACTAACAACAACTTGAAGTTTGCGACCCGAAGATGGCAGCGCGCGGGCCAGTGAGGGATTTTGAAGCGATAACAAGTTCAACAGCGTAGACTGTGGGCAACAAAAATGCTATCAAGGCAGCAGAAAATGTTGACAGCTGTACTGATGCTATACCCTGCACAGGTTTATTTCTTATAATATAAAAGTGTATAAAAATATCTTTATCTACATATTAATCGTACTTTATATGACAGATATATGCTGTAATGGTTTGATCTGAAAAAAATTGGAGATAGTAGCGTTGTCTTCGACAATGGCTCGTGCAAAATTTCGTAAAGATATCTCGTCAAATAAAAAAGTTTTCCAAACAAGAACTTAATTTTGATCGGTCAGTTAGTATGGCAGCTATATGCTATAGTTGACCGATTTAAACATTTTTTCCAGAAATTGTATCGATATTTTAGGCAATAATTTTTGCCTAATTTCGTAAAGATATCTCATCAAATATAAAAGTTTTCCCTACAAGAACTTAATTTTGATCGGTCAGTTAGTTCGGCAGCTAACTGTTATAGTAGCTCGATATCATTGGTTTCGACAAATAAGAAGCTTCCTGGTGAGAAAAGAACGTCTGCATAATTTCAGGCAGATATCTCGAAAACTGAGGGACTACTGGCTGTTACAAACTTAATAGCAAACTAAATAGACCCTGTTCAGGGTATAAAAACACACGCAAAAATAAACACACCCCTGCCACACTAGCATAACAGCAAAAACAAAAAACAATAACTGCAACACCACTACAATCAGCCAAAGCTGCTAGTCAACTAAAAATAGCAAAAATTCACGCTAAAAATAATAATTAAAATGCAATGACCCTCCCTTCAGCACTTCGCGATAAGCTCTTAAAACAACAATAATAAAAACTTAAAATTCAAAAATATCAACAGTTATAACAATGAATGCGAAGAAACAGCGCAGCAAAACAACAACAAAACCGTATGCTCGCTAAGCTGCTCAACGAGTTGCTGCTAAAACGTTTTCTCCCAGCCTCTTCCTACCACTCTCACATGTCCGCTCTTAGAAACTTTTTCTCTCCCCCAAAAATCTAGCTTTGTTGTTTTTATTTTAGAATTTTCGCCACTTTCCGGTCAATGATTTGCGCAATCCCTCAGAACTTTTCACAAGTACTTTTGTTATTGTTGTTTAATTATTCATTTTTCATCACTTCTCTTCTATCAGTTATTTCGCTTTTGTTCCTGTTTAAAGCGGATTAAATTATTTCGAAAAATTTTTAATAAAGGTTTATTTTTGTAACTGTTACACTTTGTGTAATGAAAACTGTATGAGCGTTTAAGTAATCATCCGGACCATTAAAATCATCGAGAAGGGAGTGTTGATTGTTGTTAGCTTTATGAATGTATCCGATTTATATTTTCTAAAAATCGTCACGGCTATTATATACTTATTAAGCTTTAACGAATTATTCGTCATTTCCAAAATACAAAAGAGTTTTCAATAGCCTCTTTTGACAGATCACGCATGAGTCGTGCCAAGCTGTCATGTTACTTTATTCAGTATTATTTGACATTTCGTCATGCAAAGACTTTCGCCTCAATAACATTCACAAATCGTTCCATTTTATTACAAAAATTCACGTTCTGTAGAGAATGGCAACTAATCGGCCAACTGAGTATACTATTCACAACATCATCACCCATCTTAAAACCTCTTCATTATTGGATAATATTGGACCAAACAGACCGCGTCCAGTATACAGACCGAGGAGAGTCTAATTGGCGCCGTTCGCTGAGCCTCGGACTGGCGAAGTCTTAAAATGAAAGCATACAAACTACAGCTATTGCAAAAACTGAAAACGCACAACCTTACCAAGCGACATTGCTTCTCTCTATGGGCTCTTGAAATATTCCAAGACGATCCAATGTTTTCGGGCAAATTTTATTTAGCGATGAGGGACATTTCTGGCTTAATAGATATTAAACATGCAAAATAGTTGCATTTGGGACGAAGACCAACATGAAGAAATTTAAGAACTGTTATTTCAACCAACAAACAACGATTTGGGATGGTTTATGGACCGGTGGAATCATCGATCCATGTTTCTTCAAAAATGATGTTGGTGAGAACGTAACCGTCACGTCTAGCGCCATGATAACCAACTATTTGATGTCTGGAACTGAAGTTCGGGATCTCGGCGACATTTGGTTTCAACAAGATGGCGCCGCTTTACACACATCGCATCATGAATTTATTGTGAGAACGCTTTGGACAGGTAATTTCACATTTTAGATCAATCGATTGTCCACCGAAATCGTATGATATCCCACCGTTAGTAAAGTCTAAAATCTATGCGGACAATACCGCTTCGATTCAGGCCTTGAAGCAAAACATCACGCCAGTTACCAGTCGAAGTACTCGTACGATTCATTGAAAATTGAACTCAAAGGTTGGATCATCTGAGACGTAGCACGGACAACATTTGAAAAAGATAATCTTCAAAAAATAAATGTCAAACAATGTTCTTTCGAATGATCTTTAAGAAAGTAGGAAACTTCGAAACGGATCACCTTTTACTTATTAAGCTTGTACGAATAATTCAGCGTTCCAAAAATACAAAGAAGTTTCAAAACTCCAAAATTTTGGAGACAACAGTAATGAGTAAATACACTTTTTATTATATTATAATCAAGTTCCTTTAACCCTTCCCTTAAACTTTTCCCTCCCAACATCTATATCGACGTCGATAGCCGAAACTAGCCAGAGTGGGCACCATTGCCCTATTCAAATTGGGACGAAAGCGAGTTGGATCACCATTGACATTTTGGGTTCTAGCACTGGACAACGGACCTCGCATGCGCTAAGCAAACGCTGATCAACGACTTGATCTTGTGGGAAGATCATTTTGGCCTAGAGTAGAATGCAGTAGATTCTCTGAACTACTTCCCCTTAGTAAATTTCCTACTTTGAAGGAACTCTCACTGGACATTTTTAAATCGGCATTCCTGCCGAAGATGAGGGTGGGTGGTTGGAAACATCTAGGCCCTTTCGCCTTCATGTTCAAGCAATTCAAGAATGAAACATCTCAGCAGTCTTACCTTAGGCGAACCCTTAAACCGAAACTGACATTAACCCCTCACCAAATTTTTGATAATCTCAAAGAGCTTTTATTAATTTCTATGAGCTATTACATAGAAGATTTAGATAACACAACAGACCGGTGTTCTAAACTGTCTTGTTAAGATCAACATCTTAACTAAACCCAACCTACATACATACATTTATTCGTAGATCATCACTACTTTAGAAATAAGATCATCATAAACTTGTTTGTAAATATTCATGTCAATATTGAAACAAATGTATGTTGTTCATTTAGAAAAAGTTTCCCTAGACTAAGTAGGTTATGTCCAAACTGGTAATGTGATTAGCTCGAAAGCTCATAGGAGCATAGCATTTCCTGCTTTAATTTTAATAACTATATATATATCGATATATATACATATATCTTCGATCAAAACTTTCGAGAAATACCAGAGGAATTTCATTTTCATAGGGTTTCAATGTAAAAAACTACAAGGCTGCCCTTATTAACTTGAATTCAATCCTCTCACGGAGTCTACTTGAGCTGTAAGTTGTGCTCAAACTTCATTGGGAGTCAATAAGCATACAGCCACACAAAAATAATACGAAGATTCTATGGCTTTCGGTTCACTCATCTATTACATATATAATTGGAAAAATATATATTTTCACATATTATTCTCTATTATCCCTTGTGCTTCTCGCAAATGTCTCGCTTTGTATGCACATACCCAAACTACTGTACTCGTTGCCGTTTTTCCAGCGTTTTCACTACGAACTCACTTATAGCTCATGAGCCGACATGAGGGCAGCGAGCGACTTTTTAAGCCACACTGATTGGCATAATCCGACCGCAAACGGATTTGCAACGCGCAGCCGAACGGTATTAAATCAGCGTGTGGCGACGCCTGTCAATTGCCCCGTGCATGCAACAGCTGCTGTCCCGCAAGTTCACAACCCACAGCGATTACAATATCCAACAGAATAAGGGTGGTCCGCGAACCCGCATATGGCGTTTAAGGGTTTCGCAAGCAGTCCTCGGTAGAGTTTTTTGTTTGTAATTTAATTTTAATGCAATATATTTATAATTTTCACAAGCAGCGGTTTGTGTAAGTAAATAAAGACTCGTATGGTAATGCTAGTATTCAGGTAATTACAGAAGGTAAAGCAACCGCGGTTACTCCTGTAGCCAACGTAAAATAATAGTATCGGAAGGAACTGTGGAAGCAAGTGTGAATGGTCAAGCAACTAATGTGGTCATTTTCAACAACTGTGGAATCAACTGGGTACAATATGCACTCCGTTTAAGCTCTTGCGGTCAACATTTGAAGTGACAAAAAACAAACACCAAGATTAAGTTAAACAACCCTACATAGACTTCACAGACTAATTGAAAAATCGGAAAACTTTGTGTTGGAAAAAGAAATTCAAATTATATCTTCTCAGACGTCTCTTCACAGTCATCAGTCTAAACAGATTTAATAATTCCAGTTTCATCAATTTTGAGTACTTCCATTTCTCTATATTTGTATTCCTAAAGAAATTTATACTTATTACTCAGTTTTCTTAAACGATACGTCTGAATACTGCTTATCTCATCAAACTGGCAGAACTGAGAGGTCCTAAGCTTCTGCAAAACCATACGTGGTCCGATGGATTACAAGGTCCTCTTCCAGTTTTTACATTAATCATCTTCTTTATCGGCGTAGACACCGTTTACGTGATTATAGCTGAGTTTACGAGAGCGCGCCAGTCGTTCTTCCTTTTCACTATTTCGCTGCGTCAATTCCAAGTAGGCCAGGTCCTACTCGACTTGATCTTTCCAACTGAGTGGAGGTCTTCCTTTTCCTCTGTTTCCCCGACGAGTACCACATCGAGGGATATCTTTCAGGATATCTCATCCATCTGACAGGAGTCAAATGTCTGTGTTTCGATGGAATACAAGGTCCTTGTGAAATTTTTACATAAATGCTTCCACAAAAACCTCAGTTCTTCGAAGAAATACAGGGTCCCGTCAGGTTTTTACGTTAACCGTTTAGCATTCTTGTTCTCTAAAGCTCAGAGCCAGAGTCCACTCTATATAGCAATAAAGCTCAAAGACCTTCATAGTTTGATGGTTTACAAGTTTCTTGTCCAGTTTTTACTCCAAAAATTATATATGCGTGTTTCTCGAGAACTTTGGTGTATTGTGTATTACAGCAAAGCTCAGATTTAGCTTTCTTCTAACTTTAGTGGATCTTCAAAATGTATGTATATAAGCCAATGTCTTCAAGTAGACACATACACTCGAGCTTATTCATGCTGAGACAGAATTTATTTGGATTTCTCACTCCTAGATTTTTTGTAACAATCAAAAAGATTATCCAACTCCTTTAGACTAGCCTCACTGTCACTGCAGACTCTAAGCTGAAGCATCCTTATCTCCTTCATGAATTATGGCTCAAAAATTTAAATGTTAAAAGGTGACTCTCCAAAAAAGATCGTAAGATCGATCCCACTCAAGTTCTAAATGAAGATTTGAGAGTTCTACCCCTGTCCGATTCGGTATGTCCTCTTCCAGTTCAGACAGGACCTTAGGAAGGTTCAACTGACGTTACAGGAAACGGTAATTTGATCAGAACGATATTTCCATTTCCATTTAAGATGGGTTGGTCGCTCATCAGCCTGACATTTTACGAAAACGACAGTTTTATGAGAACGGCATATCCACTTCAAGCTCAGAAACCAGATATGACCAGCCGATCCGACATTTACATGAAACGGTAGTTTGATCAAATCGGTGTGTATTCTCCCACTTCTGCCCCTATTTCTTTACTGTCTTTCCTCTTCTTCTACGAGCTATTTGTCCGGAGTATGCACAGAGAGGGGAGATGAAAACTGAGAAATAATCAACCTTCAACCACTTCTTTACTGTGCTTCCTGTCTTTTTACGATCTTATTCATCCAGTTTATGCACAGATCGTTGACTATAATCAGGGCAGAGAATCAAAGCTGAGAAATAATCAGCCCTACCATATTTCACTAACGCCGCCAAATTCTGATGCGGCTGAAGCGCGTCCTCTTTATAAGTTTATTAAGACTAATGGAGCCCTCCGTTTTTTACGCCGCGACTACTGCAGCTGATGGCCACCACAGCTGTTTGTGCAGTACAGCCTATTATTCACACCACATGGCAAGTGAGTCCAGCTACTGTTGGCGGAAAAGCCTTGTCCGCCAGCCACGTCAACACAGTAGCAACTGCATTAACACCTTCCACCACGTCAGCATTAGCGCGCTAAAGAGCTGGACCGTCACGGCATCAATGTCACCCATAGCAATTACGCGCACTCAAGTTTGTTGCAACAATTTGCAAACAACAGCAACAACAGTTATGTTTGCAAACATTGCTGTCAGTGTCCTAAGCAGTTTGTTGGCGACAGCTCACAGTTCAGACAGGCCACAAGCAACGGTAGAGGCAGTGAGCGCGGCTTTACCACGTCACTGGTTCACCGCGATAAAGTCATCAAGCAATAATCAACAATCATACACCACCATCGTGTCCACTCATTCACTCACTTCCCTCAAGCGTCGCCGTATTGAACTGGCATGCATGATGTGGCAGCATTTTTCCACTCGGCATTTCCTGTTACCCGCTATTATTCCGCAACTTCAACGCCATTTTTTATACTGCAATCGCTTTGCAAAGCACAGCTTCACCTTTTGCCTTTTGATCTCTGCTTCACCCTTCTTTCACATTTCATAAGTGTGTTCCCTCTCGATAATCAGTGAATTATTGCCGGTAATTCAGCGCTGACAGTTTTGCGGTGCGGTAATGTCGGCGGGTCATCGTGTGGCAAATTGGCTAAACAATCGTGTTACACACACACACACACCCAATGCATCACACAAATCGTTTACGTAATCAAAACGCCCATGCCTGCCACTTAATGTAATCAACGATGACTGCAACAGCTTCTATTTACTCGCCCCTTGCTCTTGAGTATGGCTAATATTGTAACCGATCAGCGTTATGAGTGGCTCACTGCATTTAAAGTCAACCGCTGTTTAGCTTCCTATGTTGGTGTTTGTTGTTATTTTTGCTTTAGATTTTTTATCCCTTCGATTGGGATTACTCGCTTTGTTTGCGTATTAGATTATGACTGCTTGGGGCGGCTGGTGTTAGGTTAGGGTTACCTTACGCACGGAACTTTGAAAGACAGCAGACATAGGTACAGGGTACAAAAAGGAATGCAGAAAAGGCAGTGTTCCGTACCTGACCGAACTGCCGTAAACGTTAACACTTATATCTGAGCCCAGTCGAAGTCTGGTTGATCTAGAAGAAACTGCGGTTCTTTGTACATCTCTATCATGGGTAGCTTGTATGATTTTTGCTTGAGTAAAGGCTCACAAAATCCATCATTGTTCTACAACCCATTATAATGAAGTCTTTAATGAGATGTCTGTACCTTACAAAATACTGCTACCCAACCGAGGCTAAAGATACCGGAAGTTACATCTAAAGCATAACGTGTGTTTTTTCGACTTGTAATTTTCAATGAGCCTATAATTAGAGCAACGATGGATCGGGTTCACACTACGTTAACTTTAAGGCACAATGTGCATACCCAGCGGCTCCGTAAAGTAAAGTCTGTCATCGCGCGCTATAATTGGAGCTGTGCTCTTACACTTCATAGAAGAATTTGTGAAAGGAACTTAGTTTGCGAGCTTATGAAATCCAGCAATTCGGACTGACGTATGAAACGACTTGGTGAATTTTTCGTAGTTTTCTTAAATTGAAAGCGTACAAAATACAGCTTATGCAAGGACTGAAGCCGCTCGATCTTCCCAAATGGCATCGCTTTGCTCTATGGGCTCTTGAAAAGTTCCAAGAAGGTCCGACGATTTTGTGCCAAATTTTGCTCAATAATGGGGGCCATTTCTGACTCAATGGGTATGTATACTAGCCATATGAAAAGCAGCCATTTCATCCAGAAAAAAGCACGGTTTGATGTGGTTTGTGGGGTCCACGACCGCTATTGCGCCATGATCATCGACAATTTGATGCCTGAAATTGAATCTCGTGATCCCAGCGACATTAAGTTTTTACAAGACGGCGCCACTTCCCGCATATCGCATCAGCCAATGGATTTATTAAGCAAAAACTTCGGTGAGCAGATAATTTCACATTTTGAGCCATTCGATTAGCCACCGAGATTGTGCGCCGTTAGTTTTGCTTTCTCCAGACTGGACAAGGAAGCAACGCAAATGGGTCTGGCAGTGAACGAGGGCAAAACGAAATAGCTCCTGTCATCAAACAAACAGTCGTCGCACTCGCAACTTGGCTCTCACGTCACTGTTGACAGTCATAACTTTGAAGTTGTAGATAATTTCGTCTATTTAAGAACCAGCATTAACACCACCAACAGTGTCAGCCTGGAAATTCAACGCAGGATTACTTTTGCCAACAATTGCTACTTCGGACTGAGTAGGCAATTGAAAAGTAAAGTCCCCTCTCGACGAACAAAAGCCTAAACTCTATAAGTCGCTCATAATTCCCGTCCTGCTATATGGTGCAGGGGCTTGGACGATGTCAACAACGGATGAGTCGACGTTGCAAGTTTTCGAGAGAAAAAATCTGCGAAACATTTAGGGTTCTTTGCCGCGGAAAGCAGAGGAAGAGGAAGACCTCCACTCCTTTGGAAGGACCAGGTGGAGAAGGACCTGGCTTCGCTTAGAATATCCAATTGGCGCCACGTGGCGAAGAGAAAAAACGACTGGCGCACTGTTGTTGACTCGGCTATAATCGCGTAAGCGGCGTTTACGCCAGTAAAGAAGAAACCAGACTGACAATACTTTAAGTAATAATGTTGGACACCAGCACATTTTTAAAAATAAAAAGGTCACAAGTATAGTTATGGATCCAATACATCGTCCCTCCTTTTCTCAAATAGTACAAAGCTCTTGATCATTATTCTATGTGGATTTTCGAGGAATCATACGACAAATACTTTTAATTAAACTTTTGACATGCAGTTTCAATTATTTCGAAAACAATTGATGCATACTCTTAAAGCTCAAGACTACTTATACAACGCGAACATTTAGGGTGCGTGCCTAAGGAAGAAGTCAATAATCATTCAAAAAATTCTTTATCATTCATCAACAACAAATTTTCGTAAGCAAAGCTTGCCTTAATCAAAAACTGTTTAAAAATTTTCTCACTGGAAAAAGATCATAAACCGAGCACAGATATTTGCAACTGTTGTCATTATTTTTCTTCTGCTTCATTCTACTTTTCGAAAAGCATACATAAGATTAAGAAGGTCTAGTGTAAAATCATTTATTCAATCTAATTCAACTTAGTAAGCTAATTAAACAGTAATTACTTTAAATTATTAACAGATTATGCCTTATCAAATAAAATGTTAGCGACGGTCAACATTCATTACATTGCCTTATCGCATATTGAGATAGATGATGAAATGACGATAATGTATAATAAATGTAGAATGGTGAAACTAAGGCGGGTGTGTCATTGCAATAATCCTGGAAAGCTCACTTAGCGTAGTTTTCAGTTGAGAGGAAAAGCTGAGATTAACTTTTGAACTTAACGTGAGTCTTTAGAGTTCTTTTCTCTAAACACTTATACTTTATGAGAGTGTAGTACAATAGTTTAGATGTTTTAACTTAAACACATTTCTGACCAAAACCCAAACTCTTTATGTTTTATTATTGGGTTGAGGTGCTTTAATGGTACACCCTATAATTTTAACATGTTTGTCAGAAAATACTGAAGAGGAATTATCAAAAGAAGAATAAATGATTTTACGCTAGACCTTCTTAATATTATATATGCTTTTCACAAAGTAGAATGAAGCAAAAGAAAAATAATGACAACAGTTGCAAGTCTCTGTGCTCGGTTTATGATCTTTTTCCAGCGAGAAAATACGATTATTTATTTATGCATTTATTTTTGTGAAATCTAAACTCATTGAAAAATAGTTGCAACACTTCATTTTTTACTTTTTCAAAATAGTTATTTTTTTTAATATTAAAATATATTTTTCAATAATATAGGCAATAGTATATTTCAACTGTAAATATTGTAATATTTTTCAACGGTAAATATTGTAATATTTTTCAATTGTAAATATTGAGTTAAAATTAATTAATATTGCGCTAATATTTATCAAACAAAATATCACTTCATTGGAAGTAATATTTCATGATTTTTTTTGAACGAAATACTTATCGATATATCGATTTTGAAACTATTTTTTACATTAATCATTTTTTTTATTCAACGTTCTAACCTTTATATCAATCATTTTTTATATTTTAGATCACTTATAGCAATTTAATAACAAATTTTTTATATCTTTCTTATTCAGTATTCTATATTTTTTTACCACATTTTTATTGATATGCAAATTAATTTGTTCGATTTTAGTCGATTTTATAATTTTTTTATCCTCTTATAAGATAGATTTTGTGCAATGTTAAAAAAGTATTTTACGCAATATTTGTCGAAATTATCACCAATTTTTCTTTGCTTTTCTATCAAACATAATTTTAATTCAATATTTCAATATTTTATATCAGTATTTAGTGATGTTTTTATTCACTTTTATCGATTTTATAAATATTCTTATATTTATTGTATTCCACACTCAATATTTCAAAAATATTTTACCTAATGTTTACCGATTTTTTAATCATAATTTATCGCTTTTTATCGATTTTATTAAGATATTTCATACATAATATTAATATGTATATTTGAAATATTTATATTCAATTTTTGCCGATATTTTAGTCCTATTTTATCGATTTTTATTAAAATAATTTCTTAGCGAGTATTTATTGAAGTTTTCATTCACTTTTATCGATTTTATAATTATTTATATTTTTTCTAATGTTAATATGTTCATTTATTATTCTGAAGGCATTTTATCCAATATTTATTGCTATTTTAAGCATTTTTTATCGATCTTTGTCGAAATTATTACTATTTTTTCTTGTTTGTATGGGTAGGTCATATAAAATATTAAATTTCGAAGATAGGGCGTAAAAGATTGAGTGTAGCGTTTGCTGTATGGCACGTTGCGCCGTCCTGCTGGAACCAAATGTTGTCCAAGTCTTCCTCTTCAATTTGCTACCTACCCTATATATTAATCATTACCTTCATTCGATATTCTAACGTTTCTAACCCAATTCATTCATTTGTTGATGTTTTTATTCACTTTTACCTATTTTATCGATAGCTTTTTTAATTCTCATCATACAAACTAATAAATATAACTTTAAAGTCAGAAAGGAGGCATTTTCTTGAAGAGGCATTATATTTGATAAAAAACTGCATGTTCATTATTTAATATTTTTCTAATTGTCGATTCATTTCATTTTGAAAATTTTCGATTGCCTCGATTCCATAGCCGATAGGAAGACGTTCCAAAATTAGTGTCTGACGGTCAGAACAATTTTCCTAGTTAAAATTATCTCAAAATCTGGGGATTCAGTAAACAATCCTTGGAATGCGACTGGACAAAGCAATAAGACGATATATAGATGCTCACCAATTTTATACAGCAGAGCCCATTGATGCAGAACCAAGGCAGGAAAAGTCGAAGTGTGTGCCACACACCTACAAAACACGTTTACTTCTAAAGAGATTAGTGATGGATGAAGTAATTTTTTGATGTTGCTTGTGAAATGGAATTTCCGATTGCTCAAATAGGTGCTGTAGAAGTCCAAGAGGAGATCACCGCAATAAATATGTGCCGAAGTTATTTTAATTCTTAAACCCAAGGAACTTAAACATCTGTTTAATACTTATCGACCAATTAGCCTACTGGTAATTATCTCGAAAGTATTCGAAAGAATATTTTTAATTATACTATTGCAAGTATTGGAAGACAAGCAGCTTATTCCGAATTATCAGTTTGTCTTTAGAAAACTTTATGCAACAATTGAACAATGTAATAGCGAAGAACACTTTATAACTGATGCAATGGAAAATAACAAAACTGCTCTGCTGTATTGCTTGGTGACCGCCAAACGTTTTACAAAGTCTGGCATCTAGGCCTATGATTCAAATTAAAAATAAACTACAAATGTCTTTAGTTTAACGTTAGATGCGGTGCTGCTGAGTGAGATTTGAAACCTGTTCGTGCTCGCATGCCCGAAGGCAGTGTACTAGCCCATGTGCTCTACATTCTTTCCGATCTTCCTGTGGTCAACTATTACACACAATGACGGCAACCTAAACTTATGATACTGCAAATGCAATTGAAGCTCTAGAACCGCCGTGGCTCAACAAATGGAATATTGGTATACTATAAATACCGAAAAGTCCGTACAAGCAGTTATACCCTCAAGCACAAAAATTGAAATTTGAAAATGTAAAGTCGATCGGTATAGACATTTCGAAGAAAGTTTCCTCATCGACTATGAAAGCAGTGTTTCAGCAGTGTCATATCTTCGAAACTATTTGCAGAATAATTTTTAAATGTATTTGCATTCGATATATACAAAAAACTATAACCCCAAAATTACGTATTTTTTTATTTCATGGCAACCCTAAGATACATTACTTATACATATGTATATTCTTCCCATTCACTTACATGACAAACGGTGTATCTTCCTTCTTCGGCATTCCGCTTTAGTACTTATTATGGAATTTTCTTTTGAAAATGAGCTAAAAGTTAATTTTTGATTTTTTTTAGTTTCTATTTGCAATTAGATAAAGAACTTGATTTGAAAATGGCAAATTTTCAAAGCAGCAAGTAATATTTATTTTTTTTTTTAATTAATTTTTGCTTTTAGTTAATTTCTCTTTTAATACTTTTTGAGAGAATAGCGAAAGCACTTAGAACACTTATTTTTTACAAAGCAGAGGTCAATAATCTTGACACTCATACACTTTAGAGATGTAACTGTATTTATATATACATTATATTTTTTTACAACAAACAAACTTTCAACTTAGCACTTGACACACAAATTTGTTACGAAATGTGATGAAAAAGAAGTTCTCAAACTTGTTTTTGAAAGTTTATTGAAAATTTGAATTTTTTTATTTTTTTGAAATTTTTGACTTAAGTTTTTTATTTTTTTGAATTTTCTGAATATTTACTTTGAAAGTTTTTGGTTTTCTTGATTTTTTTTTCGTCTATCAAATTTATCAAAATTAAGTACAAACTTCAATACCAACACCCACACACATCTTTCACAAATATTCCACAACTAAAATTAATTTTTTTCGAACCACAATTAAATTTACACGTGTTTTCTATTTAAACTTCTTCGAAATGGACACAGCAAAGTGACTATTTCCAACGTTGCTGAGAAACTGAATGCCTTGATTTTGATGTTAATGACTTTTGGATGGATAAATAACGGGTAAGAGGCGCAAGCCGAGTGTTAAGCCGAAGAGACGTGATCAAGAAGGAAGAGCAACAGCACAAATGCATATGCAAATACAGAATTATCAGCAACTACAAGACCTGTAAAGAATGATGTTGATCACTTTTATGAAAAGTCAAAACAACAACAATAGCAACAACTTCTTAGCAAACAGTGTTGAAATGCCGAAGGAGGCGCGCAAGCGAGCGAAGGGTCTGTGAGCGGCGTGCAAAGCAGCCAAGTTGTGGTGCTGAGTGAAAGGCGTTAAAGTGATAAGACAAATCAAAAGCATATACATATGTATATATGTATACGTATAATTGTAGGTATATCTATATACATTCATACATGCACAAAACAAAACTACATTTGTATTGCTACATATTTATTAATATTTATTTAATGTAGGTAGGCATGTATGTGGACATGCTACAGTCACTTCATTGTGTGGTGAGATGTGCAAACACAGCAAAACAAGAAGAACAAAAAATACCACAAAAGCAGCAACAACAAAAAAATGAAAAACAGTGACGTTTAGTTTTATTGCATGTAAAACAGTTAAGAGTGGAAAAATAGAGACTTTAAAGAAAACTATTGTATGGTAGATAAGGAATCTTAAGAAGCGCTGCGGGTAAGGTTGGGAGCAAAAAGCGGTAAATATATGTATTTGTACTAATGAATGGAGTTTTAGTGATGTGTAGTTGTTGTAAATAGAATTTTATATGTTCGTTTTAGGATTTGTTGTTGTTGTAAATTTAATTTATGTGTGTAATTATATATGGCAACAAGTGCGATATGGAGATGAGTAATCGCTGATGCTCACATTCGTGATTAACCTCAATAAGAGGCTCAGAAAACTCTAGTTGTTGCTATTAAAGTGAAGCAATTTTTAATGAATCAAGAAAAAACATTAATATCCCTCACAGGTGCTTCTCTTATAGCATAAAAGAGTTAAAAAAGAGTTTCATCTTGATTTTGTTCGTTCAGGTTGTATGTCAGCTATATATTATAGTTGTTCGATCTGTACAATTTGTACAATTATTGTAGGATTACCTTGGACAATAATCCATAAGAAGGTTTGAAAAAATATCTTATCAAACAAAAAAGTTTTTCTAACAAGGACTTGATTTTGATCGTTAAGTTTGTATGGCAGATATATGTTATAGTGATCCGAACTCTTTAATTTGAACAAATATCGTAGCATTGTCTTAGTTGACAATGTGGGAGAAATTTTGAGAAGATATCTTTTCAAAAGAAAAAGTTTTCCAAACAAGAACCTAATTATATGTTATAGTAGTCCGATTTAAAAAAAAAATTTTTGAGGATTATAGTAATATTTCATAAAATAATTTACGTTAAATTTGGTAAAGATATCTCACCAAATAAAAAAGTTTTCCATACAAGAACTTGAGTTTGATCGATCAGTTTGTATGGCAGCCATATGCTAGAGTGGTCAGATATTGACGGTTCCTACACATAAGCAGCGTCTTTGGGAGAAAAGGACGTATACTAAATTTCAGTTTGATATCTCAAACAGCTCCGTTTAGTCATCAGTACGGCCTGTTTTGGAGATATTTTTATCATCTATAATATTTGCAAAATATTTTTTTTTAATTCACAAGAGTGTATAATCCTATAAGGAAGCTACATGCATATGACAAAGAAACTCAAAGAATTTTAGAAGAGCTCTAATTTATTTTTTTGGAAATATACATTTGCTTAAGGTTTCTCCAAAAACCAAAAAGAATTAAAACTGGTAGAACATCTTTTCACCGAACACCAGCAAAGCTTATAATCTATCTCACAATGAAAAAAATGCTTCATTAATCATACTATATTTTAAAGAAAAAAGTTTACATATCTGTAGAACTATACACATAACGCAATATCAAAGACAGATCTCGAGAAAAATTTTCATATCAAACACGCAAAGCTCTTAAATTTGATACGATTATTTAGTTAGCTGTTTGTATGCATAAATATATACATTAACATGTGTGTATGTTTGTATATATGCATATATGATATACATATACCGACTTTCCACATGCGCTTCAACACTGCTCCACACGCAACCAATTTTTTCTACTTGCGCACTTCTTAATCTAATTAAAGTAAATATCATTTGTAGATAAACAGATATCTTCATGTTGGACAATAATAAGTGGTGCCGGCAAATACTGCATGTAAATATGTCTAGTAGATAAATATTTGTAAAGACAAAGTACCGGAGCGAGTCTTTCGAAAGCCTTGGCATTTTCATTAGAATAAAACGTGCCTCCGCATTCCGTAAAATCATATATGTATATACATATGGATGTATGTATGCATATTTAAAATATTACATAATTGATAACGTGTCTTTTATAACTATATAAATTTTAACTGTTATAATAAATTAATATTTTTTATATTCTTACAATGTTTATAAACTTTAATAATAGTTTAAGTTTATTTAACGTTTTTTTATTTTCTAACAGATAGTACTCTTTTTATAGGGTGTCACTTTAGAAGAATTAAAGAAGATAATGTAAAATAAAATACAATTTAGTAAAATAAAAAAAGTCAAATAAAGAAACAATGAAACATAAAATAATTTAAATTAAAAAATATAATATAAAAAAATTAAATAAAAATTAAATAATAAAATATAACTAAAAAGTATCAAAATCAAAATTAAGACAGAATAATAAAAATGTAAAAAAACTAAAAGGGAATTAAATAAGCTTAGAAAAAATAAAATATATATATTATAAAATACAGTAAATTTAAAAATTTAAAACTACATAACACATATAAAGCATAAATAATATATACATTGTGTCATAAAAGTATCCGGGAAATTGTAAATAAAACGCAAAATATTCAATTTTTCCATAATATTTACTTTGTTCTCCTCAAAGTAATTCCCACCAGATGTAAAACACTTATGCCAAGAATTTTTCCAGTGCTCGAAACACTTTTCATAAACGCTCTTTGGAATAGCCTTCAGCTCCTTCATCGAATTTTGCTTTATCTCATCGATCGACTGAAAACGGGTTCCCCGGAGCGGTAATTTCATTTTGAAGAACAAGAAAAAAACCATACGGAGCCAAATCTGGTGAAAACGGTAGTTGACTGAGATATGTACGGCCAAATAGAAATCCTTATTGACCGTCTGTCTCTCCGGAGCAAATTCATGATGCAACAAACCACGAATATCGAAATACACAATGGGCACCACCTTGATTTTGAAAAGGCAAAAAAAAATCAGCTTTATACGGACGAGTCAAGCAAAACGTGTTTCATGCCCAAAATATCCACCAAAATCATACGAACGGACACCGGACGATTTTCAAGCAACATATTTTCTTCAGTTGTAGAGGTCGTCCATAACGAGGCATGTTTTCAACGATATCTCGACCCTCTTTGAATGCTTTGTACCACTCACAGGCTTGTGATTTTGATAAAACTGAAGCGTCGTAAGCCAACATTCGCAACGATCCCTCACATAAAATTTGGTTAGAAATATTTTAGAAAAATTCTTTGTTCGATATTTTTATCCATTTAAAAAATAGCAACGCAGTGCTGAAGTGTACCGACTTAAGCAGCTACCGTAAACAAACTGCTTGACAGATAGCGCTCATATTTGACATAGAAATCGAGGACAGTTCTACCAACTTAGCGAAACACATTTTATTTTTAAAATATATCATTTACTCGGAGAATTAAATTACATTCCCGAGTGCTTTTTTTGTCACAATATACATGTACATATGCATAATAGCGTGTTTCATTTTTAGTTTTTTTTTTTATTTGCGGACGCATACAAAATTTTGTTTTCTATATTAAAAAAAAAACCCTGATAATTTTACCCCCTAAAATTTGACTTTAAGACTTTCATTTCGATTTTTCACGGTTTTCACATATTTTGCAAATAATAGGGTAAACGGCTGGTTTTATCGAAAAAGTTCCGAAGTAAAAGTGATTTATTTCTTAGATATAAGGAGTTTATTGAAGTAAAGTAAAACAAAAGTTTTTTTAAATAAACTTTTTATTATTTTTATATCCATTTTTTAATTAAACCTATGACAATCAGTTCTATGACAATATAGTTCTATCAATTTCTATTTCTCTTTATTTATCGAACTTTTTTATCTAATGCTTTTAATTTGAATAATTTTTTCTTTTAACGATGATAAAAAAGTTGCAACCAATAATTAGAAATTTACTAATTTTTTACTGTTAATTGTGTTAGATTTAAATAAAAAGTTGATAATTTAAATACATAAATTTTATTTTTTTTTTTATTAAATCGCTTCTCTTGCTGAAAGAAAGCTTTCTTTTGACATGATATTTATGTATAGACCTGTTTTGTCCAAAATTTAATTTTCTACAACTTTTTATTTAAAAGTTTTTCAATAAAAACAGCCATTTATTAAACTTTTTTCACAAGTATGAAGTACTTAAAATAAAAATTAAGATCTCAAATTTTCAGGGAAAAACCAAAATTTTGTGTGTCCGAAAAGATATAAAATAGTTAAAAATTAAACACCCTAAGGTATATATAGAATATAGCAACGACAAAAAAAAACACAAAATAATTTTAAATAAAATTTAAGAAAATACAATAATAAACTAAAAAAAATTAAAATAAATTTGTATATTAGAAATAAAAAAAAACAAACCTAATTTGAGTAAATTATGTCAATTGAATTAGTTTAAAAATAAAATCACAATAATTTTTATTTAAGTCAAATTTTTTTCTAATATCATTTCAAATCACATGTAAATATATTATGCTTCTTGAAGTACTTAATAATCTGCTGCTACCCAAGTAATGAGCTTTTAAAAGAACGTAAAGCTTTCGTATGAGTACTAAAAACTCTGTTGGATATTTTCTGATTACTTTTAGCAAAGTGCATAATGGTGGTTGCATTGGCAGAAAGAAGCTTTTAACAAGAATAAAAGCTTTGAATTGCTACCCGTAAGCTTACCCTATACTCTGAATAATAGTACATAAGAGAACCACTCTGTTGTGTTGGCACACATAATATGAATTATACACTTTTTGCAACTGAAATTTATGCTATCTTAATATAATTTAAAAGTATTTTTATTATTTGAAATAAAGAGGAAAAAACCAAAATTGAAATCGGGAATTGAAGTTTAGACCAAGGTCTACATTATTTTTAAGAATATTGATGGTCAACTTTTTTCATTACTCAAGTACTACTATGAGCACAAAATCGTAAGACTTTGCTCATAATCTTAAAACTCCTAGTTTGTTATTCAAACTGTATGTCGCTTCACTGAAGGTGATTCCCCTTTGCCGAAATTTTTTTTGTACTAGGAAACCCATATACCAAGATTTATCAATATATCTCAATTTTTGCTCAAGTCACAACTCCACAGATGGACAGACACATAGTCAACCGAATGCACTTGTGCCAACGTTTTTTCCAACCCTCGAAACAGTTATTAAAGTCAATTCCCAGAATAGTCTTCAACAGCCGCAGCGTTTCACATTTAATGTCCTCAATTGACTCAAAACGGTTTCCCCGGAGCGGTGGTTTTAAAAGACCATGGGGGCCGATTTGACGCCATTCATAGCAACTTGAGATCTTAAATTGAAAGCGTATTAATTACAACTTGTGCAAGAACTGAAGCCGCTCGACATTCCCAACTGACTTAGCTTTCCTCTATGGGAACTTGAAAAGATCCAAGAAGATCCTACATTTTCAGCGATGAGGGTCATTTCTGGCTCAATGGGTATGTAAACAAGCTAAATTGCTGCATTTGGAACAAAGAGTAGCCTGAAGAGATTCAAGAGCTGCTTTTTCATCCAGAAAAAAACAACGATTTGATGTGGTTTCTGAGCCAGTGGAATCATCGAACATATTTCTTCAAAAATTATGCCGGTGAGAACGTAACCGTCAATTGCAACCGTTATTTCGCCATTACAACTGACGATTTGATGCCTTCAAGCATGTGTTCTCGGCGACATTGGCGACGTTTTTGGATTTGCATGCTTAGTATATAATTTATAATTTGAAAACTATATTTATTCGAAAGAGGTTTTACCATTAAATCTTTTTTTTTAGAAAAATTACTTGCCAGAAAAATATTTTTATGTTATTAGCTTGTTGAATATGTATGCAAATTTTTTTTGGTGAAAAACAAAAAATTTATTAAATTTTTTTATTGTTTTAGAAAATGAATTTGTTAAAAAAAAAAATATTTTTGTAAGGTTTTCTCAATGCAAACATATTTTTTTATTTTATAAAAAAAAAAAAGCGACAAATTTTTACCAAATAAATATTTTTTTGGAAACTATTTTAATTAGGAATTGTTGTGAAGGCACTGGCTGGATTATATTTATTATTTTGTTTAAAAAAAAAAAACAAATTTAAATTAAATAGTTTCTTACAGTTAAATATTTTATATTTCTTATTTTATATTATTGAATAAAATTTTTAGAAAAATATTTTTAACACATTATGTTGACTGGCATATATTTTTATTTTATAAAAACATTTTCGGCATTTTTTTTTTTTAATTCAAACATATTTAAAAAAAAATTGTAGAGACCTTAAGCTGGATTATATTGTACTTTACATTTTGGAAAAAAGAATCGCTGATTTTTATAGCTAAAAGATTTTAAAAGTTTTTTCTCCAAAAATTTTTTATAAAAAATGTTTTAATTGTATTATTAATATACATTTTTTTCTTAAAAAATTAAACAGCATTTTCGTTTTACTGAAAAATATCTATATATACTCGTACATATATACTATATATACATACATACATATATACTATATGTATATGGTATATAGATAATAGAAATATTACATAGAATTCTGACCACTTCAATAATCCTTAATCAATGAGTATTTGTGACTAATCATCTTATTATGCTTGTAAGCTTAAACATAATTGCCAATCATAAGCAGCAACTAAAACACACATTGAACTGCTATTACGAGTACAAAAAATTCACAGTTGTTTGTTATATAAAGCAAAACGGCAGATATTAATAAAAATAGATTTACGCGAGCATGTCAACCAAACACTTATGTGCCAACTGGTTTGCAAATAATTTAGTACATAAATTAATAGCTACTGCCAAAACAGCGAGCGAAACAACAACACACACATACTGCGAGATGGTAAGAGATGACAACACCCTAATGCTTGGTATTTCCATAGAAATGAGCAGCTATAAACCACACGTGCGAATTATCCCATTTCTCTTTATGCAAGTGTACGTAGATATGGACACACACACATACATATATATATATTCACATACAGACACAAGTACATAGATGTGTATAAAAACACACGTACACCTACATACTTCTCAATGGAATAGAAACACTTTCTTCAGCACCAGCAGCTGACATGCATTCGCGGCTTGTTATTATGTATGAGTGTGTGTGTTTGTGCGAGAGAAAAGGCCAGAGTATGTATGTGTGCGCACTACAAGCTGGCTGCCAAGTACTAGTCATGCATGCACAATACAATAACAAAGCGCACAATAAAAAATTTTATTAAGTTTTGTTTTCTTGGCTATTGTTTGCATACTTTGCGGCGCCAAAACCGACTATGCCAACGGAGCAAGGTGCCAGTGCATGCAAGAATGAAAATATGCCCATCAAACACATACATATGTAAAACACTTTCACTGTGCATGCACACAGACATATTTATATATACAACAACAACACATACACATAAAATAAATTAACAATACTGATTTATATATAAAAAGACACGCGAATGCCGAAACAGCCAAGCGAGGCGTTACAAAGCCGCTGAGCATGTATGTGTATGTGTGAGTACTTTACATGTGTGTGTGTGGGTTTGTTACTTTCCCTTATGCACTTTACTTTTCCCACTTTGCTTTTTGCCATGCTTTTCATACTCTTTTCGCCGTTGACATTTGCCATGCTCTGCCATTCATTTCTCTGGCCGAATTCATCAAAACAGCGTGGCAAAGCGCACACAACAACAAAACGTGGAAAATGCGAATGCGCGTGCGAACGTAGGAAATGTGTGATGAATTGGCATGCGGAAGTAGTAGGCAATGAAGGCGAAAGCAATGAGGACAGCGCAGCAGTAAGCAAAGCAGCAGCGGACAATTGACGAGTTGTGGTCGAACAAAGTAACGAGTTTCATTAGCTCATTCACTCGCAGCGCAACGAGTTGTGGCTACGAAGCCTTTGTGCTCAATACACTCATGCACACAAACACATACCTTCATACAAAAGTATAGAAAGTGTTAAAATGAGCTTTCCGCAGAGGTTTGGTAAATATTTTCGTTGACTTACTTAGGCTAGTTCGTTCATTCGGGACACAAGATACACAGTGGTACAGTTTTCATGTTGAAAGAGAAATTTTTTATTGAATTTTGTGGTTCTTTCTATTTTTGTTATCTTAGAATTGCTTAATTTTAGTTGATTTTTAAATATGTGTGTTTTCTCGAGCCTTCGAATTCTGAAAATATGTATCTCACTAACACTAAAGCCATATAGACCAAATTTGCTAAGGACAAGTCATTATAGCTTCTTCTCATATGGTGTGAGAAGAGGTGAAATCTGTTGGTAACCACGCCCACTTTTTTACAGTAGAAAGAAGCATCGAAAGCCGAAGTGCGGGACTTTAATCCGCTAAAACTAACCTACTCCCATCTCATGTCTCTCCCACGATACCACCAAACTAAGTATTACATTCGGCCTCTCTTTTTTTGTCGGCATAAGCGTCTAGCTTCCCTCTTCAACGCTCGGTATCTATCACACCCCGCCTCTGCGAATGGTAGGCACCTTGTCGTGGTGCAGAGGCTTAAACCGCAGCACAGCACGGCATCTCCCAGCCGCCAGGGGTGATGCTGAAAAGGATCTCTCCTGTGGGCTGGCGGAAGCCGCATGTGCGCGGTGACCAAGAGCTACCACCTCCTAATCCAGGGTGTTATGCGACCCGTGCCCATTGGATGATTTGCAGCCAGGAGGTGAATTCGGCTGTATTCGTACGGAGCCTTCCCAACACCGGGCCGCCTTGGGAAGTAACGGTGGCCTTACTGCGTCAAGGGGCTCTGGCGCAGCGGACTTTCTGAATTCCCCTTACGATGACTAGACCGGGAGGCTCACAACACGGGCCAAACGGTCGCAAGAACAAGATGACAAAACAACAACAACAACAACAACAAACAACAACAACAACAACAACAACAACAACCACAACGGCAACGACCCAGGCAACGACAACGGACAACAGCAGCAGCAGCGGTAGTACCGCTGGTAGGAGTGGCCCATGGGCTAAACGCAAGACGTTTAAATTCATGGAGGCGTTGACGCCGCAAGAACGGGAGCTCTTTGAAGAGCACGCTCGCGACGACGACGACGTGCCCTCCTGCAGCGGTACTCAGCGCAGTGTGTCTACCGAGACCACGATAAGTCGCGCAAATGCTGCCCCCGCAACCCCCTTGAGCAGGATCGACTGCGGAGAGGAGGGTGGTTTCACGAAAGTGGAATCTAGGGGTGAACGGAAGAGGAAACGGCAGCGAGGGAACATCCCCTGTACCCCGAAGCCGGGACAGCCAGGAGGCCACGACGACCCACGAAGAACAGGAATGAGCGGAGCCACTCTCAAGTGGTACCTAAGATTCCTGGAGGACGGCCTGTCACCAGAGTCAGCTGAACAGCGGGCTCTGAGTAGGAGCAGCGGGAACAACCCCTCTCCCAACAGCGTTCAACGCACAGGCATCAACGGTGGGTCGGCAGCAACAAGACGCAGAAATCGAAGGCGTCGCCGAGCCCAAGCAGCCGCGTCGGAGGCACGGAGCGAAGCAAGGCCGGCGCCCCAAGAAGCATCATTGGAGAAGAGGAAGAGTGGCCAAATAACGCCACAGGAGCCACCAAGGCCCAAAAGACCACGGGAGGACAAACCACAGGAGGCCAGTGGGAAACGCTCCAACCCCATCCAGCAGCCGGTGAAAACCACAAGCCGCAAGTACTCGGAGGCAGTGAGTAGCATCCGAATGGCAGTGCTGCCCCGCAACTACCCGGCGGAGGCCCTGGAATCCGAACAGCTAACGGACCTCCAGGACTGCCTTGTAAATGCCCTGTCTGTCGGTGTCGGCTTCACGGGCGCCTTCAATGGCATTTACTTCAAGGGCGGCATGCTGCTGGTCGACTGCCAAGAGGAAAAGTCGGCCACCTGGCTAACGGAGATTGCGCCAAGGCTAGAGGGTTGGAAGGGTCCGGCCCTGTGTGTTAAGAGAGGGGATGACATACCGCAGCTGCATAGCATGGTGGCGTTCTTCCCAAGAAGCGCAGACAAGGGCTACGACTTCGCGCTCAGTCTGGTGAGAAACCAGAATGAAGGTTTAAGTACCTCAGCGTGGAAGGTCGTAGCAAGCAGCGTTGAGGGTTCTGGGTGGAACCTCAACATTACGATGGACGACCAGTCATACAAGTATATTAGGCAGAAGGGATTCAGGCTGAATTTCCGCTTCGGCAAGATCATCGTGAGGCCATGGAGGCCCAAAACGACGACAGCAAATGAGGGAACCGCGACGGGGATGACCGCAGCACCGGCTCCACCCGTAACCCGCCCAGCAGCGCATGAAGCGACTGCGGCTGTGGTTTCGGGAGAGCAAAGCGTGCCTCCAAATGATCCCATCTCGGCTGGTACCGCCACAAACATAGATGGAAGCAGCAAGCTCCCGAACGAGCAGGATGTCATGCCAACCACCCAAGAGCTCCTGGAGGGCCTGGAGATGCAGGTTGATGAAGAGACAGCGGACGAGGACCTGTCTCTCATCGAGCCTACATTATAAGCTCCGGAACCGGCATAGAGGTGGCCCAGGTGAACCTACATCACGCATCGGCGGCCTCGGCGGTCATCGTGAAGAGGTTCAGCTCGGATAACCTGGGCATCCTTCTAATCCAGGAACCTTGGGTGTTCAAAGGAGAGGTAAGAGGCCTCAACTCAAGGAAAAGCAAGGTAATCTGGGATCTCTCCAGCGAGAGACCCCGTTCTTGTATAGTCGTTAGAGCCGATATAGACTTTTTCTGTATTTCAGAGTTCCTAACGCAAGACCTAGTGGCGGTGCAGGTGAAGGACAAGGAAGGGTCGGACTTCGTCCTCGCATCCGCCTACTTCCCGGGAGAGACAGCTACAGCACCCCCCCCATCTATAATCAGTCTGGTGGAATATTGCGACGCCAACAATCTTCCACTAACCATAGGATGCGATGCCAATGCGCATCACTTAGAATGGGGCAGCACGGATTGTAACGCGAGGGGTGAGTCACTACTTGAATTTATAACTAGCAATAACATTAACATAGAGAATGTAGGTTGTGAGCCAACCTTCGTAACTAGTGTTCGCAGTGAAGTCCTAGATATTACCCTGAGCAATGTCAACATGATCGGGCTGATCTCACAGTGGCGGGTGTCAAAAGAGCCCTCACTGTCAGATCACAGGATCATCCGTTTTGCTATAAGGGTGACAGTCGGGGACCGACCTCCGACCCGTATACCTAGAAATACTAACTGGGGTATCTTCAAAGAAACCCTAAGCATGAACATAAGTACAGTGAGGCAGGCGGGTAGCAGATCGACCACGGCTGGACTGGAGAGCAAACTGGAAGCGATAAACCAGTCCATTGTGGACGCCTATCACCGTGCCTGTCCACTGAAAACGACCACCAGCAAACAAAGCTGTCCCTGGTGGTCCAGCAAACTTTCATCCCTCAGACTAAGGGTGCGCAGGCTATTCAACAAAGCCAAGCGCACTGGTAGCTGGGAGGATTACAAACGGCACCTAACAGCCTACAATAAGGAGATTAGGCTTGCCAAGTCTAACAGCTTCAAGAAATTCTGTGAGAGCGTCTCCTCGCATCGTGCCCACGTCTAAAACACTAGAGATGTGTCTTCTGTCTATCACAACATAATCGATCTAGTTTCGAACTTTTCGATCTGGAAACAGCCAATTAGCATGATGAATTTTCCAACTATTGTAACAAAGATGACTTACTGGTCTCGGACCTTTTCCCGTCTATCGCTTTTCTTGGATCGCTATGATGTCAGCCTTTACTTATTATTTTAGTACACAAAGTGGTGATCTACTGGCTGATGTTTAGAGCATACTGAAGTTATAGAGGGAACACTTCTCCATCTTGCTGTACGGCAGTGAAAGGGTCTGGAGAAGGCGAACCCGATTCCCCATAAAAATATGGTCGGACAAAAGCGTATTCAGATTAAAGCTGACTGAGTAATTAGAATTGCAGGAGGAAGCTTCCTCTAGCGCCAAAGTTCAACGGGTATCCTCATGGCATCAATCAATCTATTCAGCCTATGTTGGTACATTATCTTCTTTTCTTAGTTCTACTTCGCCAAAAAGTAAAAGATCTTTGGCCTGTTTACCAACATCTTCAAAGACCTTAAGTTTTTCTCTAAATTCTATTACTGCAAGTAAACCTTTACTTAGTTCAGTTATCGTGAGTTGACCGGTATTACTTACCATTTTAGTTAATTCAAAATATGTCTATCTTAGTTTGAAACCTTAACCAACTAACACCAACAGATATCAGGGCGTAATCACAAATTACTCGAAGTCGCAGTAGCTCTTCAACAGTCTTCTATTTCTTTTTTTAATTGGTAACAACTCATAAATCGCTTACTTTAATTCAGAAAACTGTGAAAGCTGAACCATGACCTCCCTCATTCAACGATAAAAATACCAAAACTTGTGGCATACATCACCCACTGTACATCGGCAATTGTCGTGCCGTCGTGCTTGCCTCATTATGTCCGACAATTTCACTCGTCGCTTACTTACTCGCTCGTGTGCTCGCACAGCGCGCACACAGGCACTCAGCCAACCAATATCATTCACAGTTACACAGGCATCGAGTGCAAAACGTCGTCGCTAATAAAAAACGCAGAGTGGTCGAGTACTTCATTTGGCGAAATGTTAAAAATCAATATGAGCGCAACGTTTTGGTAGAAAAGCTAGCAATTCGTGCAATTAAACGCCAAAAGAAAAATATAAAATGTTTAGAAAATTATAAGCGAACGTAAGCGCGACTAATGCATTTCTGGTGGCAACGATTAAGCAAAATAGCGAAGCACCAATCCGTGTTGGTGCCACCAAAGTCAGCTGAAAACGTAAGCCGCAGCAGCAGCAGCAGAAAGCCATCAACAACGGCGGCAGCGGAGGTGGCAAGAAAAGTGCAAAAATCTAGCTGAAAACTAACTTTGTGAAAAATAAAAACGGTAACGGTATTTTTTCCACATTTCTATACTATACAGACGAGCGTGTGTCACTTCGCGTGCATTAACGGTACTACGCGACGGTGACGATAGTGCGTGAGTGTGAAAGTCAAACGAGCGAAACAAAGCAATATAACCGAATAATAATGTATGCCACAACGCGAAAGTGGCACGAAAAAGCTTTTCGCTGCAGCAATTAATAAGAGTAAAAAAAAATATACAAATTAATACGCTACTTCGATTTTCACTTTCGTTTGTTTAGCAGTAAATAGCGAGCGAACCTTCGATTTTTGTACTACTTACGAGCTGAGCAATAAGCGCTTCGGCCGCCGAGCGGCGCAACCCCACGGCGCTTGCAGCAATCACACAAAAAAAACCAAAAAAATAATAACAATAATAAACCGAAAACAACAAAACGCACAAGTCATAGGCCGTCCTTCTAGCTGCGCCAGAATTTCCGCTAAACAACGCGTCGCCCAACCGCGCAGCGCGCTTTGCCCTCCTGATTGCCACTGCCGCTGGACGACGCGCCGTTATTGTCGCGTTATGCCGTGCAGTTAATAGTCGGCACACACCCGCTACCCACTAAGCCGCGCGCGTGCACTCGCTCTTTACAACGCCTCTCTTACCCTGACTAGTGGACTATTCATGCAACTACAGCTGTACCATTAAACGACAAGTCATCGTAATTATAGTAATTTCATTTATTTTCAACGCGCTACTTGTTGTTGTTATAAAGTTATTATTTTTAAGTGTATGTGCATGTGTATACGCGCGCGCGCGTCTACGTTTGTGTCTGTTTGCGCTTACGATTCATATACACGCCGCGCTCATTTCGCGCTTGGTGTGGTACGCGCCGTGTTACGTTTTTGGTGTTGTGTCGGCTTATTTTGCCTTGTCGCTGGCGGTGTTAATGTTAAAAACCAATAAGTGGAAGCTATGGCCTCTTCGTTGTTGGCCCTCAGTGATTTAATACGATTCCAATTGGAGCGCATCAAACTAGATGAATTCACCTATAAGGATGAGTTACATCTGCTGCGCCAACTGTTGGCGCTCGACATGCCACAACCGATGCACGCGCTACACTCGAACGGCAGCAGTCAAGAGCATAACCAGCCACCGCAAGCGGGCGCGGCGCCGCCACCAGCATGCACACCGACCACACAAGCGCAAGTGCAAACGCAATTGCCGGCGCACACGCAGACGCAGACACCTTTGCGCCTGCAGGCGCCACAGCATCACCAACATCAACAGCAGCAGCAGGCGCCGCCTCAACAGCAGTACATACACGCGTTGGGACCATTGCCGCCGCCACCGTCATCGTCGTCGCCCGCATTGCAATACAAGCCAAAGTCATTGCCGCAAAATCACTATCCACCGCCGCCAACACAAAGTCAGAGTCAATGCCAGCTCAGCAGCTCGGCGTACGGTCAGTCGTGCAATAGTAGCCAGCAACATCAAAACGCGAATCATCACAACAGTCACGGTCACAGTCAGAGCCAACAGAATCTCTATCCACCCAGCTATAGTCCGGTGCAACAAAATCAACTCAACTACACGCAGAGTCAGAAGCAGCGACAAAAGCAACGCCGCTTTCAACAGCAAAACTCTAAGCGCTCACAACAACACTTACAACAACAACAGCAGCAGCAGCAACAACAGGCACAGAATCGCAGCAAATTGCATGTTGGCGCGCCGTCAGATAGCGATGGCGCAGCCACGGCGGATGAGTCGAACAATGCCGGCGCTGGCCCCAACAATCATCATCAGCAGCAGCAGCAAACGCCGTCACCAGGTGGTGCTGGCGTCTATGTTGGCGCCGCCTGCAATGGCGGTATTGGCGCGCTTGGCAGTAGCGGTGAGCTGGCGGATGAGGAGCTGGTGGGCGCGGTTGGTGGCGGCGCCAACGCGGCAAATGGTGGCATTGGCGGCAGTGAGGATGGCTCCAGTGCTAGCAGCAATGCTGACCTACACAAGGATTTCAAGTGAGTATTTTGTGCGCGCATTGCTCAAAAAGCACCGCGCAACTTTGCTAGTATATAAATAAGTGCGTATGTATGTGTGTGTGTTAGTGTGGAGAAAGCGCAAGAAAAATGGTTTTATAAAAACAAGTTAAAGGGTGTGCAAAAAAAAATTTCGACACTTTCGAGTGCCAAATCAGTGCAGACAAGACACAAAGGTACAACAACAAATAAAACGTTTGCAGCGAAGTGGCGGCGCAAGTTGCCGCAGTGTCACGCAAATTCAAAGAAGCGGATGTATATATAGCATATATGTATGTGTGTGTGTGTGTATGACAGCGTTTTCGTGCCGTGAGTGCGCTTCAGAAGTATACACATACACACATATACATATAGACAAAGATATATACATACATCTACATAACACGGAGTTTCTCACCACAAAGAAACACTCCACACATACAGCTGCACCTGCAAGCGAAAGTAGCAAAACATCGCACTTTTTCCATCGTGCAAAATTTGCAACTTGCTTTGCCGTTCGCTTGAGCGCCTAAACACACACATTCTTATAACCAAGCCAACACATATATGTATATAATATTTTGCACCGCTATGCCTGCTTATCACTTTCTTGCCGATTTTTTCATTTTCCACATGTTCGATTTTTTTTTTTTTATAGCTTTTCCTATTTTTATTGTTGTTGTTGCGGCAGTTCAGTTCGGCGCCCATTTTCCGTCCGTTGTTTTGGCTTATGACACTAAACGGGCCCACTGATTGCAGGCCGAAAATAAGGTCACGTGTGTCCGATGTGGCACAGTGGCCCGCACTAAACAACAGCTATAATACAGTTCAACACTCATACATACATACATATAGCTGGTTGTATGCAAGTGCATTGGGGGAAAAAGTGACGTGAGCTCTAACATATAACCTCAAACATTCACAAAATGTTGGATGTGTATGTGGAAAATTACGGTAAAAATGACATGCCTGCAGCAATCGTTGAATGACAGTGTTGTACTTTGATCGAAACGCGGCATAAATGTGATATGAACGGAAAAAAATGTTCAATTCTGAAAAATTATTCGACAGGCTCATTCGCTTCAGGTCACTTCATTATACACCGGTTCCCTAAGAGAAACCCTATTCCCAGCCCCATATTGAACAGTTTCCCAAGACCTCGCTGAACACATAAACCTTCTGTCTACTTGCGTGTAGACATCTTTATTCTTTAAATGATGTCCCAAAACTTCCCAAGAACTTGTTTTCTACCATCGGTTCCACATAAGAAAACTGTTCCCAGCCTCATCTTGAACAGTAGCTCAAGACCTTACTACCTTACTGAACCCACAAACCTCTTATCTATCTGCATGGAGCCTTATCTCCAGTTTAAGTGATATCCCAAAACTTTTGAAAAACTTATTTCCAATTTTCAAAGTAATGAAAGCCTATCACCTTGAAAATCTTGATACAAGTACTCCACATATTAAAAAGTGTGAGACATGGTTCATAGCGATTGTTAAAAAGAAATGGTTATGACTTCAATGCTTTGAATTTCCAACTCGAGAACTTTTATTAGGTTCACTGCTCCAAATTTCAACACCCTGGATGCCTAACTCATAGGTATGGATCAAAAACTCCGACGCTATATCAATTCCAGCCAATTCGTCTGGGTTCTAGAAGGTATGGCAACGGAGATGCTTCTATCTTTTACCATGTTCAGACCGAAAATTTAAAGGGGTTAGATTACATTCACTAATCAGCCCGTTCTCACTGCCGTTAGAGAGATCAAAAAACAGCTGTTATTGTCATTCAAGAATACACATCGCTTAATATTTATCAAAAGAAAAGATTTTCAAACAGTATTTTGAAATAAAAGCCGTCTTTTTTTAAATATTTTTCATATAATAGAAATAATGGATACATGTTTTCATTTGTTAAGTCGATTTTAAGGTGAAATTAGATCATAGCTTTAATAAAAATTTGTTTGTTTATATTTTTTCTCCTTTGTAGTGTCGAAATCAGCTGTGATAATGTAACAGATTTCCAATGTTGACAAGTAGATGGCGCAAAATCAGAGTCGCACAGAGAGATTTAGCATCAGTTTCAAATAATTTCATTGAAGTAATTTGGAACTGTCATTTTTGTATGGCGAAATCTTGATAAATTTATAAGATTAGTGAGATAAAGCACTCAACAGCCAAAATCGTGTGATTAAGTGTCAGTCTGAACATGGTATTAGACTGGCGAATGCTGGAAAGTGTAGGAGAAAGTTCTTTGAAATTTCCAAGTCATCTTTCTACATGCAACTTTGACGGTTGTCTTACAAAATATTCAGCCTCGTCACGTGAATTTCAAAAGACAGTATCCACAGAGAACACCTATCATTTAAAAATGCTAAGAACAATGCTCAATAGAACTCTCACGCTACAGTCTTGTCTAGAAAGATAAAATCTTCTACTTCTACTGGTGAAAGTAGCCATGAAAATATATCAGCTCTCAATATTTTCTTTTAATGATGTATCTCCCTTGAAGGTCTATTTATTGTGGCATTTCAGAACTTAAATACCTCCACCATGAAAATACTTCGATGCAACTCTTCAGTTGGGCAGTTTCTTTTAAGATACAACACTAAAAATATGAAACAAGTCTTTTTAACACAAAACGGGACTTCTTATCAGACAAGCAAATTAGTCTGAAAAAAGTCACCGAAGCTACTTCGAGGAAAATCCGACTTTAGAAGTTATAGATTCTTTGAAGCGCAGCAGTTAAATTAAGGAGAATGTGCTTAAAGCTATTTCCGTTCATCTTAAGTTCACAACGCCGTTATTTTAAGCCTCAGTTCAGACCGCGTTCAGACGGTTTTGGTATATTCCCTTAGAGGTAATAGACCACAAACAAGGCTGGCTCGAACATGTCAAATGAATAGATGCATGGTGCCCCATTTCACAAGCATAAAATAAAATACTATCTGCTGAATGTTGGATGGTTCCCAATGGATCTCGGATAGATGAAATGAAGAACTTAGCTTTAGTAAGTTTTTTGTTAGAAACTGAAAAAGCCTCGACACCTACGACGAAGGTATCCCAAAGCCGACCTTGTCCTTTTTTATTGGCGTAGACAACGCTTACGCGGTTATGGCTGGTACTGCGTCGAATACTGTCAGAGCTGAAGTATTTTCATCCATTCGGACGAAATGACCTTGCTGTCTCTTAATTCGTTCCATCGAATGCGATATTCTCTCGAAAACCCGTAATGCCGACTCAGATTGGTCCTAGTCTCTACACCATATAGCATATAGCGGGGGGATGATGAGATGAGAGGTGACTTTACTTCGCAAAGGACTTACTTCTCAAAAGCGATCACAATGAGAGTAAACAAGCGATTATTTATATATAGATATTATATATAGAATATTTGAATTTTTAAAACCGGTTCTCTTATTCAATCTCATCCGAGACTTGAACCAATGTTAGAACTAGTGGGTACAAGCATCCTTGTCAATTGAATGAAATTTAATGTGGTCATTGTGTCTGAGCCTTTATTTATAATAACATCTCTCACGCCCAAGGGGCTGATCAGTAAACTGCCTTAAAAATTTTAGTACAACAAATCGTAGTAAAAGAGCGATTTCACTTAATTTGTATTAAGCGGCATTATCGAACTAAAAATAAATGCAACTGAATGCGTCGTACTTCAAGCCCAGAAGGCCTTGTCAAGTTGTTACTATTTATTTGATAAGGCTGCAGTCATAGCTAACCAGCATTAGACTTTGTGGCGACACTTGACTGTCAGTTTTTGTATAAACTGATGGCGGAATATGAGATAGCTCTTGGAATATTCGAGAAAAGGATACAGCGAAAATGAGCAAGGGAAATGCGAGCTTGCTGACGACAACAACTCAATGCAGTGAAAAAAAAGATGCAGCGGCTGCACTGAATATATCAAGTTTTTGGAATGTCAATTTAAAAGAGAGCGAAGAAAATAAATAAAAACAACAATAACTGTGTATGTGCACGAGTTGTTGTGAGACTCAGCCAAAAAACGTGAAATAAAAAAAAAAAACAAAAAAAGAGAAAGTTGGTAACGCGCGGCTGTTCGCAGAATGACGCGAGCCAACTTAACAACAAAATTCTTGCCACTTAATTATTATATTATTTTTTTCATCATTTTTTTTTTTTTTGTGAATATGGAGAGGAAAAATCCATAATTATCTCATTCTAGCTGCACTGTGCGCGTCATGCGGGCATACTGTAGTCTGTGACATGCAAGAGTCTTATTTGTCATATGCACATTCGTATGAGCCTCGCAGGCATAGTTTACAAGACATGCAATCACACAGAGACACACACAGCCATGCATGGAGATTCAAACCCAAATGCTGCTAGCTAAGCGTGTGAATATATATATATTTATGTATATGAAAGTGTTTATAAATTACCGGAATGTGTGTTTGTAGCGAGGCATATCGGTGACCTCCTGTCGTATGGCCCTACTGTATGACAGAATTGGCATGCATAACGTGTCGTGAATTTTTTATTATTGTTTTCGTATTAATTAAAATTGATTTTCGTTTTGCCGCTCATACTCCGCACGAACGAGCTGCTTGATTTACTTTTTCTTACTTGTGCCGGTGAAAGGTGTGATTCTTTCTTGAGATTTTTAGTTTTGCTATTTATACCCTAGCGGAATATGCTTGTAAAATATATGTTGAAGGTTTGCAATAGTAACGGTTGTTTGAAAAAGCATGAAATAGTCAAAATAAATCACATCACTATGAGCTTAAATGATGTTAACAAAAACTGAGAGCTCAAAGTCCTTAACTTTTGGTACAAAAATACCACCCACATATTGTTGTTGTTCTACTAGCGTTAAAACATTCCGCAACTAATTACTAATTGCTGGGAAAGTTAAAATTTCGGGGGACTAAGAATTCAGTTCCTCCCTGTCTACATAGACCTGTTTATATAGAAAGCAATCCCGGTCATCATTGTCGGATGATTCACCTTCTAAGATTAGCTCGCCTTCAAGCGGATGCTGTCGGCTACACAGAGGATACTTGGACTAAAACCCGCCCAGCGCACAATCCTTGAGAAGCATGATTTGCCTTCTCACTTTATCTTGTCTTCAAACTAATGTTCTTAGGCTACCCAGAGTACACTTGGTATATGACCGAAATTCGTGAGCTGCTTGAGCCAGATGTAAAATAATAATTTCTGGCCACTCCCAAGTGAATAGCGCTCAAAGAACTTTTCTCACTTACGTGAACTTCTACACATGGCTCCTCCTTCCAATAAAAAACACATGCGGAAAAGACAAAAAAACTTTCTTGACAACATACAAGGCAATCGACCGGCTGGTCCTTAACTACGCCGCACCAGTTTTGTCGCCTGGATGCAATGAAATGCAGATGACAAAGCTACAGACATGTCAGAACACCCTGCTCCGGACTACAGCGGGATGCCTCGACGACAAAGAGCTCCAGTAGCCGCAATAATCAGGAGTGACTCCCGCGCAATATGTCCAGCCTGCAACGATCCCCCTTGTGCAAGTAACCACCTCTTTGCATGCCCTGCTAATCCCACATATCTGACAGCCCTCTCTCTAGCGTCCATCCCCGTCGAAACAGCGCGTTTTCTGAGCCTACTGTAGAATGACCTCGATGTCAACTTATCTAATCCTTATCACCCTAACGCGGATTATGTACCCGTTTTAACAACAACGACAAGTCCCTGGCCTGACACTTAGATGGCGCTAATAGAATTACGTCCATATAATTTTTCGTTATCCCTAACCTTCAAAATGCCAGTATATTAAATATTATTTTGAGCGAAACAGCTTTTGTTGTGGTGACCATGTACATCATATCATTCATTAATAATTGGGTGTGAGAAAACTCTGTGCTCTATGAGTGCCGTCCGAGGTCACTTTTGCCCAACAATAAGTTGATCATGATTCGAAGCAGTAATAAGCGTAATAAAGCCGAGCTTTGCATTGATATGTAACACTGGGTGTAACATGCTCCGTCATTTCACTCAAGAAATCCAATCGGCAATCATACGAGTGAACTCCACACGATAAGTATGTTTCAAAGCGTGGAAGAACGTAACAGTCGGCAATGTTATGGCGTCTGTATTCTGGGATGCGCATGAAATAATTTTTGTTGACTCCCTGTAATAACAGGACCATCAACATCGACTATTATAAAACCTTATTGGAAGGTTTGAAGAGCGAAATCACCGAAAAACGGCCGCATTTGAAGAAACAGAAAGACAGAAAGTATTATTTCACCAAAGCAATGCACTCCCTCACAAGTCAGTAAAAACGATGGCCAAAATCCATGACATGAGCTTCGAATTGCTTCCGCATCAACCGTAAACTCCAGATCTGGCCTTCATTGACTATTTCCTGTGCTTAGATCTCAAAAAAAAACGCTTGCTGGGAAGCATTTTATGTCGAGTAAAGAAATGATCGCCGAAACTGCGGCCTATTTCGAAGCAAAGCACAAATTGTACCGCAAAAATGGTATCGAGTAGTTGGAGGGTCGCTAGAATCAGTATATTACTCTTTGAGGGAACTATGAGTTTTGCCAAATAAATGTGTTTTACTATGGTAGGCAGGAACGTTTCAATTTACCTGTTAAGAGTGAAAAAAGCAAGAAAAAGCTTGTGATAACATTCAGTAGCTACTTAGAAGTATGAAGTTACTACTCGTAACAGACTCTCTTCTTTTTTTTAATCAAAGCCCATATTACAAAATTTAGTTCACGTGTTGGCTGAACAAACATCTGATAAAGGTTCAAAAGCCATCGAAATAGGTACATATGTGCTTCTGAGATCTATATTTTACTTTTTTCAAGAGATAGCTTTAGACCCCAGCAAAGCGAAAACACTGCCTGTTTTAAAGTTTTTCATCGATAAAAGCGAAAATGCAAAGTCTGGCGGCTGAAAATGAGAATGCTACAACGCGCTACTTTGGCTTGTCAATATTGCAAGACGTTGTGAAAAAGATATTAATAAAATAATGGGAATCATCGAGTCCGAGCTTCATGAGAGTGCTGTTTTGAATTTATAGAAGTTAAACATTGCACAAAAACCCGTTCGCAACGATTGAAATAAGGCTGAATACAAAAAGAAGCTCCATGAATACATGTCATTACCAGTTTAGACAAAATACCTCATGAATCGAGTTTTCATATGCGAATTGCTGTTGGGAGTAGGTCACTTACGACAATGGCAAGCAAAAACAGTTGTGATCGAATGCCGTTGAGTTTGTGTAAATGGAAGGTAAGCCAATATTGATGGTTAGAAAAGTTTTGGTATATGTTTGGTTGGATTGACAAGTAATTGTTTCCTATTAGCTGTTCGCCTACGACCAAAGCTAAAAAAAATTCGGGTCTGTACTGTCAAAAGATGGAACAACTGAAAAAAGCAATCAACCAGAAGCGGCCAGTTTCAGCGTCGACCAACAGGAGGGGAATTTCGTACAACATACAGTGATAATGATTCGCTAAAATCTCACGTAGCTTGGCTAGGAGATCCTTTTGCATCCATTTTATAGTCCGTATAGCTCGAACTTTATAATAAGTGGTTACTATATGTTCTTGTCTATGACTGTTGATGAAAAATTCGCCTCAAAAAAATTTTCTGAAAATCAACGACATACTAGTGCAATTTTGCCAATAGCTCTCCATAAGAGTGGTATAATGAAATTACTTTCAAAATGTTACCATTTATCGAACAAAACAAAGGATATTTGAGCTAAATTGGATCATTGTACCTAGTCTAAACGAAATCTTCAAAAGAAAAAAAGATAACTTTTTTTTTGTCATAATCTTTTTTTTTTTTTGAGTAAATCTTAAATGCATATGAAAACATACACCATATAAAAATATATATGGGAGATTTAAATGTCAAGGTCCTTGTAAGCTACTAAAAGAGTTTCCATGAGGTCTGGTTCTGCTTGATTCTTGTCTTCTCTTACTTGTGCTTATTTTAGGTGTTTTTTGGTTTTTTTCTTCTCTCGACTTTGCTTGACATTTTCGGCATGTTGTTGGTGCACCTGCTCCATCTGCCACAGCACTACAAATGGTTTTTATCCACTCAGCTCGCGTTCAGCACCCGCTCAGCCTTCACAGTTGGCCTGCCAACACGATTAATTGGAGAACACGAAATTTTTACTTATTATTACTAGTTCTTTTTGTTTTAATTTCTTGTTGTTTTTTTTATCGTGGAACTGCACGAAATATTTATTCTCTGTCATTATATGTACATTTACAAGCGCATTTACACCGATACACACACATGTGCAGCAGCGGCAAAACGCAATGACCCCACACGCCTCCGCCGGCGACCCACGCCACTGCAGGTCGCGGGCAAATGAAATCACAACCTCGTAAACGCGAGTTCGAGCTATGTAAATATTACCTTGTTGGCACTATTATTTATTATTATTATTTTTTTTTTTGTTTTTGTATAGGTGTTGTTTTTGTTGTTGTTTTTCTGCACACCTTTTACTTTTGTTTCGAGTGCTCACGGTTTGATGCCAAGTTTAATTTCCATTATTTTATAAGCATTTACATATTTGTTTTTATATGTGTGCGAGTGTGTGTGTGTGTAAGTAAGTCAGTGTGCGTGTGCATGTTGTGCTTGGTTTTATCCGGGTTTATTATGTGCACGTAAGAACCTATTTTTCGTCAGCCACCAGCCGGTTGTATTGTCATTTATTATGATTATAGTTTATTGCAAAACAAACATGTAGGTGAATCACAGTATTGGTTGGTGCAACAACAACAACGAAATATATATAAAGTTATAATTTCGGGTTATTGCATTAATTATAACTGTAATTTGCGGTCGTCTACCAGCTGGCGTGAAGCCGAATTTCGGCCTTCATTTGAATAATATTATAATTATCGGCTACTAAAGGATACAATTTACAAAAGCAAATCGAGTCGAACAAATAAACTCTTCTTCTAGCGGCAGGAATATTGACCATTTCCCAAAATTATTTCCAAAGCGTGTAAAATCCATTTAAAACCAACACAGGGCGTTCACAAACCAATTAATTCTGACTTGATTATATTGATAGACATCAAGGTCCTTAAAAATACCACTGCATTCGTTCTAGAAACTCTCAAAGCCTTTCCAAGATCCATGAAGAGTGTCCACAGAACATTTTTCTTTACCGATTTCTTATAAATTAATTTTATTTGATTCTTCAAAGTCCTTAAAATAAAAGACTTTTTGAGAAGAGACCATTAATTTCGCTCTAAAAAATCTCAAAACTAGTTTCAAATCATCCAACAATTTTGCTTTAGATTGAAGAAGTCAGAGAGTCTCTTTGTCAGAAACCTCGCTAGGTATCGACCGGCTCGGAAAGGTTCTGCCCGATCCTAACGGAGCTTATGGTGTTGCTCAACGTCAGCTTACAAAGTCGTATTAGCTTTACGGGGATACCAAGTTCAGACACAGCGGCATAGAGGTAGTTCTTTTTCGTACGGTCTAAGGCGGCTTTAAAATCGACGAAGAAGTAATGTGTGTCGATCTTCCTTTTAAGGGTACTTTCCAAATTTTTGCGCATGGTGAAAATCTAGGCAATAGTAGATTCGCCAGCTAAGGATATTACATTTTCATTGCCGTTCAGCAGGTTGGAGAAGTTGGCCCTATATAACTTCGATTACTTTTCGTAGAATTGGGCCATTGTCCTTGTCTTCCATCTTTTCAAGCTCTTCTAACTCACGCATTTTGATCTCTTTCATTTTTTTGTCCGCATTTCCGTCTCTCTTTCTTCTTCAACTCCCGGTATTTATACCGTCTGTGTTGGAGTCGATCGCAGCATTGCGAGATAGGCTGTGCCTTTCTCTCAACTACGACACAACAGTCCTGATCATACAAACTCTTTTGACCTTTACGAAAACCAATTGTTTCACAAGGAGACTGAAATGCCGTCCCACAGTTCCATTATATTGTTTTATTCCCAAACAGTAGGAGTACAAGTCGAGTAGATACCCGTTTCGCTGTCGGTTGTGACAATAGCTTCTAGAACTCGTTCCTTACAAACACAGGTTGACGACAATCAGATAGCGGTTCAAGTCGATGTTAGGTCGGATATTTGGTACTACAGACAACCATATTTCAGACCCCTGTGAAGGAGGATTTCGCCAATGAGGCTGAATTACGGCTAGACGCTCATCCACCGGATTGAATGCCAGGACTCAACGATTGAATCTTTCTCCCCCAACAAATCCTACACCGAATTTGCACTCCTTTATTATGGTGCTGTATTGAATGTCACAAGGACCTACTTGTCTCCGTTCTTGTCCCATCCATTGCATTGCTTTGACGGCTATGATATCAACTTTTACTTTTACTTCCAGATTTAGGACCGGACATTCCAGTTGCATGCCCTTCAATCATAGTCCTTATAACGTTTGCTGTAGTCTTTATTGAAAATGGGGCTTTCAACCGGGGTTGTTGTTTCTTTTTCATTGTTAGTGGCCTCTACGTGGCTGGTCCCATACCCAGCGCCCAACCTTACTAAGCGAGTAGTAGCGCAATAGGAGGATTGCACCCCACAGTCAAAGTTTCTTATATTAAATAATATTACTTTACCTTTGTGTGAACGTTAAGACCAGTCAGTTGTGCGTTCTATGATCTTTAAGATATTTGTCCTTTCTTGTAGATCTTTAAAATTTCAGACCAAATAAGACATACCCTTCATAGGGTGAAATATAGCAGCAAGAAGCCCTGCTATCAAATTGAAAATAAAATAACATTATTCGATTTCCCTTCTCGCCAATCAACAATTTAGTGTTCGCGTTGCACATTTATTTACCTCCGAAATATATATATTTTTTTCAGTATTTTTTTTATTTTATTTCGTTTTTCATATTCTTTTAATAATTCGAACTTTAACGACAAGAGTAATACGTTTATGAAATCATAAAGCCCACCCACAGTGACCGCAATTATTTTCAAGTTTATGTTGCCTAATAGCAGAGTAATCTAATGGTACGCCCACTAATTTCCTGTAGTCACTAACATAAATTCTGTATGCGAGTATATCTATAGGAATGAGTACACACGGACGCACATAAATAGCGCTAAAATGGAAATTTTTGTAAGGAGAAATTAGTATGGGCAGAGTGTTGTAAATAACCTCTCATAATACTTTAGTGGCTGCATTAGTGGAAATATTGAAATCATAAAAATGAAACCAGTGAACTTGTCCTTTAACAAACAATAATAGATTAGTCCGACAACCAAATCCGGATGTTTGCTATTTTTTCGACAAAGTTAGCTTATAGTAAAAAAGTTAGATTACTCAAAATCGAAGACTTTGAAAGTACTATATCCTCACTTGTTGACCTAATCCTATTGCCGCGATCTTTTTGCGTTAAGCTTTAATTTTGCCACCAAATTTCAAAATGATTTATAGAAGAAACGGTCTTCCGGTACACTTTCAGCTACGAGTGCTATATTTTCTTCACTGCATTCTGGACGTAGTTTATTTGATTGAATGCTAACCAATAGTGAATGAATCTCAAGACCCGCTCAAAAGGCGGTTGAGGTTGATCATAAGTTGAGCGAAGCGCGTGAAACACATTCCTTCCAGAACTTGAATTTTCATATAGATTTGAACGATTTGTAAGCGTTGTTCAGGCGTAAGTCTTTCCATGATGCAATGTCAAGCAATACTGAACAAAAATAACACGACAGCTTGACGCGACTGCCGCGTGATCTGTCAAAAAAAAGCTATTGGAAGCAGTACCTCTACTTGGATCAGCCGTTATTACAAAGGAAGTGATGGGAACGCCGTTTTATGCGGTTAAGATTTGGGAATATTAGAGCTGATATATTATAATTTCTCTAACAGTTCACATCAGATGTCGAATTCATGCTTGTTTACTCAACCAAAGTTATTCTAGGACTTAATGTTTTAGCCAAGTTTCTCTGTCTGTACATATTCGCGACCTGTTACGTCTAATTTTGAGTTATTTATCTGGAATTTTACACACCTGCTTTTCCATTTAAGAAGTTGCTCATTCGTCGGAATCGCCGATATCAGACTACCACAGCGGTTGAAATTAAGTCATTGTAGGGAAAAGAAGAGATTCTATTTCTTAAAATCGCATTTTCATAAGACAGCTCACATAGCTGAGAGAAAGCTAAAGAGTAGATACAATTCTACATTGGGTGTAGAAAATCTGACATCTAGTGAGTCCAGGAGTCTAAACTCAAAATACGAGTACACACTGCATTACTTCGTAACTAAAGAGAATAATTGCATGCAGATTACAGGCATACTACATCAATTAATGCACTGAATGGCCAAAGCAAATTTACGCATTAAAGCGGTAATTTATAAAACACAAAGTAATGGAATCACAATGGAAGACTGGCGGGAGCTAAAGGAGCTGAATTTTACTGCAGTAAGAAAATGTGAAAAAAAACGCATAATCCTTACAGGAAAGGTATGTCATATGCACGACATGGTGCTGACTGACTGTTGTGAGTGTAAACACGCAAGAAGGACATGCACAGACAGACATACATATGTATGCTCGTATGTGTGAAGACATATAACCAGAAATATACTAGGAACGCTGGAGAAGTTCGTTATTTGTAAGGTTATTTTATTTCTTGCGTCAACTCTTTCAGCTTTTTTAACATAAGGTTTGAAAAGGTTCAATGATTGATTTCAATGCTGCTAATGATTGCTGAAGCAAGTCTTTCAAGTCAAATTCTGTTTTGGCTGCACATTACTTACCAATGATCTTGGATTTTCTTACCGTATATTATAAAGCTTGACGGCAGTTTACTTCAGCCTTACTATTTATTATTATATATACTCTTTAAGTGTGAACAAATAAAGTATTTTGAAGCTAGGAATTTTTAGATCATTTTAATATAGTATATTTAGCTTTGCTGGGATTGTGATTCTGCTCCCATAACTACTAAACTATCTAGATGCTAGAGTCGCTCTTGTCTTGTCCTTCGTCAATGTCGTCGAACATCTCATACAGCTCATCGTTCCATCAACTGCGGTATTCGCCGTTGCCAATACACAAAAGACTATAAATGTTCCGTAGAATCTTTCTCTCGAAAACTTGTAACGCCGAGGCAACAAATGTTCGTTTGGTCCTTGTTCTTCTGGAGAGGACTTAACTTCTCCGTGGACTAATCAGTCTGAAGCACGTGTTGGCAAGAGCTATTCTTCAATGGATTTCGAGGCTGTCATTATTGTTGATGTTAATACTGGTTCCAAACGAAATTATCTACGACCGAAGTTAAGACTGTTTGTTTGATGACAGGAGATATTTCGTCTTGCTCTCGTTCACTACCAGACCCATTTGATTTGCTTCCTTATTCCATACTATTATTTACAGCCTGGAGGTCAAACTCCCACTTCCACCTTATCCTTATCGAAGCTTTTTGTTGGTCAGTTCCATTTGCTGGTTTATGGCTAAAATGCACTCTTAAAATTTTGGGTCAACCCTCGTTTATTATTATAATTTTACCAGACTTCAAAACAGAAATGAAACTCAGTGGAATTTTTTCGAAGAGCTCGTGGTATTTATAAAAGTTTACCATCCTGTTTTTTCAGAATTCAGTAAGAGTAGCTATTATACTCAACTCCACAACTTACTCTATAAGTAGTAGTCTAATATAGCTGCTCTTCTGCTATGGTTTTTGCCTCTGAAATTTACCTAATTATAAATTAATACCTCTTAATTTTATAGATTTTTCTCGACCATTCTGATCTGAAACCTAATTCTAGAATCATTTCGCTTAATTTCTTAGTTTGTCAATAACGATTTTAATATGGCGAGCTTTCTTTTGAACAACTTCAATGGAATTCTGAAAATAACTTTCTAGCCACCAAAATTGGTAATTAGAAAAAGCTACATAAATGTCTCAAGACTCTGATCTTTTATTTTTGGTACCAAATATTTGTATAAAAATTTCCGAGACTTTTGTTTTATATATATACGCCACAATTAGATCCCTCCATTGATTTCGATTATAAGCTAATCTCTTGATTTAGTTCCAACTTTTTCAGACTCTTGATTATTCGATGTTGAAATTATTTCTACACTACACTACATAATGATCGAGGAGTTTGAGACCGCTTTGGGGGTCCCTGAAAGCTGTCTAGGCCTTCATCATACGTATATTGTATCGTATGTCTCCGCCGTTCAGCCACAGTGAGATTCTACTGATTTCGATCAAATTTAGCTGAAGATTTGATATTTCGATATCTAAATTGCT
>CM050327.1:78524060-78625396 GCA_027475135.1 Bactrocera correcta
TCTTCTAAACGCACTGCCGTTATGCCGTTAAGGCTTTATGTAGACTTCAGTAAGATAGAGGGGAATAATTAACTTAAATATGTTAAACTTATGATTTGATGCATTTCGATTTCGATTGCTAAATATGTAAGTACAAGAAAATCGACTTTGTACCTAAATATAAGATTACGGAATTCTTTTAAATGCACTGCAGTTATACCGTTAAGGCTTTATGTAAACTTCAGTGCGTTAGAGAAAGTTTATTATAAATAACTTAAAAATGTAAAACTAATGATTTGAAGCATTTCGATATCGATTGCTAAATATGTAAATACAAGAAAATCGACTTTATACCTAAACATAAGATTACGGAATTCTTCTACATGCACTGCCGTTATGCCGTTATGGCTTCTGTAAAGAAGGTTAATTATTTAAATATGATAAGCTAATGATTTGAAGCATTTCGATATCGATTGCTTAATGTGTATATACAAGAAAATCGACTTTATACCTAAATATAAAATTATAACATTATGGAATTCTTCTAAATGCACTGCCGTTATGCCATTAGGGCCTTATGTAGACTTTAGTGCGCTAAAGAAGGTTTATTAACTTAAATATGTTAAGCTAATGATTTGAAGCATTTCGATATCGATTGCTAAATGTGTATATACAAGAAAATCGAATTTATACCTAAATATAAGATAACATAATTCTTCTAAATGCACTGCCGTTATGCCGTTAAGGCTTTATGTAGACTTCAGTGAGTTAAAGAAGGTTTATTAACTTAAATATGTTAAACTAATGATTTGAAGCATTTCGATATCGATTGCTAAATGTTTATATACAAGAAAATCGACTTTATACCTAAATATAAGATTACGGAATTCTTCCAAATGTACTGTCGTTATGCCGCCATGGCTTTATGTCAACTTCAATTCGTTAAAGAAGGTTAATTAACTTAAAAAAGTTAAACTAATGATTTGAAGCATTTCGATGTCGATTGATAAATGAGTATATACAAGAAAGTCGAATTTATACCTAAATATAAGATAACGGAATTCTTCTAAATGCAGTGCAGTTATACCGTTAAGGTTTTATGTAGACTTCAGTGCGTTAAAGAAGGTTTATTATCTTAAATATGTTAAACTAATGATTTGAAGCATTTCGATATCGATTGCTAAATGCGTATATTGAACAAAATCGACTTTATACCTATATATAAGATTACGGAACTCTTCCAAATGCACTGTCGTTATGCCGTTAAGGCTTTTGTAGACTTCAGTAAGATAAAGAGGATTCATTAACTTAAATCTGTTAAACTTATGATGTGAAGCATATCGGCATCGATTGCTAAATGTGTATATACAAGAAAATCGACTTTATACCTAAATATAAGATTACGGAATTGTCCCAAATATACTGTCGTTATGCCGCCATGGCTTTGTATCATCTTCAATACGTTAAAGAAGGTTTATTAACTTAAATATGTTAAACTAATGATTTGAAGCATTTCGATATCGATTGCTAAATAAGTATGTACAAGAAAATCGAATTCATACCTAAATATAAGATTACGTAATTCTTCTAAATGCACTGCCGTTATGCCGTTAAGGCTTTTGCAGACTTCAGTAAGAAAAAGAGGGTTAAGTAACTTAAATATGTTTAACTAATGATTTGAAGCATTTCGATATCGATTGCTAAATATGTAAATACAAGAAAATCGACTTTATACCTTAATATAAGATCACGGAATTCTTCTAAATGCACTGCAGTTATACCGTTAAGGCTTTATGTAGACTTCAGTGTGTTAAAGAAGGTTTATTATAAATAACGTGAAAATGTAAAACTAATGATTTGAAGCATTTCGATATCGATTGCTAAATGTGTATATACAAGAAAATCGACTTTACATATACCTAAATATAAGATTACGGAATTCTTCCAAATGTACTGTCGATATGCCGCCATGGTTTGTATCAACTACAATACGTTAAAGAAGGTTAATTATTTTAAATATGTCAAACTAATGGTTTGAAGCATTTCGGTATCGACTGCTAAATGTGAAAAGACAACAAAATCGACTTTATACCTAAATATAAAATTATAACATTACGGATTTCTTCTAAATGCACTGCCATTATACCGTTAAGGCTTTATGTAGACCTCATTAAGCTAAAAAATGTTTATTAACTTAATATGTTAAACTAATGATTTGAAGCATTTCGATATCGATTGCTAAATGTGTATATATAAGAAAATCGACTTTATACCTGAATATAAGATTACGGAATTCTTCTACATGCACTGCCGTTATGCCGTTGGCTTTATATCAACTTCAATATGTTAAAGAAGGTTATTAACTTAAATATGTTAAACTAATGATTTGAAACATTTCGATATCGATTGCTAAATGTGTAAATACAAGGGAAAAACGAATTTATACCTAAATATAAGATAACGGAATTCTTCTAAACGCACTGCCGTTATACCGTTAAGGCTTTATGTAGACTTCAGTAAGATAAGGGGAATAATTAACTTAAAAATGTTAAACTAATGATTTGAAGCATTTCGATATTTGATTGCTAAATATGTAATACAAGAAAATCGACTTTATACCTAAATATAAGATTACGGAATTCTTCTAAATGCACTGCAGTTATACCGCTAATTTATGTAACTTCAGTAAGAAAAAGTTTATTAACTTAAATATGTTAAACTAATGAGTTGAAGCATTTCGATATCGATGCTAAATATGTATATACAAGAAAATCGACTTTATACCTAAATATAAGATTAGGAATTCTTCAAATGACTGCGTTATCCGCAGGCTTTATGTAACTTCATTCGTTAAAGAAGGTTTATTAACTTAAATATGTTAAACTAATGATTTGAAGCATTTGATATCGATTGCTAAATGTGTATATACAAGAAAATCGATTTATACCTAAATATAAGATAACGGAATTCTTCTAAATGCACTGCGTTATGCCGCCATGGTTTTATGTAACTTCAGTTCGTTAAAGAAGGTTTATTAACTTAAATATGTTAAACTAATGATTTGAAGCATTTCGATATCGATTGCTAAATGTGTATATACAAGAAAGTCGAATTTATACCTAAATATAAGATTACGGAATTCTTCTAAATGCACTGCGTATGCCCAAGGTTTTATGAGACTCAATCGTTAAAGAAGGTTAATTATTTAAATATGTTAAACTAATGGTTTGAAGCATTTCGATATCGATTGCTAAATGTGTATATACAAGAAAATCGACTTTATACCTAATATAAAATTATAACATTACGGAATTCTTCTAAATGCACTGCCGTTATGCCCATAAGGCTTTATGTAGACTCATTAGCTTAAAGAAGGTTTATTAACTTAAATATGTTAAACTAATGATTTGAAGCATTTCGATATCGATGCTAAATGTGTATATACAAGAAAATCGACTTTATACCTAAATATAAGATAACATTAATTCTTCTAAATGCACTGCCGTTATGCCGTTAAGGCTTTATGTAGACTTCAGTGAGTTAAAGAAGGTTTATTAACTTAAATATGTTAAACTAATGATTTGAAGCATTTCGATATCGATGCTAAATGTGTATATACAAGAAAATCGATTTATACCTAAATATAAGATTACGGAATTCTTCTAAATGCACTGCCGTTATGCCGTTAAGGCTTTATGTAGACTTCAAGTTAAGAAGGATAATTAACTTAAATATGTTAAACTATGATTTGAAGCATTTCGATATCGATTGCTAAATGATGTATATACAAGAAAATCGAATTTATACCTAAATATAAGATAACGGAATTCTTCTAAATGCACTGCAGTTATACCGTTAAGGCTTTATGTAGACTTCAGTGCGTTAGAGAATTATTATAAATAACTTAAATATGTTAAACTAATGATTTGAAGCATTTCGATATCGATTGCTAAATATGTAAATACAAGAAAATCGACTTTATACCTAAATATAAGATTACGGAATTCTTCTAAATGCACTGCAGTTATACCGTAAGGCTTTATGTAAACTTCAGTGCGTTAAAGAAGGTTTATTAACTTAAATATGTTAAACTAATGATTTGAAGCATTTCGATATCGATTGCTAAATATGTAAATACAAGAAAATCGACTTTATACCTAAATATAAATAATACGGAATTCTTCTAAATGCACTGCCGTTATACCGCTAAGGCTTTATGTAGACTTCAGTAGCTAAAGAAAGTTTATTAACTTAATATGTTAAACTAATGATTTGAAGCATTTCGATATCGATTTCTAAATATGTATATACAAGAAAATCAACTTTATACCTAAATATAAGATTACGGAATTCTTTCTGCACTGCCACTGCAGTTATGATCAGTTAAAGAAGGTTTATTAACTTAAATATGTTAAACTAATGAGCTGAAGCATTTAGATATCGATTGCTAAATGTGTATATACAAGAAAATCGATTTTATACCTAAATTTAAAAATTACGGAATTACCCAAATATACTGCCGTTATGCCGTTATGACTTCTGTAAAGAAGGTTAATTATTTAAATATGATAAGCTAATGGTTTGAAGCATTTCGATATCGATTGCTAAATGAGTATATACAAGAAAGTCGAATTTATACCTAAATATAAGATAACGGAATTCTTCTAAATGCAGTGCAGTTATACCGTTAAGGTTTTATGTAGACTTCAGTGCGTTAAAGAAGGTGTATTATAAATAACTTAAAAATGTAAAACTAATGATTTGAAGCATTTCGATATCGATTGCTAAATATGTAAATACAAGAAAATCGACTTTATACCTTAATATAAGATTACGGAATTCTTCTAAATGCACTGCAGTTATACCGTTAAGGCTTTATGTAGACTTCAGCGCGTTAAAGAAGGTTTATTAACTTTAATATGTTAAACTAATGATTTGAAGCATTTCGATATCGATTACTAAATATGTATATACAAGAAAATCAACTTTATACCTAAATATAAGATAACGGAATACTTCTACATGCACTGCCGTTATGCGGCCATGATTTTATGCCAACTTCAGTTCTTCGAAGAAAGTTTATTAACTTAAATATGTTAAACTAATGAGTTGAAGCATTTCGATATCGATTACTAAATGTGTATATACAGCAAAATCGAATTTATACCTAAACGTAAGATTACGGAATTCTTCTACATGCACTGCCGTTATACCGCAAGGCTTTATGTTATTTTCAGTGCGCTAAAGAAGGTTTATTAACTTAAATATGTTAAAATAATGATTTGAAACATTTCGATATATATATCGACTTTATATCTAAATATAAGATTATACCTAAATATAAGATTACGTTATTCTTCTAAATGCACTGCCGTTATGCCGTTAAGGCTTGATGTAGACTTCAGGAAGATAAATAGGGTTAAATAACTTAAATATGTTAAACTAATGATTTGAAGCATTTTGATATCGATTGCTCGATGTGTTTATACAACAAATAGATTTTATACCTAAATATAAAATTACGGAATTCTTCTACATGCACTACCGTTATGCCGCCATGGCTTCATGTCACCTTCGATACGTTAAAGAAGGTAATTTAACTTAAATATGTTAAACTAATGATTTGAAGCATTTCGATATCGATTGCTAAATGTGCTAGTACAAGAAACTTGACTTTATACCTAAACATAGGATAACGGAATTCTTCCAAATGCACTGCCGTTAATCCGCCATGGCTTTATGTCAACTTCAGTTCTCTAAAGAAGGTTTGTTAACTTAAATATGTTAAACAAATGATTTGAAGCATTTCGATATCGATTTCTAAATGCATATATACAAGCAAATCGGCTTTATACCTAAATATAAGATTACGGAATTCTTCCAAATTACTGTCATTATGCCGCCATGGCTTTATTTCACCTTCAATACGTTAAAGATGGTTAATTAACTTAAATATATTAAACTTATGATTTGAAGCATTTCGATATCGATTGCTAGATATGTAAATACAAGAAAATCGACTTTATACCTTAATATAAGATTACGGAATTCTCCTAAATGCACAGCAGTTATCCCGTTAAGGCTTTATGTAGACTTCAGTGCGTTAAAGACGGTTTATTAACTTTAATATGTTAAACTAATGATTTGAAGCATTTCGATATCGCTTTTTAAATGTGTATATACAAGAAAATCGACTTTACATATACCTTAATATAAGATTACGGAATTCTTCCAAATGTACTGTCGTTATGCCGCCATGGTTTGTATCAACACAAAACGTTAACGAAGGTTAATTATTTTAAATATGTTAAACTAATGGTTTGATGCATTTCGATATCGACTGCTAAATGTGTAAATAAAACAAAATCGACTTTATACCTAAATATAAAATTATAACATTACGGATTTCTTCTAAATGCACTGCCGTTATACCGTTAAGGCCTTATGTAGACCTCATTAAGCTAAAAAATGCTTATTAACTTAATATGTTAAACTAATGATTTGAAGCATTTCGATATCGATAGCTAAATGTGTATATACAACAAAATCGAATTTATACCTAAACATAAGATTACGGAATTCTTCTACATACACCGCCGTTATACCGCCATGGCTTTATGTTAACTTCAGTGCGTTCAAGAAGCCTTATAAACTTAAATATGTTAAAATAATTATTTGAAGCATTTCGATATCGATTGCTAAATGTGTTTATACAACAAATCGATTTTATACCTAAATATAAAATTACGGAATTCTTCTACATGCACCGCCGTTATGCCGCCATGGCTTCATGTCACTTTCGGTAGGTTAAAGAAGGTAATTTAACTTAAATATGTTAAACTAATGATTTGAAGCATTTCGATATCGATTGCTTAATGTGCTAGTACAAGAAATTTGACTTTATACCTAAACATAGGATAACGGAATTCTTCCAAATGCACTGCCGTTAATCCGCCATGGCTTTATGTCAACTTCAGTTCGTTAAAGTAGGTTTGTTAACTTAAATGTGTTAAACTAATGATTTGAAGCATTTCGATATCGATTTCTAAATGCATATATACAAGAAAATCGACTTTATACCTAAATATAAGATTACGGAATTCTTCGAAATTACTGTCGTTATGCCGCCATGTCTTTATTTCACCTTCAATACGTTAAAGTTGGTTAATTAACATAAATATGTTAAACTAATGATTTGAAGCATTTCGATATCGATTGCTTAATACGCAAATACACGAAAATCGACTTTATACCTTAATATAAGATTACGGAATTCTTCTAAATGCACTGCAGTTATACCGTTAAGGCTTTATGTAGACTTCAGTGTGTTAAAGAAGGTTTATTATAAATAACTTGAAAATGTAAAACTAATGATTTGAAGCATTTCGATATCGATTGCTAAATGTGTATATACAAGAAAATCGACTTTACATATACCTAAATATAAGATTACGGAATTCTTCCAAATGTACTGTCGTTATGCCGCAATGGTTTGTATCAACTACAATACGTTAAAGAAGGTTAATTATTTTAAATATGTTAAACTAATGGTTTGAAGCATTTCGATATCGACTGCTAAATGTGTAAATACAACAAAATCGACTTTATACCTAAATGTAAAATTATAACATTACGGATTTCTTCTAAATGCACTGCCGTTCTACCGTTAAGGCTTTATGTAGACCTCATTAAGCTAAAAAATGTTTATTAACTTAATATGTTAAACTAATAATTTGAAGCATTTCGATATCGATAGCTAAATGTGTATATACATGAAAATCGACTTTATACCTGAATATAAGATTACGGAATTCTTCTACATGCACTGCCGTTATGCCGCCATGGCTTTATATCAACTTCAATATGTTAAAGAAGGTTAACTAACTTAAATATGTTAAACTAATGATTTGAAACATTTCGATATCGCTTGCTAAATGTGTATATACAAGAAAATCGAATTTATACCTAAATATAAGATAACGGAATTCTTCTAAACGCACTGCAGTTATGCCGTTAATGCTTTATGTTAAAGAGAACGCGATCGGGTTCGGTTGTAAAAATGTACTCAGCTCTGGTTGCCCAGAGCTCCTTTATTTATAGAATTTCCTATCCTAATTCATGTATGCACCACATGTATAGTGCATACACATATCTTAATACTACTCTACTGTACATACGGAACTATGCACACATACCTTAAGCATAAATGTTCCCAACGGCATACATAAGTTTTTCTTATCTTTTAATAGTTTAGGATCATTTCCGTTCCTTTACATTGCATGCATTAAATATTACAGCCGCTAATCAATATATGTATGTACCTGTTCAAATATATTGAACAGGCTTATCTTCGCCAGTGTTGAGGCAGTACTAGCCAATACATAAACAAACGCATAGAGATACATACATACATTTATATGAGGCACGTATGCATTTATATGCAATACGTATGCACTCAACAATTAACAAACAAAGATATTTACTTAAGATAACATATTGGCCTAAGATATGTATTTAGGCAATTGAATACAAATGTGCATGTGCACTTGAAAACAACCCCATACCATGTAGCATAGAAATGGGTATTTGTACATACATATTTATATTTATGACTGTGTTTTTATGTGTTAGCGATAATGCATATAAATATTTGAAATATGATATCCGTTTCTATACAGATTTACAAAAACATTTCATTTACATTTGTAGCCGTTAAGAACTGTTCAGAATTCTGAACATACTGCCCACGTTGAAGTGTTTACATTTCAAAAAACCAATTCAAGTGTTTATACATTTTGGGCATTTTAATTAGATTTTTCTTTATGAGATTAGCTGATCGGACTCGTGATAATTTTTCTAATATAAGCTATTTTTTATTGTATACATTTTAAATTTTCAATATAATTTTCATTTGCTAATATTAATAACTAATTTCTAAATATATATCCTCCTATGGGATATACGTTCCTTGCTGCATTACAGATGCGTCGTAGGATTATTGTTAATATTATACCACCAGCAATTAACAGGATTAGGTTGGTAGTATTCATGCCGTAATGCACCATATGATGCCACTCTAAGTCCAGTGGAAATCCCCAAATGGTTGTTGGTCGCGGAATGTCAGGTATTTTGAATGCCTGCATGGATCCTTTTAACTTAAAATGTTTTAGGGGAGGGAGATGTGTTGTTAGATTAGTTCCTGGTATTTCAAACTTAATTCCGGAACTTTTGAGATGGTATGCCCAAAGGTTTACGCTCTCCGTCCTCAAAACGCAATTGGTGTCTAATGTTATGATGCCTTGTCCATCTAGGATGGTAGTTTGGTTACTACCATTGCAGCTAGTTTTGGCCTCTATCTTTGATGGCATTGAAAATATCCATGTGTTAAGTGATGAGAGTTGTAGCCAAAATTCTTGTGTTGGCATAATATTGACTTCGCAGTTAAGTGGTATGCCTGTTTTATTTTTTAGTAATGACACCTCACAAGTCTGCATATGTCCTACGTTAAAGATAGGATGCACTTGTGGACATATTATCATTCTCGCCATACGTTGACATCTGTACAACATTTCATCAGTCATGCTATAGAAAACCGTTTTATTTTCATTGAAAATAATGTGACGATTTGTTTCCTTAATGCTGACGAAATACCCGTCATGTATTGTGGGGTATGGGTATATTGTGTACATATGGAGTTCTGTTTTGGTAACTAAAGGTATTTTTATGTTAAACAATATAAAATCTTTAGTAACTTTGGCAGTTGTGGTGGCTATATGTCCGAGTTCAAAGGGATCAGTATCAGGAAGCCGCAAGCTCTGGTCAAGATTATTTGAAATTAATTTTATTTGGGCTTCAAACATTTTTTATCGGCAACAGCCTCTCCATGAAGTTACCTCTAGAGTTCCACAGTACGCTTATAATGTCTCTTTGAAGCATTTCAAAGGTCTCCATTGCTGTGCTGAGTTTGGTGGCTGTTCCAATAAATAACTCACTTTTCAATTGGTCATCGAGAATGGAACTCATTGAATAAATTGAGTCGTTCATTATTTTAAAGTTATCCCAGTAAGCTTGATTTTGGCGTTTTAAAACATCTAAGGTAACGTCTTCCAATGAAGATTGATTTCGCAGCAATCCCAGCAAGTAGTTTTCGTTCACCTTAGCCTTCTCTATTTTTTCCGTAAGAACTTCTGCATGCTCTTCATCCATCAATCCAAACAAGGAGTGGTATAATGACCCTATAAAGGGTAACACTGACCTTGTCTTTCGTTGCATCCTCCTCCCCGTGAACGCAATGATGTCGTGAAGCTGTTCAATCTCTAAATATTTGTTGTGCAGCTGCTGAGCCATTTCGTTCACTTTATCCTCTTTAAATATTGTTGAGTCCTTTAAATATTTCAATGAATTTGAAATTTGTTGCTTTTCAGAGGAGTATTGAAGAAGATCGATGTGGACAATTATATCCCACGCTGTTCTAGTCAACCCAACAGGCCCTCTTTGTTCCAAAAATACTCCAGAACTATTCTTAAAATAACTTACATTTAAACATTTTACAAATGGTAAAACTATAAGTAAGTTTAATAATGTTAAAATTAAGTTTTTATTTTTTATCCGAGTCGACCGCCTTGGTATATTATTATTTGCCTGAATCGGGTCATCTCTTGTTTTTTCTTCGATAGGAAAAGGACAAATATTGTGTATTGCTCTTTTTGAGGTACCATTGCTTGTCCTTACGTCTACCATTCTACATTTGCCATCTTGGCCTAAAATAACGTTTTCAATACGTCCTCTTCGCCACTGTAATGGTGGGATATTTTCTTCTTTAAGAAGTACCAAGGTACCAGTTTTGATATTTTCAAAAGGAACTTGCCATTTATTTCTTTTTTGCAGTTCATTTAAATATTCATTGGACCATCGCTTCCAGAATTCTTTTGAATTCTTTTCGACCGATTTCCAATGGTCCTTTAACCCTTGGTAACTTTGGTTGTAGTTCGTGTCAACTATAGTTGATAATGGTTTTCCTACCAAAAAATGGCCTGGTGTTAAAACCTGGAGATCATTTGGATTGTTTGATAATGGGGTAAATGGTCTTGAATTAAGTACGGCTTCTATTTGTGTCATGAGTGTCGATATTTCTTCAAAAGTCATTATACCTTCAACTACTCGGAAAAAATGTTTTTTGACTGATTTAACAGCCGCTTCCCACAATCCTCCTACATGTGGAGATCTTGCTGGTATATTTATCCAAATTATTTCTTTTTGATTACAAAATTCTGATAATTCTGTTTTATGTGAGTCTTTCTGAAATAATTTAAAAACTTCGCGAAGACTATTGGCTGCTCCAATAAAATTGGTCCCGTTATCTGAATAGATTTTATGGGGGCAACTTCTCCTAGAAAAAAATCTTTTTAGGGCACCTATAAAAGCTGCTGAAGAAAGATCTGATACTACTTCTAAGTGTACTGCCTTCGTGGCAAAGCACACGAAGACACAGACATAAGCTTTATCAGCCTTTTTCCCACGTATTTTATGATGTATCCAAATTGGACCGAGGAAGTCCATTCCTACTATATAAAATGGACGCGTTCCTATTAGTCTATCTTGCGGTAAGTTTCCCATTAACTGATGTAGGGACCGAGGGTTTGCTTTAAAGCATCTATAACATTTATTTACAATTTTGCTTGCTAATTGTCTACCTCTTAAAATCCAAAACTTTTGCCTGGTTATTGCTAGTAAACCCTGTGGTCCAATGTGTAGATGTTTAACATGTATATGATTTACTAATAAACGAACGAATTCATCTTCATAAGGGAGAAGTATAGGGTGCTTAGCATCGTCTGAAAGATTACTACTTTGAATCCTACCTCCTACTCTTATAATATTATTGCTGTCCACAATTGGAGCTAAAGTGGCTAGTTTGGAATTTTTTGGAATTCGTTTGTTGGAATTGATTAGTTTTAATTCTAGATCAAAGTATTTTTTTTGTATTTGACAAATTATATAATTTAATGCTTTTCGTTTATAAAAAATTGTATTCATTAATTGTTTTTTCCTAATGATATCCATAAATTTAAATATGTTAGCTATAACGTTTTGTAGAAATTCGAAACTATTTTTATGGTTTATATTCATTAGAATTGTTTGTTTTTCGGTTAGAATCATAACAATCTTGGATTTCTTTATCTCTGGATTAATTAAATTATTATTGTTTACCTTTTGTTGGATTTTATAATTATTTGTATAAATAATTTCCGGTCCTCTAAACCATAATTTGCTGGTAATAAGTTCGCTTGGTGTCACTCCTCTAGAAATAATATCAGCCGGATTGTCTTTTGAGCCGATATGCCTCCAATTATTTATGTTTGTGTTGGTTTGTATGAAATTTACTCTGTTCGACACAAATATCTGTAAACGTCCAGGAACTAGCTGTAACCAATTCAATACTATTGTGGAATCTGTATAAAAGTAAATAGAACATTTAAATTTAAAACTTTCTAAAATTTTTTGTATTAATTCTACTAAGAGAACAGCCGCACATAGTTCAAGCCGCGGCAATGTTATTATCTTTATTGGCGCGACTCGTGATTTGGCTGCAAGTATATTTACATAAGTTTCACCTGTTTGGTTTTCAGATTTTGCATAAACTACGGCACCATACGCTTTCATCGAAGCATCACAAAAACCATGTAACTCAATATTTACCGGTTCGTTGCATAAAATACGTCTGGATATTCGTATTTGATTTAACAATGGAAGCTCATCTTTGATTTTTAACCAAGTGTCCACTATTTCCTGTGACGGCTTTTCATCCCAATCAGTTTTTAATTTCCACATTTCTTGTAATAAAATTTTAGAAGTAACTGTGACGGGATTTACAAAGCCCAATGGGTCGAATAATTTGGAAACGTCTGAAAGAATGGTCCTTTTAGTAATTTTGTCGTTGCACTTCCAATTGCAAGTTATACGAAAGTGGTCATCGAATGGAGTCCAAGTGACACCTAATGCTTTAACTTCGTTGTTAGTTTCCTTGTTCAAGTCAAGTTGATTTTCTCTGTCTTCAAGAGGAATATTTTTTAGAAGTTCAATGTTATTGGAACACCATTTTCTCAGGTTGAATCCATATTTTCTTAAAATTATTTTAATATTGTCCTGGATTAACTTGACATCATCTAGATTATCTCCTCCTGTCATAAGATCATCCATATAAAAATCTACATTGATAATTTCCGCTACTTCTGGATAATCATTTCTCTCCATTTCTGCAATTTTCTGCAAACATTTAACTGCTAAATAAGGTGCAGCTGCAGTACCATACGTAACTGTTTTAAGAGCATATGTTCGCAGTATTTCATTATCTTCATCGCGCCAATAGATTAATTGATATTTTTCATCCTCTGGGCGAATCCATATTTGCCTAAACATTTTCTCGATGTCTGCTGTAAAGACATACCTATGTTTCCTAAATCTCAGCAAAATATTAAATAATTCTTCTTGCAACTTAGGCCCAGAATGCATTATTGAATTCAAAGAAACATTCTTGTCTGTTTTACAGGATGCATCAAAAACGACTCTTAATTTAGTAGTTGTACTATCTGGTTTAAGTATGCAATGGTGGGGTAAATAATATTTCGATTTAAACATATTAACATTTTTTATTTCCTCCATATGGCCCAACCTTATGTATTCATTCATAAATTGTTTATATTGCTCTCTCACAGTTTCATTGTTTTTAAGCTTTTTCTCCAGAGAAAGAAATCTTCTTTTTGCTTGTAAAGAAGAGTCACCTAAATTTATATTTTCTTTTTTGAATGGAAGAGCTACGGTAAATTTACCATCTACAGAAATTTTCAAATTATTATTAAAATGCTCTTCACAATGTGTTTCTTCTTTAGTTTGATTAACACATTTATTTTCAACTGATTCTATTTCCCAAAACTTTTTAAGTTGATTGTCAATTTTTTCATCGAAATATGTTACAACACCACAGTGAGCTAATTTGGAGCTTATGTTAGTTGATCCGTATATCAACCACCCAAACACACTGTTCTGCAGTTTGTAATTAACATTTTTAATAGACAATTTATCTTCTTTTAATAAATCAAAGAATATGTCCGCACCTAAAAGTAAGTCAATTTTACCCGGAATACCAAATGAAGGGTCGGCCAGTTTTATATTCTCTGGAATTTTTTTGACTTTTATGTATTCTGTGGGCACATTCGACACAATTTTTTGTACTACAATAGTGTCTAAATTTGTTTCAAAAAGATCTATTAATGACTTTAAATGAAGATTAACTCTTTCGTTTGTATTTGTCTTGTTTTGACCAACTCCTTCAATAGTCATAGATTCTCTCCTCGAAGGAAGTTTTAATTTATTTTTTAGTTCTTTGGTTATAAGGTGAACTTGAGACCCACTATCTAATAAAGCACGTGCCTTTATAATTTTTCCATCAAGACCTTTTATACCAACAATTGCTGTGGTTAGCAGGACATGTTTAGAATCATTTTTTAATTTATCATTTTTCGTATTTTTAATGATTGTGCTTTTCGCTTTAGAAGTTTTATCTTTATGGAGCCATAAATGATGGTTTCCTTTACAAGTGAGGCAACTTTCGCCTTTACATTCTTTTATATTGTGCCCTGTTTTAAGACATTTGGTGCATAATTTGTGTTTCATTACTGCATCCCATTTGTCGTGAGTAGAAAGGGCTTTAAATTTATGACAATAAAATATGTTGTGTGAATTATTACATCCCATTATGCATTTAAATTCTGCATTTTGAAATTTTGGTGATGTTTTTGAAGCTTGTGCTGCTTCTAGTGCATTCCCTTCATGATTCAGAAACGACTGTAGTGAATTTAAGATAGGAATTTCCTTAGGGTTTTTAAGGGAATTTTCATACCTAAGTCTTAAATTGTTGTCTAATTTTTGCACAAGCGTGTAATTTAATAAAGCTTGTAACAAATTATCTGCAGACAAACTGAGACTTTCCAATGCTTGTGTACTTTCAGAAATTTTTTCTTGAAATTTTCGTACACTAAAAGCAGTCTCAGTCACTACTGGTGCATCTAAAATTTGTTTAAAATAAGTATTTGCGAGTAACCTTTTATTGGTGAATTTTTCGTTAAGTAGGTTCCAAGCAACTGAAAAATTTGTTGAGGTTGAAGGCAGATTTGCAATACAACTTGCAGCCGATCCTCTTAATTTAGTTTTTAAAATACACATTTTATACGTATCTGAAACATTTTGAGAGACTACTAGTTGTTCAAACAATTCTTTAAAAGTTTGCCACTGAGCGTAATCTCCTGAAAAAATCGGAATGTCAACTTGAGGCAACGTGAAATTGGTAGCATTTTTTTTGCTAACAGATTTTAATTTAAGTTTGTAAAATCTATTTCTTAAGTCATAGAATTTACTTGTTAACTCATCATTTTCGTGCTGGCTAATAAATTCAAGCACAGTATCACGAGTTTTTTCTATGAGTCGCTCTATACTATCTAGAGAGCATATTTCGTTTAATTCGCAGTCTTCAATATTTTTTTCTAATTCTGTTAATAAAAATTGAAGCCTGCGAACTAAACCAGGATTTGGAAGGCATTCCATTTTCCTGGGAGCACTATTTTCTTTAATTATAGCGATCAATTCGCTTAACTTGGCGTGCGCTGTCAGATAAAGCGTGCCGACCGACCCTTCTACGTCAGTTTTAAAATAATTGTCTTTTTTATTTTTAGGATCTTTGGACAATTCTAAATGGTTTCGTTGAAACTCTGACCATTTTTTGTCCAAACTATCCAGGAGTTTTTCCAAATTTCCCAAATCTTCATTTATATCCATACTCATGGACTTGAAATGAAGTTTTTGCAGTTCTTCTGCTAATTGGATTTGGTTCTCCATTTTCAATAAAATAAGTAAGTTTAATTAATAAAAATATGACTTAAAGAAAACGAAAAAAATTTCCTTACCTTGGTATTGAATAGAATTATTATAGAATTATTTTTAAGCGTTTTTTTTTTTTTTTAAATTTTGGGACTCACTATATTTTTTTTTTTCAATTTCACTTTAAAACGTTTAGAACTTTTTTTTCTTTTAAATTTCACTCGCGTGTTCGTAGGGGTCACCAACTGTTAAAGAGAACGCGATCGGGTTCGGTTGTAAAAATGTACTCAGCTCTGGTTGCCCAGAGCTCCTTTATTTATAGAATTTCCTATCCTAATTCATGTATGCACCACATGTATAGTGCATACACATATCTTAATACTACTCTACTGTACATACGGAACTATGCACACATACCTTAAGCATAAATGTTCCCAACGGCATACATAAGTTTTTCTTATCTTTTAATAGTTTAGGATCATTTCCGTTCCTTTACATTGCATGCATTAAATATTACAGCCGCTAATCAATATATGTATGTACCTGTTCAAATATATTGAACAGGCTTATCTTCGCCAGTGTTGAGGCAGTACTAGCCAATACATAAACAAACGCATAGAGATACATACATACATTTATATGAGGCACGTATGCATTTATATGCAATACGTATGCACTCAACAATTAACAAACAAAGATATTTACTTAAGATAACATATTGGCCTAAGATATGTATTTAGGCAATTGAATACAAATGTGCATGTGCACTTGAAAACAACCCCATACCATGTAGCATAGAAATGGGTATTTGTACATACATATTTATATTTATGACTGTGTTTTTATGTGTTAGCGATAATGCATATAAATATTTGAAATATGATATCCGTTTCTATACAGATTTACAAAAACATTTCATTTACATTTGTAGCCGTTAAGAACTGTTCAGAATTCTGAACACTTTATGTAGACTTCAGTGAGTTAAAGTAGGTTTATTAACTAAAATATGTTAAACTAATGATTTGAAGCATTTCGATATCGATTGCTAAATGTGTATATGCAAGAAAATCGATTTTATACCTAAATAAAAGCTTACGGAAATTACCCAAATATACTGCCGTTATGCCGTTATGGCTTCTGTAAAGAAGGTTAATTATTTAAATATGATAAGTTAATGGTTTGAAGCATTTCGATATCGATTGCTAAATATGTAAATACAAGAAAATCGACTTTATACCTTAATATAAGATTACGGAATTCTTCTAAATGCACTGCAGTTATACCGTTAAGGCTTTATGTAGACTTCAGTGCGTTAAAGAAAGTTTATTAATTTTAATATGTTAAACTAATGATTTGAAGCATTTCGATATCGATTACTAAATGTGTATATACAAGAAAATCGACTTTATACCTAAATATAAGATAACGGAATACTTCTACATGCACTGCCGTTATGCGGCCATGATTTTATGCCAACTTCAGTTCTTCGAAGAAAGTTTATTAACTTAAATATGTTAAACTAATGAGTTGAAGCATTTCGATATCGATTACTAAATGTGTATATACAACAAAATCGAATTTATACCTAAACATAAGATTACGGAATTCTTCTACATGCACTGCCGTTATACCGCAAGGCTTTATGTTATTTTCAGTGCGTTAAAGAAGGTTTATTAACTTAAATATGTTAAAATAATGATTTGAAACATTTCGATATATATATCGACTTTATATCTAAATATAAGATTATACCTAAATATAAGATTACGTTATTCTTCTAAATGCACTGCCGCTATGCCGTTAAGGCTTGATGTAGACTTCAGGAAGATAAATAGGGTTAAATAACTTAAATATGTTAAACTAATGATTTGAAGCATTTTGATATCGATTGCTCGATGTGTTTATACAACAAATAGATTTTATACCTAAATATAAAATTACGGAATTCTTCTACATGCACTGCCGTTATGCCGCAATGGCTTCATGTCACCTTAGATACGTTAAAGAAGGTAATTTAACTTAAATATGTTAAACTAATGATTTGAAGCATTTCGATATCGATTGCTAAATGTGCTAGTACAAGAAACTTGACTTTATACCTAAACATAGGATAACGGAATTCTTCCAAATGCACTGCCGTTAATCCGCCATGGCTTTATGTCAACTTCAGTTCTCTAAAGAAGGTTTATTAACTCAAATATGTTAAACAAATGTATTGAAGCATTTCGATATCGATTTCTAAATGCATATATACAAGAAAATCGACTTTATACCTAAATATAAGATTACGGAATTCTTCCAAATTACTGTCATTATACCGCCATGGCTTTATTTCACCTTCAATACGTTAAAGATGGTTAATTAACTTAAATATGTTAAACTAATGATTTGAAGCATTTCGATATCGATTGCTAGATATGTAAATACAAGAAAATCGACTTTATACCTTAATATAAGATTACGGAATTCTCCTAAATGCACAGCAGTTATCCCGTTAAGGCTTTATGTAGACTTCAGTGCGTTAAAGACGGTTTATTAACTTTAATATGTTAAACTAATGATTTGAAGCATTTCGATATCGCTTTTTAAATGTGTATATACAAGAAAATCGACTTTACATATACCTTAATATAAGATTACGGAATTCTTCCAAATGTACTGTCGTTATGCCGCCATGGTTTGTATCAACACAAAACGTTAACGAAGGTTAATTATTTTAAATATGTTAAACTAATGGTTTGATGCATTTCGATATCGACTGCTAAATGTGTAAATAAAACAAAATCGACTTTATACCTAAATATAAAATTATAACATTACGGATTTCTTCTAAATGCACTGCCGTTATACCGTTAAGGCCTTATGTAGACCTCATTAAGCTAAAAAATGTTTATTAACCTATTATGTTAAACTAATGATTTGAAGCATTTCGATATCGATAGCTAAATGTGTATATACAACAAAATCGAATTTATACCTAAACATAAGATAACGGAATTCTTCTACATACACCGCCGTTATACCGCCATGGCTTTATGTTAACTTCAGTGCGTTCAAGAAGCCTTATTAACTTAAATATGTTAAAATAATTATTTGAAGCATTTCGATATCGATTGCTAAATGTGTTTATACAACAAATCGATTTTATACCTAAATATAAAATTACGGAATTCTTCTACATGCACCGCCGTTATGCCGCCATGGCTTCATGTCACTTTCGGTAGGTTAAAGAAGGTAATTTAACTTAAATATGTTAAACTAATGATTTGATGCTTTCGATATCGATAGCTGTACAAATGAGCATCCTCCCCCGACCTCAACACACACACCACATTACCACACCACATCGTTTCAAAACCTACATCACTAACACGCAACCTTCACCACATCACACCACATCGACTCAAACTTACGTCACTAACACGCACTTTCACCACAGTACGCTTACAACCCACATCCTACAGTACTCGTGAGAGCATTTACACACCGACACACATCAGCACACATGTACACCAACACCCATCACATCATCCGATTCAGCACCAACGGGATCCAGGAAGGACCGATAAACGGATCGACTAGCTCAGTTCGTTTGCGACATCATCAGCGATCGGTACGCTACAATTTCTCTGCGCGTCCCGCCGGTACATCCAGATCCGCAAAAATTCGGTTGTTTGTGACATTTACATAAAATAAAATCAATAATAAAATTCGGTTTTTTGTGACATTTACATAAAATAAAAACAATAATAAAATTCAGTTTCGGTTGTGCTCGATCCTCACACTCACGGATAAACTAATTTTCAGTTCAGTTTTATTTTTGGTATAAAAGCCCAACAAGGTGAGTGCACAAGAATTACATTGGTCCTTCGAGCCTACAGAAAGGCACATGGTACAAGCAGTGAAGTGAAGTGTAGTGACACAAAAATTTAAAAAACAAAAAAAAAAACAAAAGTGAGTGACAAAGAATATATACATACATGTACCAAAAGTGAACATACATATAAAACATACGTATAAAAGAAAAAAAAAAAAGAAGTTAGTAAAAAGTGCGGTGAACCCAAAACGCAGTGAAGTGCTAAACAAACGAAAAGAAAGAAGGAAAAGCAGTGAAATTCAATACATAAATCAATAGAACCAAAAACAACACAACAATTAAAGCTTTACTAACAAAACGGGCGCGAAATTTAAAAAATCGGGCGCGAAACATAGAAAATCAAAAATCATTAAATTAAAAAAAAAAAAAAAAAATACTAACAACCAACACTGGAACAGCGGAGAGGAGGCAGCTCAACAGCAGGAGGAATAGTAGAAGCGCACACGCACCCAATTTTCTTTTAAAAAAAACTCCCCAAAATCCCCTGAGGGAACATAAAGTGAGTGTATCCATTTCACATTGGATTTTTATCGTTATATATAATATATGTATATATGTATGTATCGTTGCTCCAACGGTCAACTGCATAAAACAGATAGCTACTAAATCCGTTTAATAAAACGGTTAGTGAAAGCTTGGCGGTAAATTCACAGTACAAAAAGGAAAATAATATATATATATATATGTATCCTCAATATACATATATATATATAACCAAATAAATTATTATATCTCTTAAGACTTACCTTCGTGTATACAATACACACAATCCGCAAACAATAAAAAATATCAGTATTCAAGTATTTACTTGCTAATTATTCTGGCAATACCGCTCCGGCTTAGTAACTGTGAGAGGGATACTTGCAAATGCAATACCGCTTCAGATTATTCAGCTGGGAGAGGGATTACTTTCAAAGTAAGCAAAGGGAGATATAAGAATAAAACATAAAAAGAACAAATACAAACATACATACATACATATATACATACATATCAGCAAGCGAAATATACATATATAAAACAATTTTTTAATAAATACATACATATACATATATATATATAAATATATACAGTAGCGCTTTTAGCGCATATTTCTTACCGCGAATATATATAAACGCGAAATATTATATTGCCGAAAACTTTCGAATGTTGTATACCTATAAACATAGGATACAAGAAATTAAATAAACTGTGCGAAAAATCAACATTGGTTGAAAAAACTGAAAATTGCAAACTAATTACCTTTGTACATACATTCAAATATTAAAGGTCCAATTTGGCGATTTCCGAGCATTTTCTTGTTCCTTGTCCAACAAGAAAAAGCATAAGTGCACATATTTCATTTAACGCATATTATATGCACATAACATCCACACGTATGTACAAAGGGTATTAACCTTGTGTTCAGTGCGCGCTGATACAAGGGCATACGGATAAAGCCATAAAAAATATTTTTTCCGATATCAAAAAAAAAACACGCAAGTAAATACGCGAGCAATAAAAGCGATAACGCATGCTTACATTCTTTTTCGGAAATAACAGCTCTTCTTTATTGAAAAGAGCTTTCGGTTATACATATTTTAATAATCCAATTTTTCGGAAATAAACAACTCTTATTTAATAAAAAGAGTTTTCGGGTACAAATCTTTCTATTATAATAAAATATCCTTATATTTTATTAACTCAAATTTTTCTGAATGAGCACAGATTCAAAAGAATCTAAAGCAGAATTCTTAAGAATTCCCAAAATGATTACTGATGATAAAAGCCCATGTACACCTGCTGAAGCTACACGCTCAAAGCAAGGTGCTACAAAGCAAAAAAGGGGGAGGGACATCTCGTATATTAAATTCATTTCTGAGAGTGACAGCTTAATTAAATACTGCACTCGATTTGCATCTTCACCGATTCAGGACAACTCTGAATCGGTACTAGAAATAAAAAATAAATCTATTGACAATTCTTGGACACGCCTCCAAGCTGCATACGACGCAATAGTAGAAACTGATGATTCAGATCTACCTGAAAATTTTAAATCTTCGGCTTACGCCAAATACGAAAATTGCTTAGACCGCTATGAAGACACAAAAGCAATGATCTCAGATCAATTAAAACTTATGAAGGCAATTGCACCTACTCCCCACAGTAGAGTAGAGTTACCTCAATTGCAAGCCCAAGAGGCAAGTTCAGGCATTCATCTCAAAGTGCCAGCGTGTGATACGGAAATATTTCATGGAGGTTATGAACAATGACCGTCCTTCCGGGACATGTTTACAGCCGTGTACATAAACCATCCAAAATTATCACAGGCGCAAAAACTGTATCACCTCCGATACAAAACTAAAGGTCAAGCAGGCGTAATAGTCAAGCAGTTCGCATTGAATGACGATAATTTTAATTTAGCTTGGGAAGCTTTAAGACAAAGATACGAAAATGAGAGAATATTAGTTGACAAGCAAGTAACGATACTTATGAACTTGCCAAAAATTTCAAAAAAAAAGAAACCCAGTTTTGGGAAGGAAAATTTCCCCTTTGAAAACTTAGGGAAACCCCCACGGGGGTTTTTCAAACCCCCTGTTAAAGGGTAAAAAAAGAAAACTAAAAACGTTCAACAAGACCTAAATCGAAGCTTCAATAAACCCCAAGCCGGAAGCAACAATCATTTTAACTGAAGTTTTTCCAAAGCACAATCGTTCATATCTGAACAAAATAAATTCACGTCATGCGAACTATGTTCTGGAGGGCATAAGTTAAAAGCTTGCGAGAAATTTAAAAAAATGAATGTCAATGAAAGGAACAACTTTGTCAGGTCAAAAAGACTCTGTACAAACTGCTTGTCCCACTCACACAATCTTAATACTTGCGAAAGCAAATTTAATTGCGTATATTGCCACAAAAGGCATCATTCTATGCTACATCTTAATAACTTTCCCAACACATCTCATAGCAGCGCTTTTTCAAAAAAAGCCACGGGTTTAGTTGCAACAGCAGCTCCCGAAACAAAACCTCAAGAAAATTGCCAAGAGACACCATGTTGTTCAAAGGCACTAAAAACTCAAACGCTACACAGCGAAAATCATAGTAGAGTACTACTACCCACAGCAGTTGTCTCCATCGAACATCGAGGAGAGCTGTTCAAACTAAGAGCCCTAATAGACCAAGGATCGCAACGATCATTCATAGCGTCTAGGGCACAAAATAGGCTAAAACTGCCAACAAAACATGCCAACTATGAAATTACGGGAATGGGCGGACGAGTAGTACAAAACTCAAGTAAAATCTGCCCCATTACCCTAATTTCCCCCAAAGCGGATAAGCGCATTGAAGCAAATGCTATTGTCTTACCGCAACTAACTAACATGCTACCAAGCTATCAAATAAATAGCAAGCATTGGGATAAAATTGCACACCTGACTCTGGCAGATCCCAATTGCGACACGCCAGCTCAGATAGACATCCTGATAGGCAGCGACCTTATACCGCAAATCATATTAGAAGGTGTTGAAAAAATTTCGAAAGCACTACTGGCGCAAAATACCATTTTCGGATGGGTCCTAAGTGGACTAGTTGCGGAACCAGTCACAGCCATACAACTCAAGTTGAGGAAATCTCAAACGAGTACCTCAATTCACAATTGAGAAGATTTTGGGAGGTAGAAGAACTCCCCCCCATTCCAATTACAACACCTGAAGATCAGTATTGTGAAGACTTTTACAAAGCCACAACTACTCGATCAGATAATGGTCGGTATGTCGTACGACTACCAATAAAACAACAATTTCCAGACACACTCGCCTTAGGTCACTCTCGCACCTCTGCAATACAGCAGTTTCTAAGTATGGAGAAAAACCTACTTAGAAAAGGTGAGCTTAAACAAGTTTATGATGGTGTCGTGGAAGAATACCTTCATTTAGATCACATGGAGGAAGTAAACCCATGTGAAAAAATCTTAAGAGGCAAATATTACTCTTTCTACTTGCCACATCATGCAGTAGTAAAGCCTGAGAAGAAAACAACAAAAGTTCGAGTTGTCTTCAATGCATCACGATCCACGAGTTCGGGTAATTCCCTAAATGATATTCTATTTACGGGACCCACACTCCAACCAGATTTAATGCTCCTCATATTGAACTGGCGTATATACAAATACGTATTCAATGGGGATGTCGAAAAGATGTATCGACAAATACTGGTTCATAAAGATGATCAAGATTTTCAGCGGATTATTTTCCGAAAATCTGCCAATAGTCCACTACGCGACTTTAAATTGAAAACAGTTACCTTTGGCGTAAACTGTGCCCCATATCTAGCCATTCGTACACTACACGAACTGGCAGAAGACACAAAGCCAGAATTTCCACTGGCAACACAAGTCTTAAAAACGCAAACGTATGTAGACGATATCCTGTCTGGAAGCCACAGTCTTCCACAAGCATACGAGACCTTATCACAGGTAATAAGTGCCCTCAATACCGCAGGGTTTCCTTTAAAAAAGATTACAGCCAATCACCCAAATATTTTAAAAAATATTCCTAAAGACCATTTGTTGGATACTAATTTCCTTATATTTGAAAAGGAAAGTACAACAAAAACACTAGGCATCCAATGGAATGCGATATCGGACCAGTTTTCATACACTACTGAGTCCATATCCGCATTATCTGCTATTACAAAACGCCAAATTCTCTCCTCTGTGGCAAAACTTTTTGACCCCGCAGGATGGCTTTCGCCAATTATGATACAAGCGAAAATCCTGATCCAAGAATAATGGCTAGACGGAACCGACTGGGACGAACAAGTGAAACCTCTTCGCTTAGAAAAATGGTCCCAGTTTGCTAATAATTTGAACGACATCTCGAAGATACAAATTCCACGGTGGGTAAACTATTCCCCCGAATACAAAGTGGAACTACACGGTTTCTGTGACGCCTCTGAAAAGGCATATTGTGCCACTATTTATGTGCGCACACAAAGCGATATTGCAACCACAAGCCACTTATTAGGGAGCAAAAGCAAAAGTTGCGCCTCTAAAAACGATAAGTCTACCACGACTTGAACTCTGTGGCGCTCTGCTACTAGTAAAGCTAGCTTCAATGGTGCAGACCCACTTAAATATGGCGAAATACAGATTATATTTATGGTCCGATTCCGAGATAGTTCTAGCCTGGTTAGAAAAACCACCACATGCGTGGAAAACTTATATTTCTAACCGAACATCTGAAATACTTGACCTAGTAGGATCAGCCACTTGGCGTCACGTAGCCAGTGCTGACAATCCTGCTGATCTAGGTACAAGAGGATGCAAGCCTCTGCATCTTGCCACCTCCACCTTCTGGTGGAATGGCCCCCGATGGTTAACGGGAAACTCCCGATTCTTGGCCACAATCGCCCATGCGCAACATACTTGCCCCAGAAAGTCGTAAAATCGACACTTATCTTGCAACATTGGATGACACTGACATCCTTGAACGATTTTCATCGTTTCCCCGAGCCCTCCGGGTAGTTGCCTATATTCTCAAACTTAAGTTAAAGGAGCAACTTATCTCCATTGCGATAAATTGACGCACCAAGACTTACAAAAAGCAAAGGTCGCTCTTATCGTATCAACCCAAACGCGCTACTTCAGCCGCGATGTAGAATTACTAAGAGAATCGAAGCCTATCGATAAAAAGAGCTCACTCTTAGTCCTAAACCCATTTCTAGATTCGAAGGGTTTACTTCGTGCCAATGGTCGGCTTGCTAATTCAAGCCTAACGTACAATGAACGCCACCCTATAATCATACCAGAGAGGTGTCCGTTTGCCACGTTATTTATTAGATATATCCACACACTAATGCTCCATGCCGAACATCGCCTCATGCAACATATGGTCCGCCAAGAGCTGTACATACCCCGACTGAAGCCCCAAATAAAAAAGTGCATTTTCATGTGCAAAATCTGCACTATGCATAAGCAGAAAATGCGATCGCAGATTATGGCAGCACTTCCACCTGAACGCTGCAATTTTGCTCTGCCGTTCACCACTACAGGTGTAGATTTTGCTGGGCCTTTTATGATAAAGGCATCCATGTTAAGGTCTCCTACCCTCATGAAAGGCTAAGTGGCTGTTTTTTTTCTGTTTCACGACAAAAGCAGTACACCTTGAGCTATGTACGAATCTGACGACGGAGGCTTTCCTCGCGGCTTTTGCTCGTTTCGTCGGACGACGAGGCTTTCCATCAAAAATCATGAGCGATAATGGCAAAACATTTATTGGAGCTCAACGAGCCACCGAGAAACAGTTTGTCGATTTCTTTAAACAAGTATCACCTGACATCGTACAAAAGTATGCACCCCAAGGTATCAATTGGCAGTTTATCCCCCCAAGCGCTCCAATATGGGTGGCTTATGGGAATCTGCCGTAAAAAGCTTCAAATCTCATTTTAAAAAGATAGCTGGCAACCACAAATTTAATTTCGAAGAATTCACGACCCTCTTAATTAGAATTGAAGCCGTTCTTAATTCACGGCCTCTCGCTGCACTCTCGCAAGATCCCTCAGACTTTACTGCCCTCACACCAGGGCATTTTCTTAAAGGAGCGCCCATTCTGGCCACACCTGAGCCAGGCGTGGAGTCGCTTTCCTTATTAAATCGTTGGGAAAGAATAAAAATTCTCCATCATGACTTCAGTCGTCGATGGAAAGATGATTATTTAAAGGACCTCCACAGAAGGTACCGATGGAAAACAACAGAAAATGCGCCTAAACTTGGAGATTGTGTCTTGATCAATGACGATTGTCTCCCCCCACCGAATGGCGGCTTGGCCGCATAGAGAAGCTCTATTACGGCTCCAACGGTCATATTCGCGTAGTCGATCTCCGCACTCAAACGGGAACACTAACCAGGCCGCTCGTCAAGCTGTGCTTTTTGCCAACCGCCGATTAAACCGAAAATAACGTAACCGTAGTTAATAAACAAAGAAACGAAAAATAAATAATGATAAAATGCTCCAATATCCATAAGTAACCGTAAAAACCAAGAAAAATGAGTTGATCCACATGACGACTCACTCGTGCCACATTACGTGGCACCAATTTCCATATGAATATATATATGTATATGCTAATTAAAATAAAATCTTTTAACAGATAACAATGGATGCCGAGATGCCAACTGCGCCCACGCACACCATACGTTCGGCAGTTACTGTTCCGCGCTCGAAGACTACACCAGTCGCAGCGCCGCGCACCACCATAGCAACCGCAGCTCCTCGAGCAGTTTCAACGGCTCCACTTAACGACACGCGATCAACGGCTCCGGAACCACCACAACTAGAATGCGCTCTATGTCGCCGTCGTCATCGGTTGCCACGCTGTGGCATCTTCAAGGGGATGACCCCTCAGCAACGCCAGCAGATCGCTCAAGCACATGGGCATTGTCTGAATTGTCTGGCACCCACCCATCGTACGCAAGAGTGCACAACGGGCTACCAGTGCCAAGTATGCATGCGTCACCACCATACGCTGCTACACCGCACCGGCGTACTCGATGGCGGGCGTCATGATGCTCCTCGCAGACATGATGCCATCAGAAGACCCAAGCGATCGCAACCACGCAGGCCGGCATACCCTACGAAGCACTCACGTTCCTGGCGTCACCGCAATCCTCCACCGAACCGGAGGCGCCAGCCCAGGCCGCAATCGCGCCGTTCCACAGGCCTCAGCAACGTGGTAGCCACGTTACAACGGCTTCAGAGGCTACTAGGCTAGACACTCGCCTAGGGGGGCCAGGATGTACAAATGAGCATCCTCTCCCGACCTCAACACACACACCACATTACCACACCACATCGTTTCAAAACCTACATCACTAACACGCAACCTTCACCACATCACACCACATCGACTCAAACTTACGTCACTAACACGCACTTTCACCACAGTACGCTTACAACCCACATCCTACAGTACTCGTGAGAGCATTAACACACCGACACACATCAGCACACATGTACACCAACACCCATCACATCATCCGATTCAGCACCAACGAGATCCAGGAAGGACCGATAAACGGATCGACTAGCTCAGTTCGTTTGCGACATCATCAGCGATCGGTACGCTACAATTTCTCTGCGCGTCCCGCCAGTACATCCAGATCCGCAAAAATTCGGTTGTTTGTGACATTTACATAAAATAAAATCAATAATAAAATTCGGTTTTTTGTGACATTTACATAAAATAAAATCAATAATAAAATTCAGTTTCGGTTATGCTCGATCCTCACACTCACGGATAAACTAATTTTCAGTTCAGTTTTATTTTTGGTATAAAAGCCCAACAAGGTGAGTGCACAAGAATTACAATAGCTAAATGTGTATATACAAGAAATTTGACTTTATACCTAAACATAGGATAACGGAATTCTTCCAAATGCACTGCCGTTAATCCGCCATGGCTTTATGTCAACTTCAGTTCGTTAAAGTAGGTTTGTTAACTTAAATATGTTAAACTAATGATTTGAAGCATTTCGATATCGATTTCTAAATGCATATATACAAGAAAATCGACTTTATACCTAAATATAAGATTACGGAATTCTTCCAAATTACTGTCGTTATGCCGCCATGGCTTTATTTCACCTTCCATACGGTAAAGTTGGTTAATTAACATTAATATGTTAAACTAATGACTTGAAGCATTTCGATATCGATTGCTAAATACGCAAATACACGAAAATCGACTTTATACCTTAATATAAGATTACGGAATTCTTCTAAATGCACTGCCGTTAATCCGCCATGGCTTTATGTCAACTTCAGTTCGTTAAAGTAGGTTTGTTAACTTAAATATGTAAAACTAATGATTTGAAGCATTTCGATATCGATTGCTAAATGTGTATATACAAGAAAATCGACTTTACATATACCTAAATATAAGATTACGGAATTCTTCCAAATGTACTGTCGTTATGCCGCAATGGTTTGTATCAACTACAATACGTTAAAGAAGGTTAATTATTTTAAATATGTTAAACTAATGGTTTGAACCATTTCGATATCGACTGCTAAATGTGTAAATACAACAAAATCGACTTTATACCTAAATATAAAATTATAACATTACGGATTTCTTCTAAATGCAATGCCGTTATACCGTTAAGGCTTTATGTAGACCTCATTAAGCTAAAAAATGTTTATTAACTTAATATGTTAAACTAATGATTTTAAGCATTTCGATATCGATTGCTAAATGTGTATATACAAGAAAATCGACTTTATACCTGAATATAAGGTTACGGAATTCTTCTACATGCACTGCCGTTATGCCGCCATGGCTTTATATCAACTTCATTATGTTAAAGAAGGTTAACTAACCTAAATATGTTAAACTAATGATTTGAAACATTTCGATATCGCTTGCTAAATGTGTATATACAAGAAAATCGAATTTATATCTAAATATAAGATAACGGAATTCTTCTAAACGCACTGCCGTTATGCCGTTAAGGCTTTTGCAGACTTCAGTAAGAAAAAGAGGGTTAAGTAACTTAAATATGTTTAACTAATGATTTGAAGCATTTCGATATCGATTGCTAAATATGTAAATACAAGAAAATCGACTTTATACGTTAATATAAGATTACGGAATTCTTCTAAATGCACTGCTTTTATACCGTTAAGGCTTTATGTAGACTTCAGTGTGTTAAAGAAGGTTTATTATAAATAACTTGAAAATGTAAAACTAATGAATTGAAGCATTTCAATACCGATTGCTAAATGTGTATATACAAGAAAATCGACTTTACATATACCTAAATATAAGATTACGGAATTCTTCCAAATGTACTGTCGATATGCCGCCATGGTTTGTATCAACTACAATACGTTAAAGAAGGTTAATTATTTTAGATATGTTAAACTAATGGTTTGAAGCATTTCGATATCGACTGCTAAATGTGAAAATACAACAAAATCGACTTTATACCTAAATATAAAATTGTAACATTACGGATTTCTTCTAAATGCACTGCCGTTATACCGTTAAGGCTTTATGTAGACCTCATTAAGCTAAAAAATGTTTATTAACTTAATATGTTAAACTAATGATTTTAAGCATTTCGATATCGATTGCTAAATGTGTATATACAAGAAAATCGACTTTATACCTGAATATAAGGTTACGGAATTCTTCTACATGCACTGCCGTTATGCCGCCATGGCTTTGTATCAACTTCATTATGTTAAAGAAGGTTAACTAACTTAAATATGTTAAACTAATGATTTGAAACATTTCGATATCGCTTGCTAAATGTGTATATACAAGAAAATCGAATTTATATCTAAATATAAGATAACGGAATTCTTCTAAACGCACTGCCGTTATGCCGTTAAGGCTTTATGTAGACTTCAGTAAGATAGAGGGGAATAATTAACTTAAATAAGTTAAACTTATGATTTGAAGCATTTCGATTTCGATTGCTAAATATGTAAATACAAGAAAATCGACTTTGTACCTAAATATAAGATTACGGAATTCTTTTAAAAGCACTGCAGTTATACCGTTAAGGCTTTATGTAAACTTCAGTGCGTTAGAGAAAGTTTATTATAAATAACTTAAAAATGTAAAACTAATGATTTGAAGCATTTCCATATCGATTGCTAAATATGTAAATACAAGAAAATCGACTTCATACCTTAATACAAGATTACGGAATTCTTCTAAATGCACTTCAGTTATACCGTTAAGGCTTTATGTAGACTTCAGTGCGTTAAAGAAGTTTTATTAACTTTAATATGTTAAACTAATGATTTGAAGCATTTCGATATCGATTACTAAATGTGTATATACAAGAAAATCTACTTTATACCTAAATATAAGATAACGGAATACTTCTGCATGCACTGCCGTTATGCGGCCATGATTTTATGCCAACTTCAGTTCTTCGAAGAAAGTTTATTAACTTAAATATGTTAAACTAATGAGTTGAAGCATCTCGATATCGATTGCTAAATGTGTATATACAACAAAATCGAATTTATACCTAAACATAAGATTACGGAATTCTTCTACATGCACTGCCGTTATACCGCAAGGCTTTATGTTAACTTCAGTGCGTTAAAGAAGGCTTATTAACTTAAATATGTTAAAATAATGATTTGAAACATTTCGATATATATATCGACCTTATATCTAAATATAAGACTATACCTAAATATCAGATTACGTTATTCTTCTAAATGCACTGCCGTTATGCCGTTAAGGCTTGATGTAGACTTCAGGAAGATAAATAGGGTTAAATAACTTAAATATGTTAAACTAATGATTTGAAGCATTTCGATATCGATTGCTCGATGTGTTTATACAACAAATAGATTTTATACCTAAATATAAAATTACGGAATTCTTCTACATGCACTGCCGTTATGCCGCCATGGCTTCATGTCACCTTCGATACGTTAAAGAAGGTAATTTAACTTAAATATGTTAAACTAATGATTTGAAGCATTTCGATATCGATTGCTAAATGTGTATATACAACAAAATCGACTTTATACCTAAACATAGGATAACGGAATTCTTCCAAATGCACTGCCGTTAATCCGCCATGGCTTTATGTCAACTTCAGTTCTTAAAGAAGGTTTTTAACTTAAATATGTTAAACTAATGATTTGAAGCATTCGATATCGATTGCTAAATGTGTATATACAAGCAAAATCGACTTTATACCTAAATATAAGATTACGGAATTCTTCCAAATGTACTGTCGTTATGCCGCAAGGCTTTATGTTCAACTTCAATACGTTAAAGAAGGTTAATTAACTTAAATATGTTAAACTAATGATTTGAAGCATTTCGATATCGATTGCTAAATATGTAAATACAAAAAATCGACTTTATACCTAAATATAAGATTACGGAATTCTTCTAAATGCACTGCCGTTATCCGACCATGGCTTTATGTAACTTCAGTTCGTTAAAGAAGGTTTATTAACTTAAATATGTTAAACTAATGATTTGAAGCATTTCGATATCGATTCTAAATGTGTATATACAAGCAAATCGACTTTTATACCTAAATATAAGATTACGGAATTCTTCCAAATGTACTGTCGTTATGCCGCCATGGCTTTATTCACCTTCAATACGTTAAAGAAGGTTAATTAACTTAAATATGTTAAACTAATGATTTGAAGCATTTCGATATCGATTGCTAAATGTGTAAATACAAGAAAATCGACTTTATACCTTAATATAAGATTACGGAATTCTTCTAAATGCACAGCCGTTATCCGTTAAGGCTTTATGTAGACTTCAGTTCGTTAAAGAAGGTTTATTAACTTAAATATGTTAAACTAATGATTTGAAGCATTTCGATATCGATTCTAAATGTGTATATACAAGAAAATCAACTTTACATATACCTAAATATAAGATTACGGAATTCTTCCAAATGTACTGTCGTTATGCCGCCATGGTTTGTATCAACTACAATACGTTAAAGAAGGTTAATTATTTTAAATATGTTAAACTAATGGTTTGAAGCATTTCGATATCGACTGCTAAATGTGTAAATACAACAAAATCGACTTTATACCTAAATATAAAATTATAACATTACGGATTTCTTCTAAATGCACTGCCGTTATACCGTTAAGGCTTTATGTAGACCTCATTAAGCTAAAAAATGTTTATTAACTTAATATATTAAACTAATGATTTGAAGCATTTCGATATCGATTGCTTAATGCATTTATACAAGAAAATCAATTTTATACCTATATATAAGATTACGGAATTCTTCTACATGCACTTCCGCTATGCCGCCATGGCTATATGCCAACTTCAGATCGTTAAAGAAGGTTTATTAACTTAAATATGTTAAACTAATGAGTTGAAGCATCTCGATATCGATTGCTAAATGTATATATACAACAAAATCGACTTAATACCTAAATATAAGATTACGGAATTCTTCTAATGCACTGCCGTTATACCGTTATGGCTTTAGGTAAACTTCAGTAAGATAAAGAAGGTTAATAACCTTAAATATGTTAAACTAATGATCTCAAGCATTTCGATATCGATTGCTAAATGTGTTTATACAACAAATCGATTTTATACCTAAATATAAAATTACGGAATTCTTCTACATGCACCGCCGTTATGCCGCCATGGCTTCTTGTCACTTTCGGTAGGTTAAAGAAGGTAATTTAACTGTTAAACTAATGATTTGAAGCATTTCGACATAGATTGCTAAATGTGCTAGTACAAGAAATTTGACTTTATACTTAAACATAGGATAACGGAATTCTTCCAAATGCACAGACGTTAATCCGCCATGGCTTTATGTCAACTTCAGTTCGTTAAAGTAGGTTTCTTAACTTAAATATGTTAAACTAATGATTTGAAGCATTCCGATATCGATTGCTAAATGTGTATATACAAGAAAATCGACTTTACATATACCTAAATATAAGATTACGGAATTCTTCCAAATGTACTGTCGTTATGCCGCAATTGTTTGTATCAACTACAATACGTTAAAGAAGGTTAATTATTTTAAATATGTTAAACTAATGGTTTGAAGCATTTCGATATCGACTGCTAAATGTGTAAATACAACAAAATCGACTTTATACCTAAATATAAAATTATAACATTACGGATTTCTTCTAAATGCACTGCCGTTATACCGTTAAGGCTTTATGTAGACCTCATTAAGCTAAAAAATGTTTATTAACTTAATATGTTAAACTAATGAGCTGAAGCATTTCGATATCAATTGCTAAATGTGTATATACAAGAAAATCGACTTTATACCTGAATATAAGATTACGGAATTCTTCTACATGCACTGTCGTTATGCCGCCATGGCTTTATATCAACTTCAATATGTTAAAGAAGGTTAACTAACTTAAATATGTTAAACTAATGGTTTGAAGCATTTCGATATCGAATGCTAAATGAGTATATACAAGAAAATCGACTTTATACCTAAATATAAGATTATAAAATTCTTCTAAATGCACTGCCGTTATGCCGTTAAGGCTTTTGTAGACTTCAGTATGAAAAAGAGGGTTAATTAAATTAAATATGTTAAACTAATGATCTCAAGCATTTCGATATCGATTGCTAAATGTGTTTATACAAAAAAATCGACTTTATACCTAAATATAAGATAAAGGAATTCATATAAATATACTGCCGTTATGCCGTTATGGCTTTATGTAAACTTCAGTAAGATAAAGAAGGTTAATTAATTCAAATATGTTAATTCAGTTATCTGAAGCATTTCGATATCGGTTGCGAAATGTATACATACAAGAAAATCGAATTTATACCTAAATATAAGATTACGGAATTCTTCCACATGTACTGTCGTTATGCCGCCACGGCTTTTTATCACCTTCAATACGTTAAAGAAGGTTAATTATTTTAAATATGTTAAACTAGTGGTTTGAAGCATTTCGATATCGATTGCTTAATGTGTAAATACACGAAAATCGACTTTATACCTAAATATAAAATTATAACATTACGGAATTCTTCTAAATGCACTGCCATTATACCGTTAAGGCTTTATGTAGACTTCGGTAAGCTAAAAAATGTTTATTAACTTAATATATTAAACTAATGATTTGAAGCATTTCGATATCGATTGCTTAATGCATTTATACAAGAAAATCAATTTTATACCTATATATAAGATTACGGAATTCTTCTACATGCACTTCCGCTATGCCGCCATGGCTATATGCCAACTTCAGATCGTTAAAGAAGGTTTATTAACTTAAATATGTTAAACTAATGAGTTGAAGCATCTCGATATCGATTGCTAAATGTATATATACAACAAAATCGACTTTATACCTAAATATAAGATTACGGAATTCTTCTAATGCACTGCCGTTATACCGTTATGGCTTTAGGTAAACTTCAGTAAGATAAAGAAGGTTAATAACCTTAAATATGTTAAACTAATGATCTCAAGCATTTCGATATCGATTGCTAAATGTGTTTATACAACAAATCGATTTTATACCTAAATATAAAATTACGGAATTCTTCTACATGCACCGCCGTTATGCCGCCATGGCTTCTTGTCACTTTCGGTAGGTTAAAGAAGGTAATTTAACTGTTAAACTAATGATTTGAAGCATTTCGACATAGATTGCTAAATGTGCTAGTACAAGAAATTTGACTTTATACCTAAACATAGGATAACGGAATTCTTCCAAATGCACTGCCGTTAATCCGCCATGGCTTTATGTCAACTTCAGTTCGTTAAAGTAGGTTTGTTAACTTAAATATGTTAAACTAATGATTTGGAGCATTTCGATATGGATTTCTAAATGCATATATACAAGAAAATCGACTTTATACCTAAATATAAGATTACGGAATTCTTCCAAATTACTGTCGTTATGCCGCCATGGCTTTATTTCACCTTCAATACGTTAAAGTAGGTTTGTTAACTTAAATATGTTAAACTAATGATTTGAAGCATTTCGATATCGATTGCTAAATGCGTATATACAAGAAAATCGACTTTATACCTAAATATAAGATTACGGAATTCTTCTAAATGCACAGCAGTTATGCCGTTAAGGCTTTATGTAGACTTCAGTGCGTTAAAGAAGGTTTATGAACTTTAATATGTTAAACTAATGATTTGAAGCATTTCGATATCGCTTACTAAATGTGTATATACAAGAAAATCAACTTTACATATACCTAAATATAAGATTACGGAATTCTTCCAAATGTACTGTCGTTATGCCGCCATGGTTTGTATCAACTACAATACGTTAAAGAAGGTTAATTATTTTAAATATGTTAAACTAATGGTTTGAAGCATTTCGATATCGACTGCTAAATGTGTAAATACAACAAAATCGACTTTATACCTAATATAAAATTATAACATTACGGATTTCTTCTAAATGCACTGCCGTTATACCGTTAAGGCTTTATGTAGACCTCATTAAGCTAAAAAATGTTTATTAACTTAATATGTTAAACTAATGATTTGACGCATTTCGATATCGATTGCTAAATGTGTATATACAACAAAATCGAATTTATACCTACACATAAGATTACGGAATTCTTCTACATACACTGCCGTTATACCACCATGGCTTTATGTTAACTTCAGTGCGTTCAAGAAACCTTATTAACTTAAATATATTAAAATAATGATTTGAAGCATTTCGATATCGATTGCTAAATGTGTTTATACAACAAATCGATTTTATACCTAAATATAAAATTACGGAATTCTTCTACATGCACCGCCGTTATGCCGCCATGGCTTCATGTCACTTTCGGTAGGTTAAAGAAGGTAATTTAACTTAAATATGTTAAGCTAATGATTTGAAGCATTTCGATATCGATTGCTAAATGTGCTAGTACAAGAAATTTGACTTTATACTTAAACATAGGATAACGGAATTCTTCCAAATGCACAGCCGTTAATCCGCCATGGCTTTATGTCAACTTCAGTTCGTTAAAGTAGGTTTGTTAACTTAAATATGTTAAACTAATGATTTGAAGCATTCCGATATCGATTGCTAAATGTGTATATACAAGAAAATCGACTTTACATATACCTAAATATAAGATTACGGAATTCTTCCAAATGTACTGTCGTTATGCCGCAATTGTTTGTATCAACTACAATACGTTAAAGAAGGTTAGTTATTTTAAATATGTTAAACTAATGGTTTGAAGCATTTCGATATCGACTGCTAAATGTGTAAATACAACAAAATCGACTTTATACCTAAATATAAAATTATAACATTACGGATTTCTTCTAAATGCACTGCCATTATACCGTTAAGGCTTTATGTAGACTTCGGTAAGCTAAAAAATGTTTATTAACTTAATATATTAAACTAATGATTTGAAGCATTTCGATATCGATTGCTTAATGCATTTATACAAGAAAATCAATTTTATACCTATATATAAGATTACGGAATTCTTCTACATGCACTTCCGCTATGCCGCCATGGCTATATGCCAACTTCAGATCGTTAAAGAAGGTTTATTAACTTAAATATGTTAAACTAATGAGTTGAAGCATCTCGATATCGATTGCTAAATGTATATATACAACAAAATCGACTTTATACCTAAATATAAGATTACGGAATTCTTCTAATGCACTGCCGTTATACCGTTATGGCTTTAGGTAAACTTCAGTAAGATAAAGAAGGTTAATAACCTTAAATATGTTAAACTAATGATCTCAAGCATTTCGATATCGATTGCTAAATGTGTTTATACAACAAATCGATTTTATACCTAAATATAAAATTACGGAATTCTTCTACATGCACCGCCGTTATGCCGCCATGGCTTCTTGTCACTTTCGGTAGGTTAAAGAAGGTAATTTAACTTAAATATGTTAAACTAATGATTTGAAGCATTTCGACATAGATTGCTAAATGTGCTAGTACAAGAAATTTGACTTTATACCTAAACATAGGATAACGGAAATCTTCCAAATGCACTGCCGTTAATCCGCCATGGCTTTATGTCAACTTCAGTTCGTTAAAGTAGGTTTGTTAACTTAACTATGTTAAACTAATGATTTGGAGCATTTCGATATGGATTTCTAAATGCATATATACAAGAAAATCGACTTTATACCTAAATATAAGATTACGGAATTCTTCCAAATTACTGTCGTTATGCCGCCATGGCTTTATTTCACCTTCAATACGTTAAAGTAGGTTTGTTAACTTAAATATGTTAAACTAATGATTTGAAGCATTTCGATATCGATTGCTAAATGCGTATATACAAGAAAATCGACTTTATACCTAAATATAAGATTACGGAATTCTTCTACATGCACTGCCGTTATGCCGCCATGGCTTTATGAAACCTTCAGTGCGTTATGTTAAATATGTTAAACTATTGAATTGAAGCATTTCGATATCGATTGCTAAATATGTAAATACAAGAAAATCGACTTTATACCTAAATATAAGATTACGGAATTCTTCTACATGCACTGCCGTTATGCCGCCATGGCTTTATGACAACTTCAGTGCGTTGAAGAAGGTTTATTAACTTAAATATTTTAAACTAATGAATTGAAGCATTTCGATATCGATTGCTTAATGCATATATACAAGAAAATCGACTTTATGCCTAAATATAAGATTACGGAATTCTTCTACGTGCACTGCCGTTATGCTGCCATGGCTTTATGACAGCTTCAGTGCGTTGAAGAAGCTTTATTAACTTAAATATGTTAAACTAATGAATTGAAGCATCTCGATATCGATTTCTAAATGTGTATATACAAGAAAATCGACTTTATACCTAAATATAAGTTTACGGAATTCTTCCAAATGCCCTGCCGCTATTCCGCCATGGCTTTATGTCAACTTCAGTTCGTTAAAGTAGGTTTGTTAACTTAAATATGTTAAACTAATGATTTGAAGCATTTCGATTTCGATTTCTAAATGTATATATACAAGAAAATCGACTTTATACCTAAATATAAGATTACTGAATTCTTTTAAATGCACTGCAGTTATACCGTTAAGGCTTTATGTAGACCTCTGTGCGTTAAAGGTTTATTAACTTAAATATGTTAAACTAATGATTTGAAGCATTTCGATATCGCTTGCTTAATATGTAAATACAGAAAATCGACTTTATACCTAAATATAAGATTACGGAATTCTTCTAAATGCACTGCAGGTATACCGCTAAGGCTTTATGTAGACTTCAGTGCGTTAAAGAAGGTTTATTATAAAAAACTTGAAAATGTAAAACTAATGATTTGAAGCATTTCGATATCGATTGCTAAATGTGCTAACACAAGAAACCTGACTTTATACCTAAACATAGGTTAACGGAATTCTTCCAAATGTACTGTCGTTATGCCGCCATGGCTTTATGACAACCTTCAGTTAAAGAGGTTTATTAACTTAAATATGTTAAACTAATGAATTGAAGCATTTCGATATCGATTGCTAAATGTGTATATACAAGAAAATCGACTTTATACCTAAATATAAGATTACGGAATTCTTCTACATGCACTGCCGTTATGCCGCCATGGCTTTATGCCAACTTCAGTGCGTTGAAGAAGGTTTATTAACTTAAATATGTTAAACTAATGAATTGAAGCATTTCGATATCGATTGCTAAATGATGGAAATACAAGAAAATCGACTTTATACCTAAATATAAGATTACGGAATTCTTCTAAATGCACTGCCGTTATGCCGCTAAGGCTTTATGTAGACTTCAGTGCGTTAAGAAGGTTTATTAACTTAAATATGTTAAACTAATGAATTTGAAGCATTTCGATATCGATTGCTAAATGTGTATATACAAGAAAATCGACTTTATACCTAAATATAAGTTACGGAATTCTTCCAAATGCACTGCCGTTATGCCGCCATGGCTTTATGTCAACTTCAGTACGTTAAAGTGGTTTATTAACTTAAATATGTTAAACTAATGATTTGAAGCATTTCGATATCGATTGCTAAATGTGTATATACAAGAAAATCGACTTTATACCTAAATATAAGATAACGAATTCTTCTAAATGCACTGCCGTTATGCCGCCATGGCTTTATGTAACTTCAGTTCGTTAAAAAGGTTTATTAACTTAAATATGTTAAACTAATGATTTGAAGCATTTCGATATCGATTGCTAAATGATGTAAATACAAAAAATCGACTTTATACCTAAATATAAGATTACGGAATTCTTCTAAATGCACTGCCGTATGCCGTAAGGCTTTATGTAGACTTCAGTAAGATAAAGAGGTTACTTAAAAATATGTTAAACTTGATTTGAAGCATTTCGATATCGATTGCTAAATGTGTATTTACAAAAAACGATTTATACCTAAATATAAGATTAACGGAATTCTTCTAAATGCACACTGCCGTTATGCCGTTAAGGCTTTATGTAGATTTCAGTAAGATAAAAGGGTGAATTAACTTAAATATGTTAAACTAATGATTTGAAGCATTTCGATATCGATTGCTAAATGTGTTAATAAAAGAAAATCGACTTTATACCCAAACATAAGATTACGTAATTCTTCTAAATGCACTGCCGTTATGCCGTTAAGGTTTTTGTAGACTTCAGTGAGATAAAGAAGGTTAATTAACTTAAATATGCTAAACTACTGATAAGAAGCATTTCGATATCGATTGCTAAATGTGTATATTCAAGAAAACCGACTTTACACCTAAACATAAGATTACGGAACTCTTCTAAGTGCACTGCCGTTATGCCACCACGGCTTTATGTAAACTTCAGTTCGTTCAAAAAGTTTTATTAACTTAAATATGTTAAACTAATGATTTAAAGCATTTCGATATTAATTGCTAAATGTCAGTATACAACAAAATCGACTTTATACCTAAATATAAGAATACGGAATTCTTCTAAATGCACTACCGTTATGCCGTTAAGGCTTTATGTAGATTTCAGTAAGATAAAAGGGTGAATTAACTTAAATATGTTAAACTAATGATTTGAAGCATTTCGATATCGATTGCTAAATGTGTTAATAAAAGAAAATCGACTTTATGCCCAAATATAAGATTACGTAATGCTTCTAAATGCATTGCCGTTATGCCGTTAAGGCTTTATGTAGACTTCAGTAAGATTAAGAAGGTTAATTAACTTAAATATGTTAAACTAATGATTTGAAGCATTTCGGTATCGATTTCTGAATGTGTATATACAAGAAAATCGATTTTATACCTAAATATAAGATTACGGAATTCTTCCAAATTACTGTCGTTATGCCGCCATGGCTTTATATCACCTTCAACACGTTAAAGATGGTTAATTAACTTAAATATGTTAAACTAATGAATTGAAGCTTCTCGATATCGATTGCTAGATATGTAAATACAAGAAAATCGACTTTATACATAAATATAAGATTACGGAATTCATCGAAATACACTGCCGTTATGGCTTTATATACACTTCAGTACGTTAAAAAAGGTTGTTTAACTTAAATATGTTAAAGTAATTATTTGAAGCATCTCTATATCGATTCCCAAATGTGTAAATACATGAAAATAGACTTTAACCTAAATATAAGATTACGGAATTCTTCTACATGCACTGCCGTTATGTCGTCATGGCTTTATGCCAACTTCAGTTCGTTAAAGAGGTTTTATTAACTTAAATATGTGAAACTAATGATTTGAAGCATTTCGATATCGATTGCTAAATGTGTATATACAAGAAAATCGACTTTATACCTCAACATAAGATTAAGGAATTCTTCTACATGCACTGCCGTTATGCCGCCATGGCTTTATGCCAACTTCAATACGTTAAGAAGGGTTAATTAACTTTAGTATGTTAAACTAATGATTTGAAGCATTTTGATATCGATTGCTAAATGTGTATATATAAGAAAATCGACTCTATACCCAAATATAACATTAACTTATTCTTCTAAATGCACTGCCGTTATACCGTTAAGGCTTTATGTAGACTTCAGTAAGATAAGGAAGGTGAATTACCTTAAATATATTGAACTAATGATTTGAACCATTTCGATATCGATTGCTAAATGAGTGTTTACAAGAAAATCGACTTTATACCTAAATATAAGGTTAAGAAATTCTTCTAAATGCACTGGCGTCATACCGTTAAGGCTTTATGTAAACTTCAGTACGATAAAGTACGCTAATTAACTTAAATATGTTAAACTAATGATTTGAAGCATTTCGATATCGATTGCTAAATATGTTAATAAAAGAAAATCGACTTTATACCTAAACATAAGATTACGGTATTCTTCTACATGCACTGCCGTTATGTCGCCATGGCTTTGTGTTATCTTCAGTGCGTTAAAGAAGCTTTATTAAATTAAATATGTTAAAATAATGATTTGGAGCATTTCGATATCGCTCCCTAACTGTGTATATACAAGAAAATCGAATTTATACCTAAACATAAGATAACGGAATTCTTCTAAATGCACTGCCGTTATGCCACCATAGCTTTATGTAAACTTCAGTTCGTTAAAAAAGGTTTATTAATTTAAATATGTTAAACTAGTGATTTGAAGCATTTCGATATCGTTTGCTAAATGTGTATATAAAAGAAAATCGATTTTATACCTATATATAAGACTACGGAATTCTTCAAAATGCACTGCCGTTATGCCGATAAGGCTTTATGTAAACGCCAGTAAGATAAAGTAGGCTAAATAACTTAAATACATATGTGAAACCAGTTATTTGAAGCATTTCGATATCGATTGCTAAATGAGTATATACAAGAAAATCGACTTTATACCTAAACATAAGATAACGGAATTCTTCTAAATGCACTGCCGTTATGCCGTTAAGGCGTTTGTAGACTTCAGTAGGATAAAGAGTGTTAATTAGCTTAAATATGTTAAACTAATGATTTGAAGCATTTCGATATGGATTGCTAAATGCGTATATACAACAAAATCGACTTTATACCTAAATATAAGCTTACGGAATTCTTCTAAATGCACTGCCGTTATGCCGCCATGGCTTTATGTTAACTTCAGTACGTTAAAAAAGCTTTATTAACTTAAATATGTTAAACTAATGATTTGAAGCATTTCCATATCGATTGCTTAATGTGCATATACAAGAAAATCGACTTTATACCTAAATATAAGATAACGGAATTTTTCTAAATGCACTGCCGTTATGTTGTTATGGCTTTATATCAACTTCAATATCTTATAGAAGGATAATTAACTTAAATATGTTAAACTAATGATTGGAAGCATTTCGATATCGATTGCTAAATGTGTATATAAAACAAAATCGACTTTATACCTAAATATAAGCTTACGGAATTCTTCTAAATGCATTGCCGATATCGAAATGCTTCAAATCACTAGTTTAACATATTTAAATTAATAAACCTTTTTTAACGAACTGAAGTTTACATAAAGCTATGGTGGCATAACGGCAGTGCATTTAGAAGAATTCCGTTATCTTATGTTTAGGTATAAAGTCGATTTCCTTGTATATACACATTTAGTAATCGATATCGAAATGCTCCAAATCATTATTTTAACATATTTAAGTTAATAAAGCTTCTTTAACGCACTGAAGATAACACAAAGCCATGGCGGCATAACGGCAGTGCATGTAGAAGAATACCGTAATCTTATGTTTAGGTATAAAGTCGATTTTCTTGTATTAACATATTTAGCAATCGATATCGCAATGCTTCAAATCATTAGTTTAACATATTTAAGTTAATTTGCGTACTTTATCGTACTGAAGTTGCATTTAGAAGAATTCCGTTATCTTATGTTTAGGTATAAAGTCGATTTTCTTGTATATACACATTTAGTAATCGATATCGAAATGCTCCAAATCATTATTTTAACATATTTAAGTTAATAAAGCTTCTTTAACGCACTGAAGATAACACAAAGCCAGGGCGGCATAACGGCAGTACATGTAGAAGAATACCGTAAACTTATGTTTAGGTATAAAGTCGATTTTCTTGTATTAACATATTTAGCAATCGATATCGCAATGCTTCAAATCATTAGTTTAACATATTTAAGTTAATTAGCGTACTTTATCGTACTGAAGTTTACATAAAGCCTTAACGATATGACGCCAGTGCATTTAGAAGAATTTCTTAACCTTATATTTAGGTATAAAGTCGATTTTCTTGTATACACTCATTTAGCAATCGATATCGAAATGTTTCAAATCATTAGTTCAATATATTTAAGTTAATTAACCTTCTTTATCCTACTGAAGTTTACATAAAGCCTTAACGGTATAAAGGCAGTTTATTTGGAAGAATTCCGTTATTTTGTATTTAGGTATAAAGTCGAATTTGTTAAATATACACATTTAACAATCGATATCGAAATGCTTCAAATCATTAGTTTAGCATATTTAAGTTAATTAACCTTCTTTATCTTACTGAAGTCTACATAAAGCCTTAACGGTATAACGGCAGTGCATTTAGAAGAATTACTTAATGTTATATTTGGGTATAAAGTCGATTTTCTTATATATACACATTTAGCAACCGATATCAAAATGCTTCAAATCATTAGTTTAACATATTAAAGTTAATTAACCCTTTTTAACGTATTGAAGTTGGCATAAAGCCATGGCGGCATAACGACAGTGCATGTAGAAGAATTCCGTAATCTTATGTTGAGGTATAAAGTCGATTTTCTTGTATATACACATTTAGCAATCGATATCGAAATGCTTCAAATCATTAGTTTCACATATTTAAGTTAATAAAACCTCTTTAACGAACTGAAGTTGGCATAAAGCCATGGCGACATAACGGCAGTGCATGTAGAAGAATTCCGTAATCTTATATTTAGGTTAAAGTTTATTTTCATGTATTTACACATTTGGGAATCGACATCGAGATGCTTCAAATAATTACTTTAACATATTTAAGTTAAACAACCTTTTCTAACGTACTGAAGTTTATATGAAGCCATAACGGCAGTGTATTTCGATGAATTCCGTAATTTTATATTTATGTATAAAGTCGATTTTCTTGTATTTACATATTTAGCAATCGATATCGAAATGCTTCAAATCATTAGTTTAACATATTTAAGTTAATAAACCATCTTTAACGTATTTTAGGTGATATAAAGCCATGGCGGCATAACGACAGTAATTTGGAAGAATTCCGTAATCTTATATTTAGGTATAAAATCGATTTTCTTGTAGTATATACACATTCAGAAATCGATACCGAAAAGCTTCAAATCATTAGTTTAGCATATTTAAGTTAATTAACCTTCTTTATCTTACTGAAGTCTTCATAAAGCCTTAACGGCATAACGGCAATGCATTTAGAAGAATTACGTAATCTTATATTTGGGTATAAAGTCGATTTTCTTTTATTAACACATTTAGCAATCGATATCGAAATGCTTCAAATCATTAGTTTAACATATTTAAGTTAATTCACCCTTTTATCTTACTGAAATCTACATAAAGCCTTAACGGCATAACGGCAGTGCATTTAGAAGAATTCCGTATTCTTATATTTAGGTATAAAGTCGATGTTGTTGTATACTGACAGTTAGCAATTAATATCGAAATGCTTCAAATCATTAGTTTAACATATTTAAGTTAATAAAACTTTTTGAACGAACTAAAGTTTACATAACGCCATGGTGGCATAACGGCAGTGCATTTAGAAGAATTCTGTTATCTTATGTTTAGGTATAAAGTCGATTTTCTTGTATATACACATTTAGCAATCGATATCGAAATGTTAATAAGTTAATTAACCTTCTTTACCTCACTGAAGTCTACAAAAACCTTAACGGCATAACGGCAGTGCATTTAGAAGAATTACGTAATCTTATATTTGGGTATAAAGTCGTTTTTCTTTTATTAACACATTTAGCAATCGATATCGAAATGCCTCAAATCATTAGTTTAACATATTTAAGTTAATTCACCCTTTTATCTTACTGAAATCTACATAAAGCCTTAACGGCATAACGGCAGTGCAGTTAGAAGAATTCCGTAATCTTATATATAGGTATAAAGTCGATTTTGTTGTATATACACTTTTAGCAATCGAAATCGAAATACTTCAAATTATTAGTTTAACATATTTAAGTTAATTCACCCTTTTATCTTACTGAAGTCTACATAAAGCCTTAACGGCATAACGGCAGTGCATTTAGAAGGACTACGTAATCTTATATTTAGGTATAAAGTCGATTTGCTTGTATTTACTCATTTAGCAATCGATATCGAAATGCTTCAACTTATTAGTTTAACATATCTAAGTTAATAAACCTTCTTCAACGAACTGAAGTTGGCATAAAGCCATGGCGGCATAACGGCAGTGCATGTAGAAGAATTCCGTTATCTTATATTTAGGTATAAAGTCGATTTTGTTGTATATACACATTTAGCAATCGATATCGAAATGCTTCAAATCATTAGGTTAACATATTTAAGTTAATAAACCATCTTTATGTTTTTTCTTTAGTTAACATATTTAAGCTAATTAACCTTCTTTGACGCATTGAAGGTGATATAAAGCCATGGCGGCATAACGACAGTACATTTGGAAGAATTCCGTAATCTTATATTTAGGTATAAAGAAGATTTTCTTGTATATATGCATTTAGCAATCGATTTCGAAAATCTTCAAATCATTAGTTTAACATATTTAAGTTAATTAACCTTCTTTAACGAACGGAAGTTGGCATAAAGCCATGGCGGCATAACGGCAGTGCATGTAGAGGAATTCCGTAATCTTATGTTTAGGTATAAATTCGATTTTTTTGTATACGCACATTTAGCAATCGATATCGAAATGCTTCAAATCATTAGTTTAACACAGTTAAGTTAATTAACCCTCTTTATCCTACTGAAGTCTACAAACGCCTTAACGGCATAACGGCAAAGCATTTAGAAGAATTACGTAATCTTATATTTAGGTATAAAGTCGATTTTCTTGTATATACTCATTTAGCAATCGATATCGAAATGCTTCAAATCATTAGTTTAACATATTTAAGTTAACAAACCTACTTTAACACACTGAAGTTAACACAAAGCCATGGCGGCATAACCGCAGAGCATGAAGAAGAATTCCGTAATCTTATATTCTGGTATATATTCGATTTTTTTGTATATGCACATTTTGCAATCGATATCGAAATGCTTCAAATCATTAGTTTAACATAATTAAGTTAATAAGCCTTCTTTAACGTATTGAAGTATATAGAGAGCCATGGCGGCATAACGACAGTACATTTGGAAGAATTCCGTAATCTTATATTTAGGTATAAAGTCGATTTTCTTGTATATATGCATTTAGCAATCGATTTCGAAATGGTTCAAATCATTAGTTTAACATATTTAAGTTAATTAGCGTACTTTATCGTACTGAAGTTTACATAAAGCCTTAACGGTATGACGCCAGTGAATTTAGAAGAATTTCTTAACCTTATATTTAGGTATAAAGTCGATTTTCTTGTATACACTCATTTAGCTATCGATATCGAAATGGTTCAAATCATTAGTTCAATATATTTAAGTTAATTAACCTTATTTACCTTACTGAAGTTTACATAAAGCTTTAACGGTATACAGGCAGTGCATTTGGAACAATTCCGTAATTTTATATTTAGGTATAAAGTCGATTTTGTTAAATATACACATTTAGCAATCGATATCGAAATGCTTCAAATCATTAGTTTAGCATATTTAAGTTAATTAACCTTTTTTACTGAAGTCTACATAAGGCCTTAACGGTATAACGGCAGTGCATTTAGAAGAATTACTTAATGTTATATTTGGGTATAAAGTCGATTTTCTTATATATACACATTTAGCAATCGATATCAAAATGCTTCAAATCATTAGTTTAACATATTAAAGTTAATAAACCCTCTTTAACGAACTGAAGTTGGCATAAAGCCATGGCGGCATAACGGCAGTGCTTGTAGAAGAATTCCGTAATCCTATGTTGAGGTATAAAGTCGATTTTCTTGTATATACACATTTAGCAATCGATATCGAAATGCTTCAAATCATTAGTTTCACATATTTAAGTTAATAAAACCTCTTTAACGAACTGAAGTTGGCATAAAGCCATGGCGGCATAACGGCAATGCATGTAGAAGAATTCCGTAATCTTATATTTAGGTTAAAGTCTATTTTCAAGTATTTACACATTTGGGAATCGATATCGAGATGCTTCAAAGAATTACTTTAACATATTTAAGTTAAACAACCTTTTTTAACGTACTGAAGTTTATATAAAGCCATAACGGCAGTGTATTTCGATGAATTCCGTAATCTTATATTTATGTAAAAAGTCGATTTTCTTGTATTTACATATTTAGCAATCGATATCGAAATGCTTCAAATCATTAGTTTAACATATTTTAGTTAAGTAACCATCTTTAACGTATTGAAGGTGATATAAAGCCATGGCGGCATAACGACAGTAATTTGGAAGACTTCCGTAATCTAATATTTAGGTATAAAATGGATTTTCTTGTATATATGCATTTAGCAATCGATATCGAAATGCTTCAAATCATTAGTTTCACATATTTAAGATAATAAAACCTCTTTAACGAACTGAAGTTGGCATAAAGCCATGGCGGCCTAACGGCAGAGCATGTAGAAGAATTCCGTAATCTTATATTTAGGTTAAAGTCTATTTTCATGTATTTACGCATTTGGGAATCGATATCGAGATGCTTCAAATAATTACTTTAACATATTTAAGTTAAACAACCTTTTTTAACGTACTGAAGTTTATATAAAGCCATAACATACTTATGTATTAAGTTAATAAACATTTTTTAGCTTAATGAGGTCTACATAAAGCCTTAACGGTATAACGGCAGTGCATTTAGAAGAAATCCGTAATGTTATAATTTTATATTTAGGTATAAAGTCGATTTTGTTGTATTTACACATTTAGCAGTCGATATCGAAATGCTTCAAACCATTAGTTTAACATATTTAAAATAATTAACCTTCTTTATCGTATTGTAGTTGATACAAACCATGTTGGCATAACGACAGTACATTTGGAAGAATTCCGTAATCTTATATTTAGGTATAAGTAAAGTCGATTTTCGTGTATATACACATTTAGCAATCGATATCGAAATGCTTCAAATCATTAGTTTTACATTTTCAATTTTTTTATAATAAACCTTCTTTAACACACTGAAGTCTACATAAAGCCTTAACGGTATAACTGCAGTGCATTTAGAAGAATTCCGTAATCTTATGTTAAGGTATAAAGTCGATTTTCTTGTATTTACATATTTAGCAATCGATATCGAAATGCTTCAAATCATTAGTTCAACATTTTTAAGTTACTTAACCTTCTTCTTCTTACTGAAGTCTGCAAAAGCTTTAACGGCATAACGGCAGTGCATTTAGAAGAATTACGTAATCTTATATTTAGGTATGAATTCGATTTTTTGTACATACTGATATAGCAATCGATATCGAAATGCTTCAAATCAATAGTTTAACATATTTAAGTTAATTAACCCTCTTTATCTTACTGAAGTCTACATCAAGACTTAACGGCATAATGGCAGTGCATTTAGAAGAATTACGTAATCTTGTATTTAGGTATAATCTTATATTTAGAGTCGATATATATCAAAATGTTTCAAATCATTATTTTAACATATTTAAGTTAATCAACCTTCTTTAACGCACTGAAGTTAACATAAAGCCATGGCGGTATAACGGCAGTGCATGTAGAAGAATTCCGTAATCTTATGTTTAGGTATAAATTCGATTTTCTTGTACATACTGATATAGCAATCGATATCGAAATGCTTCAAATCATTAATTTAACATATTTAAGTTAATTAACCTTCTGTATCTTACTGAAGTTTACATAAAGTCATAACGGCATAACGGCAGTGCATTTGGAAGAATTCCGTAGACTTATATTTAGGCTTAAAGTCGATTTTCGTGTACATACACATTTTGCAATCGATATCGAAATGCTTCAAATAACTGGTTTAGCATATTTAGGTTAATTAACCTTCTTTATCTTACTCAAGTTTATATAAAGCCATTACGGCATAACGGCAGTATATTTATATGAATTCCGTTATCTTATATTTAGGTATAAAGTCGATTTTTTTGTACATACACATTTAGCAATCGATATCGAAATGCCTCAAATCATTAGTTTAACATATTTAAGTTAATTAACCCTCTTTTTCTTACTGAAGTCTGCAAAAGCCTTAACGGCATAACGGCAGTGCATTTAGAAGAATTACGTAATCTTATATTTAGGTATGAATTCGATTTTCTTGTACATACTCATTTAGCAATCGATATCGAAATGTTTCAAATCATTAGTTTAACATATTTAAGTTAATAAACCTTCTTTAACGTATTGAAGGTGATAAAAAGCCATGGCGGCATAACGACAGTATATTTGTGACAATTCCGTAATCTTATATTTAGGTACAAAGTCGATTTTCTTGTATATACACATTTAGCAATCGATGCCGATATGCTTCACATCATAAGTTTAACAGATTTAAGTTAATTAATCCTCTTTATCTTACTGAAGTCTACAAAAGCCAACTGCATAGCGGCAGTGCATTTGGAAGAGTTCCGTAATCTTATATTTAGGTATAAAGTCGATTTTGTTGTATATACACATTTAGCAATCGATATCGAAATGCTTCAAATCATTAGTTTAACATATTTAAGTTAATAAACCATCTTTATGTTTTTTTTTTAGTTAACATATTTAAGCTAATTAACCTTCTTTGACGCATTGAAGGTGATATAAAGCCATGGCGGCATAACGACAGTACATTTGGAAGAATTCCGTAATCTTATATTTAGGTATAAAGAAGATTTTCTTGTATATATGCACTTAGCAATCGATTTCGAAAACCTTCAAATCATTAGTTTAACATATTTAAGTTAATTAACTTTCTTTAACGAACGGAAGTTGGCATAAAGCCATGGCGGCATAACGGCAGTGCATGTAGAGGAATTCCGTAATCTTATGTTTAGGTATAAATTCGATTTTTTTGTATACGCACATTTAGCAATCGATATCGAAATGCTTCAAATCATTAGTTTAACACATTTAAGTTAATAAACCCTCTTTATCCTACTGAAGTCTACAAACGCCTTAACGGCATAACGGCAAAGCATTTAGAAGAATTACGTAATCTTATATTTAGGTATAAAGTCGATTTTCTTGTATATACTCATTTAGCAATCGATATCGAAATGCTTCAAATCATTAGTTTAACATATTTAAGTTAACAAACCTACTTTAGCGCACTGAATTTAACACAAAGCCATGGCGGCATAACCGCAGAGCATAAAGAAGAACTCCGTAATCTTATATTCAGGTATAAATTCGATTTTTTTGTATATGCTCATTTTGCAATCGATATCGAAATGCTTCAAATCATTAGTTTAACATATTTAAGTTAATTAGCCTTCTTTAACGTATTGAAGTATATAGAAAGCCATGGCTTCATAACGACAGTACATTTGGAAGAATTCCGTAATCTTATATTTAGGTATAAAGTCGATTTTCTTGTATATATGCATTTATCAGTCGATTTCGAAAATTTTCAAATCATTAGTTTAACATATTTAAGTTAATAAACCTTCTTTAACGAACAGAAGTTAACATAAAGCCATAACGGCATAACGGCAGTGCATTTAGAAGAGTTCCGTAATCTTATGTTTAGGGATAAAGTCGATTTTCTTGTATATACACATTTAGCAATCGATATCGAAATGCCTCAAATCATTAGTTTAACATATTTAAGTTAATTAACCCTCTTTATCTTACTGAAGTCTAAAAACGCCTTAATGGCATAACGGCAAATCATTTAGAAGAATTGCGCAATCTTATATTTAGGTATAAAGTCGATTTTCTTGTATATACTCATTTAGCAATCGATATCGAAATGCTTCAAATAACTGGTTTCACATGTGTATTTAAGTCATTTAGCCTACTTTATCTTACTGGCGTTTACAAAAAGCCTTATCGGCATGATGGCAGTGCATTTCCAAGGTTTCCGTAGTTTTATATTTAGGTATAAAGTCGATTTTCTTTTATATACACATTTAGCAAACGATATCGAAATGCTTCAAATCACTAGTTTAACATATTTAAATTAATAAACCTTCTTTAACGTATTGAAGTTGACATAAAGCCATGGCGGCATAACGACAGTACATTTGGAAGAATTCCGTAGTCTTATATTTAGGAATAAAGTCGATTTTCTTGTATATATGCATTAGGCAATCGATATCGAAATGCTTCAAATCATTAGTTTAACATATCTAAGTTAATTAGCGTACTTTATCGTACTGAAGTTTACATATAGCCTTAACGGTATGACGCCAGTGAATTTAGAAGAATTTCTTAACCTTATATTTAGGTATAAAGACGATTTTCTTGTATACACTCATTTAGCTATCGATATCGAAATGGTTCAAATCATTAGTTCAATATATTTAAGTTAATTAACCTTCTTTACCTTACTGAAGTTTACATAAAGCCTTAACGGTATAAAAGCAGTGCATTTGGAAGAATTCCGTAAATTTTTTATTTAGGTATAAAGTCGATTTTGTTAAATATACACATTTAGCAATCGATATCGAAAAGCTTCAAATCATTAGTTTAGCATATTTAAGTCAATTAACCGTTTTTATCTTACTGAAGTCTACATAAGGCTTTAAAGGTATAACGGCAGTGCATTTAGAAGAATTACTTAATGTTTTATTTGGGTATAAAGTCGATTTTCTTATATATACACATTTAGCAATCGATATCAAAATGCTTCAAATCATTAGTTTAACATATTAAAGTTAATAAACCCTCTTTAACGAACTGAAGTTGGCATAAAGCCATGGCGGCATAACGGCAGTGCATGTAGAAGAATTCCGTATTCCTATGTTGAGGTATAAAATCGATTTTCTTGTATATACACATTTAGCAATCGATATCGAAATGCTTCAAATCATTAGTTTCACATATTTAATTTAATAAAACCTCTTTAACGAACTGAAGTTGGCATAAAGCCATGGCGGCATAACGGCAGTGCATGTAGAAGAATTCCGTAATCTTATATTTAGGTTAAAGTCTATTTTCAAGTATTTACACATTTGGGAATCGATATCGAGATGCTTCAAAGAATTACTTTAACATATTTAACTTAAACAACCTTTTTTAACGTACTGAAGTTTATATAAAGCCATAACTGCAGTGTATTTTGATGAATTCCGTAATCTTATATTTATGTATAAAGTCGATTTTCTTGTATTTACATATTTAGCACTCGATATCGAAATGCTTCAAATCATTAGTTTAACATATTTTAGTTAAGTAACCATCTTTAACGTATTGAAGGTGATATAAAGCCATGGCGGCATAACGACAGTAATTTGGAAGACTTCCGTAATCTAATATTTAGGTATAAAATCGATTTTCTTGTATATATGCATTTAGCAATCGTTATCAAAAAGCTTCAAATCATTAGTTTCACATATTTAAGTTAATAAAACCTCTTTAACGAACTGAAGTTGGCATAAAGCCATGGCGGCATAACGGCAGTGCATGTAGAAGAAATCCGTAATCTTATATTTAGGTTAAAGTCTATTTTCATGTATTTACACATTTGGGAATCGATATCGAGATGCTTCAAATAATTACTTTAACATATTTAAGTTAAACAACCTTTTTTAAAGTACTGAAGTTTATATAAAGCCATAACATACTTATGTATTAAGTTAATAAACATTTTTTAGCTTAATGAGGTCTACATAAAGCCTTAACGGTATAACGGCAGTGCATTTAGAAGAAATCCGTAATGTTATAATTTTATATTTAGGTATAAAGTCGATTTTGTTGTATTTACACATTTAGCAGTCGATATCGAAATGCTTCAAACCATTAGTTTAACATATTTAAAATAATTAACCTTTTTTATCGTATTGTAGTTGATACAAACCATGTTGGCATAACGACAGTACATTTGGAAGAATTCCGTAATATTATATTTAGGTATATGTAAAGTCGATTTTCTTGTATATACACATTTAGCAATCGATATCGAAATGCTTCAAATCATTAGTTTTACATTTTCAAGTTATTTATAATAAACCTTCTTTAACACACTGAAGTCTACATAAAGCCTTAACGGTATAACTGCAGTGCATTTAGAAGAATTCCGTAATCTTATATTAAGGTATAAAGTCGATTTTCTTGTATTTACATATTTAGCAATCGATATCGAAATGTTTCAAATCATTAGTTTAACATTTCTAAGTTACTTAACCCTCTTTTTCTTACTGAAGTCTGCAAAAGCTTTAACGGCATAACGGCAGTGCATTTAGAAGAATTACGTAATCTTATATTTAGGTATGAATTCGATTTTCTTGTACATACTGATTTAGCAATCAATATCGAAATGCTTCAAATCGTTAGTTTAACATATTTAAGTTAATTAACCCTCTTTTTCTTACTGAAGTCTACATCAAGCCTTAACGGCATAATGGCAGTGCATTTAGAAGAATTACGTAATCTTATATTTAGGTATAATATTATATTTAGATATAAAGTCGATATATATCGAAATGTTTCAAATCTTTATTTTAAAATATTTAAGTTAATAAACCTTCTTTAACGCACTGAAGTTTACATAAAGTCATAACGGCATAACGGCAGTGCATTTGGAAGAATTCCGTAGACTTATATTTAGGCTTAAAGTCGATTTTCTTGTACACACACATTTTGCAATCGATATCGAAATGCTTCAAATAACTGGTTTAGCATATTTAGGTTAATTAACCTTCTTTATCTTACTGAAGTTTACATAAAGCCACTACGGCATAACGGCAGTATATTTATATGAATTCCGTTATCTTATATTTAGGTATAAAGTCGATTTTTTTGTATATGCACATTTTGCAATCGATATCGAAATGCTTCAAATCATTAGTTTAACATATTTAAGTTAATTAACCTTCTTTAACGCACTGAAGTCTACATAAAGTGTTAACGGCATAACGGCAGTGCATTTAGAAAAATTCCGTTATCTTATATTTAGGTAATATTTAGGTATAAATTCGATTTTCTTGTTTATACATATTTGGCAAGCGATATCGAAATGCTTCAAATCATTAGTTTAACATATTTAAGTTAATTAATCCTCTTTATCTTACTGAAGTCTACAAAAGCCAACTGCTTAGCGGCAGTGCATTTGGAAGAGTTCCGTAATCTTATATTTAGGTGTAAAGTCGATTTTGTTCAATATACGCATTTAGCAATCGATATCGAAATGCTTCAAATCATTAGTTTAACATATTTAAATAATAAACCTTCTTTAACGCACTGAAGTCTACATAAAGCCTTAGCGGTATAACTGCACTGCATTTAGAAGAATTCCGTTATCTTATATTTAGGTATAAATTCGACTTTCTTGTATATTCTCATTTAGCAAGCGATATCAAAATGCTTCAAATTATTATTTTAACTTTTTTAAGTTAATTAACTTTCTTTAAAAAATAGAAGTTGACATAAAGCCATGGCGGCATAACCACAGTACATTTGGAAGAATTCCGTATTCCTATATTTAGATATAAAGTCGATTTTCTTGTATATACTCATTTAGCAATCGATATCGAAATGCTTCAAATCATTAGTTTAAAATATTTAAGTTAACAAACCTACTTTAACGCACAGAAGTTAACACAAAGCCATGGCGGCATAACCGCAGAGCATGAAGAAGAATTCCGTAATCTTATATTCAGGTATAAATTCGATTTTTTTGTATATGCACATTTTGCAATCGATATCGAAATGCTTCAAATCATTAGTTTAACATATTTAAGTTAATTAGCCTTCTTTAACGTATTGAAGTATATAGAAAGCCATGGCGACATAACGACAGTACATTTAGAAGAATTCCGTAATCTTATATTTAGGTATAAAGTCGATTTTCTTGTATATATGCATTTAGCAATCGATTTTAAAAATTTTCAAATCGTTAGTTTAACATATTTAAGTTAATAAACCTTCTTTAACGAACAGAAGTTAACATAAAGCCATAACGGCATAACTGCAGTGCATTTAGAAGAGTTCCGTAATCTTATGTTTAGGGATAAAGTCGATTTTCTTGTATATACACATTTAGCAATCGATATCGAAATGCTTCAAATAACTGGTTTCACATGTGTATTTAAGTTATTTAGCCTACTTTATCTTACTGTCGTTTACAAAAAGCCTTATTGGCATCACGGCAGTGCATTTCGAAGAATTCCGTAGTCTTATATTTAGGTATAAAGTCGATTTTCTTTTATATACACATTTAGCAAACGATATCGAAATGCTTCAAATCACCAGTTTAACATATTTAAATTAATAAACCTTTTTTAACGAACTGAAGTTTACATAAAGCTATGGTGGCATAACGGCAGTGCATTTAGAAGAATTCCGTAATCTTATGTTTAGGTATAAAGTCGATTTTCTTGTATATACACAGTTAGCGAGCGATAGCGAATTGCTCCAAATCATTATTTTAACATATTTAAGTTAATAAAGCTTATTTAACGCACTGAAGTTAACACAAAGCCATGGCGGCATAACGGCAGTGCATGTAGAAGAATACCGTAATCTTATGTTAAGGTAACGGGTGATTTTTTTGAGGTTAGGATTTTCATGCAGTAGTATTTGACAGATCACGTGGGATGTCAGACATGGTGTCAAAGAGAAAGATGCTCAGTATGCTTTGACATTTCATCATGAATAGACTTACTAACGAGCAACGCTTGCAAATCATTGAATTTTATTACCAAAATCAGTGTTCGGTTCGAAATGTGTTTCGCGTCCGTGTCCGATGAGCGATGAGGCTCATTTCTGGTTGAATGGCTACGTAAATAAGCAAAATTGCCGCATTTGGGGTGAAGAGCAACCAGAAGCCGTTCAAGAACTGCCCATGCATCCCGAAAAATGCACTGTTTGGTGTGGTTTGTACGCTGGTGGAATCATTGGACCGTATTTTTTCAAAGATGCTGTTGGACGCAACGTTACGGTGAATGGCGATCGCTATCGTTCGATGCTAACAAACTTTTTGTTGCCAAAAATGGAAGAACTGAACTTGGTTGACATGTGGTTTCAACAAGATGGCGCTACATGCCACACAGCTCGCGATTCTATGGCCATTTTGAGGGAAAACTTCGGACAACAATTCATCTCAAGAAATGGACCCGTAAGTTGGCCACCAAGATCATGCGATTTAACGCCTTTAGACTATTTTTTGTGGGGCTACGTCAAGTCTAAAGTCTACAGAAATAAGCCAGCAACTATTCCAGCTTTGGAAGACAACATTTCCGAAGAAATTCGGGCTATTCCGGCCGAAATGCTCGAAAAAGTTGCCCAAAATTGGACTTTCCGAATGGACCACCTAAGACGCAGCCGCGGTCAACATTTAAATGAAATTATCTTCAAAAAGTAAATGTCATGAACCAATCTAACGTTTCAAATAAAGAACCGATGAGATTTTGCAAATTTTATGCGTTTTTTTTTTTAAAAAAGTTATCAAGCTCTTAAAAAATCACCCGTTATAAAGTCGATTTTCTTGTATTAACATATTTAGCAATCGATATCGAAATGCTTCAAATCATTAGTTTCACATATTTAAGTTAATTAACCTTCTTTAACGTATTGAAGTTGACATAAAGCCATGGCGGCATAACGGCAGTATATTTATATGAATTCCGTAGTCTTATATTGAGGTATAAAGTCGATTTTCTTTTATATGTGCATTAAGCAATCCATATCGAAAATGCTTCAAATCATTAGTTTAACATATCTAAGTTAATTAGCGTACTTTATCGTACTGAAGTTTACATAAAGCCTTAACGGTATGACGCCAGTGAATTTAGAAGAATTTCTTAACCTTATATTTAGGTATAAAGTCGATTTTCTTGTATACACTCATTTAGCTATCGATATCGAAATGGTTCAAATCATTAGTTCAATATATTTAAGTTAATTAACCTTCTTTACCTTACTGAAGTTTACATAAAGCCTTATCGGTATAAAGGCAGTGCATTTGGAAGAATTCCGTAAATTTATATTTAGGTATAAAGTCGATTTTGTTAAATATACACATTTAGCAATCGATATCGAAATGCTTCAAATCATTAGTTTAGCATATTTAAGTTAATTAACCTTTTTTATCTTACTGAAGTCTACATAAGGCCTTAACGGTATAACGGCAGTGCATTTAGAAGAATTACTTAATGTTATATTTGGGTATAAAGCCGATTTTCTTATATATACACATTTAGCAATCGATATCAAAATGCTTCAAATCATTAGTTTAACATATTAAAGTTAATAAACCTTCTTTAACTTTCATAACTGCAGTGCACGCAGAAGAATTCCTTAATCTTATATTTAGGTATAAAGTCGATTTTCTTGTATATACATATTTAGCTATCGATATCGAAATGCTTCAAATCATTAGTTTAACATATTAAGTTAATAACCATTTTTTAGCTTACTGAAGTCTACATAAAGCCTTAACGGTATAACGGCAGTGCATTTAGAAGAATTCCGTAATGTTATAATTTTATATTTAGGTGTAAAGTCGATTTTCTTGAATTTACACATTTAGCAGTCAATACCGAAATGCTTCAAATAACTGGTTTAACATATTTAAGTTAATAAACCTTCTTTAACGAACTGCAGTTTATACAAATCCATGGCGGCATAACGACAGTACATTTGGAAGAATTCCGTTATCTTATATTTAGGTATAAATTCGACTTTCTTGTACATACTCATTTAGCAAGCGATATCAAAATGCTTCAAATTATTGGTTTAACTTTTTTAAGTTAATTAACCTTCTTTAACGTATTAAAGTTGACATAAAGCCATGGCGGCATAACGACAGTACATTTGGAAGAATTCCGTAATCTTATATTTAGGTATAAAGTCGATTTTCTTGTATATACATATTTAGCTATCGATATCGAAATGCTTCAAGTCATTAGTTTAACATATTTCAGTTAATAAACCTTCTTTATCGCACTGAAGTATACATAAAGCCTTAACGGTATAACAGCACTGCATTTAGAAGAACTCCGTTATCTTATATTTAGGTATAAATTCGACTTTCTTGTATATATTCATTTAGCAAGCGATATCAAAATGCTTCAAACCATTAGTTTAACAGATTTAAGTTAATTAATCCTCTTTATCTTACTGAAGTCTACAAAAGCCTTAACGGCATTACGGGAGTGCATTTGGAAGAGTTCCATAATCTTACATTTAGGTATAAAGTCGATTTTGTTTTACATACACATTTAGCAATCGATATCGAAATGCTTCAAATCATTAGTTTAACATATTTAAGTTAACAAACCTTCTTTAACGAACTGAAGTTGATAAAGAGCCATGGCGGCATAACGACAGTACATTTGGAAGAATTCCGTAGTCTTTTATTTAGGAATGAGTGCGATTTTCTTGTATATACATATTTGGCAAGCGATATCGAAATGCTTCAAATCATTAGTTTAACATATTTAAGTTAATTAACCTTCTTTAACGTATTGAAGTTGATATAAAGCCATAACGGCAGTGCATTTGGAAGAATTCCGTAATCTTATACATATTTAGGTATGTAATCGAGTTTCTTGGATTTACACATTTAGCAATCGATATCGAAAATCTTCAAATAGTTTAGGTATAAAGTCGATTTTGTTCAATAATCGATATCGAAATGCTTCAAATCATTAGTTTAACATATTTAAGATAATAAACCTTCTTTAACGCACTGAAGTCTACATAAAGCCTTAGCGGTATAACTGCACTGCATTTAGAAGAATTCCGTTATCTTATATTTAGATATAAATTCGACTTTCTTGTATATACTCATTTAGCAAGCGATATCAAAATGCTTCAAATTATTAGTTTAACTTTTTTAAGTTAATTAACCTTCTTTAAGGAATTGAAGTTGACATAAAGCCATGGCGGCATAACGACAGTACATTTGGAAGAATTCCGTAATCTTATATTTAGGTATAAAGTCGATTTCTTGTATATACACATTTAGAAATCGATATCGAAATGCTTCAAATCATTAGTTTAACATATTTAAGTTAATAAACCTTCTTTAACTCACTGAAGTCTACATAAAGCCTTAACGGCATAACGGCAGTGCATTTAGAAGAATTCCGTAATGTTATAATTTTATATTTAGGTGTAAAGTCGATTTTCTTGTATATACATATTTAGCTATCGATATCGAAATGCTTCAAATCATTAGTTTAACATATTAAGTTAATAACCATTTTTTAGCTTACTGAAGTCTACATAAAGCCTTAACGATATAACGGCAGTGCATTTAGAAGAATTCCGTAATGTTATAATTTTATATTTAGGTGTAAAGTCGATTTTCTTGTATTTACACATTTAGCAGTCAATACCGAAATGCTTCAAATAACTGGTTTAACATATTTAAGTTAATAAACCTTCTTTAACGAACTGCAGTTTATACAAAGCCATGGCGGCATAACGACAGTACATTTGGAAGAATTCCGTTATCTTATATTTAGGTATAAATTCGACTTTCTTGTATATACTCATTTAGCAAGCGATATCAAAATGCTTCAAATTATTGGTTTAACTTTTTTAAGTTAATTAACCTTCTTTAACGAATTGAAGTTGACATAAAGCCATGGCGGCATAACGACAGTTCATTTGGAAGAATTCCGTAATCTTATATTTAGGTATAAAGTCGATTTTCTTGTATATACATATTTAGCTATCGATATCGAAATGCTTCAAGTCGTTAGTTTAACATATTTAAGTTAATAAACCTTCTTTATCGCACTGAAGTATACATAAAGCCTTAACGGTATAACAGCACTGCATTTAGAAGAACTCCGTTATCTTATATTTAGGTATAAATTCGACTTTCTTGTATATATTCATTTAGCAAGCGATATCAAAATGCTTCAAACCATTAGTTTAACATATTTAAGTTAATTAACCTTCTTTAACGTATTGAAGTTGACATAAAGCCATAACGGCAGTGCATTTGGAAGAATTCCGTAATCTTATACATATTTAGGTATGTAGTCGAGTTTCTTAGATTTACACATTTAGCAATCGATATCGAAAATCTTCAAATAGTTTAGGTATAAAGTCGATTTTGTTCAATATACGCATTTAGCAATCGATATCGAAATGCTTCAAATCATTAGTTTAACATATTTAAGATAATAAACCTTCTTTAACGCACTGAAGTCTACATAAAGCCTTAGCGGTATAACTGCACTGCATTTAGAAGAATTCCGTTATCTTATATTTAGGTATAAATTAGACATTCTTTTATATACTCATTTAGCTAGCGATATCGAAATGCTTCAAATCATTAGTTTAACATATTTAAGTTAATAAACCTTCTTTAGCGCACTAAGGTCTACATAAAGCCTTAACGGTATAACGGCAGTGCATTTAGAAGAATTCCGTAACGTTATAATTTTATATTTAGGTGTAAAGTCGATTTTTTTGTATTTACACATTTAGCAGTCGATACCGAAATGCTTCAAATAACTGGTTTAACATATTTAAGTTAATAAACCTTCTTTAACGAACTGCAGTTTATACAAAGCCATGGCGGCATAACGACAGTACATTTGGAAGAATTCCGTAATCTTATATTTAGGTATAAAGTCGATTTTCTTGTATATACATATTTAGCTATCGATATCGAAATGCTTCAAGTCATTAGTTTAACATATTTAAGTTAATAAACCTTCTTTATCGCACTGAAGTATACATAAAGCCTTAACGGTATAACAGCACTGCATTTAGAAGAACTCCGTTATCTTATATTTAGGTATAAATTCGACTTTCTTGTATATATTCGTTTAGCAAGCGATATCAAAATGCTTCAAACCATTAGTTTAACACATTTGAAATAATTAACCTTCTTTAACGTATTGAAGTTGGTACAAAGCCTTGGCCGCATAATGACAGTACATTTGGAAGAATTCCGTAATCTTTTAGTTAGGTATAAAGTCGATTTTCTTGTATATACACATTTAGCAATCGATATCGAAATGCTTTAAATCATTAGTTTAACATATTTAAGTTATTAAACCTTCTTTAACGCACTGAAGTCTACATAAAGTGTTAACGGCATAACGGCAGTGCATTTAGAAAAATTCCGTTATCTTATATTTAGGTAATATTTAGGTATAAATTCGTTTTTCTTGTATATACATATTTGGCAAGCGATATCGAAATGCTTCAAATCATTAGTTTAACATATTAAGTTAATAAACATTTTTTAGCTTACTAAAGTCTACATAAAGCTTTAACGGTATAGCGGCAGTGCATTAAGAAGAATTCCGTAATGTTTTAATTTTATATTTAGGTATAAATTCGATTTTCTTGTATATACATATTTAGCAATCGATATCGAAATGCTTCAAATCATTAGTTTAACATATTTAAGTTAATTAACCTTCTTTAACGTATTGAAGTTGATAAAGAGCCATGGCGGCATAACGACAGTACATTTGGAAGAATTCCGTAGTCTTTTATTTAGGTATGAATGCGATTTTCTTGTATATACATATTTGGCTATCGATATCGAAATGCTTCAAATCATTAGTTTAACATATTTAAGTTAATTAACCTTCTTTAACGTATTGAAGTTGATATAAAGCCATAACGGCAGTGCATTTGGAAGAATTCCGTAATCTTATATTTAGGTATGTAGTCGATTTTGTTCAATATACGCATTTAGCAATCGATATCGAAATGCTTCAAATCATTAGTTTAACATACTTAAGTTAATAAACCTTCTTTAACGCACTGAAGTCTATATAAATCCTTAACGGTATAACTGCACTGCATTTAGAAGAATTCCGTTATCTTATATTTAGGTATAAATTCGACTTTCTTGTATATACTCATTTAGCAAGCGATATCAAAATGCTTCAAATTATTAGTTTAACTTATTTAAGTTAATTAACCTTCTTGAACGAATTGAAGTTGACATAAAGCTATGGCGGCATAACGACAGTACATTTGGAAGAATTCCGTAATCTTATATTTAGGTATAAATTCGATTTTCTTGTATACACACATTTAGCAATCGATGCCGATATGCTTCACATCATAAGCTTAACAGATTTAAGTTAGTTAATCCTCTTTATCTTACTGAAGTCTACAAAAGCCTTAACGGCATAACGGCAGTGCATTTGGAAGAGTTCCGTAATCTTATATTTAGGTATAAAGTCGATTTTGTTCAATATACGCATTTAGCAATCGATATCGAAATGCTTCAAATCATTAGTTTAACATACTTAAGTTAATAAAAATTCTTTAACGCACTGAAGTCTACATAAAGCCTTAACAATATAACTGCACTGCATTTAGAAGAATTCCGTTATCTTATATTTAGGTATAAATTCGACTTTCTTGTATATACTCATTTAGCAAGCGATATCAAAATGCTTGAAATTATTAGTTTAACTTATTTAAATTAATTAACCTTCTTTAACGAATTGAAGTTGACATAAAGCCATGGCGGCATAACGACAGTACATTTGGAAGAATTCCCTAATCTTATATTTAGGTATAAAGTCGATTTTCTTGTATATACACATTTAGCAATCGATATGGAAAATCTTCAAATAGTTTAGGTATAAAGTCGATTTTGTTCAATAATCGATATCGAAATGCTTCAAATCATAAGTTTAACATATTTAAGTTAATAAACCTTCTTTAGCGCACTAAAGTCTACATAAGGCCCCAATGGCATAACGGCAGTGCATTTAGAAGAATTCCATAATGTTATAATTTTATATTTAGGTGTAAAGTCGATTTTCTTGTATTTACACATTTAGCAGTCGATATCGAAATGCTTCAAATAACTGGTTTAACATATTTAAGTTAATAAACATTCTTTAACGAACTGCAGTTGATACAAAGCCATGGCGGCATAACGACAGTACATTTGGAAGAATTCCGTAATCTTATATTTAGGTAAAAAGTCGATTTTTTTGTATATGCACATTTAGCAATCGATATCGAAATGCTTCAAATCATTAGTTTAACATATTTAAGTTAATAAACCTTCTTTAACGCACTGAAGTCTACATAAAGCCTTAACGGTATAACAGCACTGCATTTAGAAGAATTCCGTTATCTTATATTTAGGTATAAATTCGACTTTCTTGTATATATTCATTTAGCAAGCGATATCGAAATGCTTCAAATCATTAGTTTAACATATTTAAGTTAATTAACCTTCTTTAACGCATTGAAGTTGGTACAAACGATGGCGGCATAACGACAGTACATTTGGAAAAATTCCGTAATCTTATATTTAGGTATATGTAAAGTCGATTTTCTTGTATATACACATTTAGCAATCGATATCGAAATGCTTCAAATCATTAGTTTTACATTTTCAAATTATTTATAATAAACCTTCTTTAACACACTGAAGTCTACATAAAGCCTTAAGGGTATAAGTGCAGAGCATTTAGAAGAATTCCGTAATCTTATATTAAGGTAAAAAGTCGATTCTATTGTATTTACATATTTAGCAATCGATATCGAAATGCTTCATTTCATTAGTTTAACATATTTTAGTTAATTTACCATCTTTAACGTATTGAAGGTGAAGTAAAGCTATGGCGGCATAACGGAGTAGAAGAAAGATTGAATGCTTTATGTTTTACCCACCTCGTTCCAATAGTTTAGCCGCTAGAGCGTTATCAAAGTTGAAACAAAAATGTGACTGTTGACAAGCGCTTGGTAGCAGTAGAAGAGAGATTGAAGACTTTCCTGAGAGCTCTTTAAATTATCTAACCAATGCTTTATGTTTGACCCACCTCGTTCCAATAGTTTAGCCGCTAGAGCGTTAGCAAAGTTGAAACAAAAATGTGACTATTGCCAAGCGCTTGGTAGGTGTAAAAGAAAGATTGAAACTTTCCTGAGAGCTCTTTAAATTATCTAACCAATGCTTTATGTTTGACCCACCTCGTTCGAATAGTTTAGCCTCAGAGCGTTAGCAAAGTTGAAACCAAAATGTGACTGTTGCCAAGCCCCTGGTAGGAGTAGAAGAAAGATTGAAGACTTTCCTTAGAGCTATTTAAATTATCTAACCAACGCTTTATGTTTGACCCACCTCGTTCAATTAGTTTGCCGCTAGAGCGTTAGCAAAGTTGAAACAAAAATGTGACTATTGCCAAGCCAATGGTAGGAGTAGAAGAAAGATTGAATGCTTTATGTTTGACCCACCTCGTTCCAATAGTTTAGCCGCTAGAGCGTCATCAAAGTTGAAACTTTGACTATTGCCAAGCCCCTGGTAGGAGTAGAAGACAGATTGAGGACCTTCCTGAGAGCTCTTTAAATTATCTAACCAATGCTTTATGTTTGACCCACCTCGTTCCAATAGTTTAGCCGCTAGAGCGTTAGCAAAGTTGAAACAAAAATGTGACTATTGCCAAGCGCTGTAGGGTAAAGAAAAATTGAGACTTTCCTGAGAGCTCTTTAAATTATCTACCAATGTTTATGTTGACCCACCTCGTTCAAATAGTTTAGCCTCAGAGCGTTAGCAAAGTTGAAACCAAAATGTGACTATTGCCAAGCCCCTGTAGGAGTAGAAGAAAGATTGAAGCTTTCCTAGAGCTTTTAAATTATCTAACCAATGCTTTATGTTTGACCCACCTCGTTCATTAGTTTGCCTAGAGCTTAGCAAAGTTGAAACAAAAATGTGACTATTGCCAAGCCATGGTAGGATAGAAGAAAGAATTCAATGCTTTATGTTTGACCCACCTCGTTCCAATAGTTTAGCCGCTAGAGCGTTACAAAGTTGAAACTTTGACATTGCCAAGCCCCTGGTAGGATAGAAGAAGATTGAAGACCTTCCTGAGAGCTCTTTAAATTATCTAACCAATGCTTTATGTTTGACCCACCTCGTTCCAATAGTTTAGCCCAGAGCGTTAGCAAAGTTGAAACAAAATGTGACTATTGCCAAGCCCTGGTAGGGTAAAGAAAATTAGACTTTCCTGAGAGCTCTTTAAATTATCTAACCAATGCTATGTTGACCACCTCGTTCAATAGTTTAGCCTCAGGGCGTTACAAAGTTGAAACAAAAATGTGACTATTGCCAACCCTGGTAGGAGTAAAGAAAATTGATTTCCTAGAGCTTTTAAATTATTAACCAATGCTTTATGTTTGACCACCTCGTTCAATAGTTTGCCTTAGAGCTTACAAAGTTGAAACAAAAATTGACTATTGCCAAATTTTCCTAAGAGCTCTTTAAATTATCTAACCAATGCTTTATGTTTGACACACCTCGTTCCAATAGTTTAGCCTCAGAGCGTTATCAAAGTTGAAACAAAAATGTGACTATTGCCAAGCCCCTGGTAGGAGTAAAAGAAAAATTGGAGACTTTCTTGAGAGCTCTTTAAATTATCTAACCAATGCTTAATGTTTGACCCACCTCGTTCCAATAGTTTAGCCGCTAGAGCGTTAGCAAAGTTGAAACAATAACGTGAGTAAGAGTAAAAGAAAGATTGAAGACTTTACTGAGAGCTCTTTAAATTATCTAACCAATGCTTTATGTTTGACTCACCTCGTTTAAATAGTTTACCCGCTAGAGCGTTATTAAAAGTGAAACTAAATTGTGACTATTGCCAAGCCCCGGGTAGGAGTAGAAGAAAGTGTGAAGATTTTCCTAAGAGCTCTTTAAATTATCTAAGCAATGCTATATGTTTGACCCAGCTCGTTCCAATAGTTTAGCCTCAGAGCGTTAACAAAGTTGAAACAAAAATGTGACTATTTCCAAGCCCCTGGTAAGAGTAGAAGAAAGATTGAAGACTTTCCTGAGAGCTCTTTAAATTATCTAACCAATGCTTAATGTTTGACCCACCTCGTTCCAATAGTTTAGCCGCTAGAGCGTTAGCAAAGTTGAAACAATAACGTGAGTAAGAGTAAAAGAAAGATTGAAGACTTTACTGAGAGCTCTTTAAATTATCTAACCAATGCTTTATGCTTGACCCACCTCGTTCCAATAGTTTAGCCTCAGAGCGTTAACAAAGTTGAAATAAAAATGTGACTATTGCCAAGCCCCTGATAAGAGTAGAAGAAAGTTTGAAAACTTTCCTGAGAGCTCTTTAAATTATCTTACCAATGCTTTATGTTTGACCCACCTCGTTCCAATGGTTTAGCCGCTAAAGCGTTAAGAAAGTTGAAACAAAAATGTGACTATTGCCAAGCCCCTGAGAGGAGTAGAAGAAAGGGTGAAGACTTTCCTGAGAGCTCTTTAAATTATCTAACCAATGCATTATGTGTGACTCACCTCGTTCTAATAGTATGTTTGACCCACCTCGTTCTAATAGTTTAGCCGCTAGAGCGTTAGCAAAGTTGAAACAAAAATGTGACTATTGCCAAGCCAATGGTAGGAGTAGAAGAACAATTGGGGACTTTCCTGAGAGCTCTTTAAATTATCTAACCAACGTTGAATGTTGGACCCACCTCGTTCCTATAGTTTAGCCGCTAGAGCGTTAGCAAAGTTGAAACAAAAATGTGACTATTGCCAAGCGCCTGGTAGGAGTAGAAGAAAGATTGAAGACTTTCCTGAGAGCTCTTTAAATTATCTAACCAATGCTTTACGTTTGACCCACCTCGTTCCAATAGTTTAGCCTCAGAGCGTTAGCAAAGTTGAAACAAAAATGTGACTATTGCCAAGCGCTTGGTAGGTGTAAAAGAAAGATTGAAGACTTTCCTGAGAGCTCCTTAAATTATCTAAAAAATTCTTTATGTTTGACCCACCTCGTTCCAATAGTTTAGCCGCTAGAGCGTTAGCAAAGTTGAAACAAAAATGTGACTATTGCCAAGCCCCTAATAGGAGTAGAAGAAAGATTGAGAGCTCTTTAAATTATCTAACCAATGCTTTATGTTTGACCCACCTCGTTCTAATAGTTTAGCCTCAGACCGTTATCAAAGTTGAAACAAAAATGTGACTATTGCCAAGCCCTTGGAAGAAGTAGAAGAAAAATTGGGGACTTTCCTACGAGCTCTTTAAATTATATAACCAATGCTTAATGTTTGACCCACCTCGTTCTAATAGTTTAGCCGCTAGAGCGTTAGCAAAGTTGAAACAAAAATGTGACTATTGCCAAGCCAATGGTAGGAGTAGAAGAACAATGGGGACTTTCCTGAGAGCTCTTTAAATTATCTAACCAACGTTGTATGTTGGACCCACCTCGTTCCTATAGTTTAGCCGCTAGAGCGTTATCAAAGTTGAAACAAAAATGTGACTATTGCCAAGCCCCTGGTAGGAGTAGAAGACAGATTGAAGACCTTCCTGAGAGCTCTTTAAATTATCTAACCAATGCTTTATGTTTGACCCACCTCGTTCCAATAGTTTAGCCTCAGAGCGTTAGCAAAGTTGAAACCAAAATGTGACTATTGCCAAGCCCCTGGTAGGAGTAGAAGAAAGATTGAAGACTTTCCTGAGAGCTCTTTAAATTATCTAACCAATGCATTATGTGTGACTCACCTCGTTCTAATAGTTTAGCCTCAGGGCGTTATCAAAGTTGAAACAAAAATGTGACTATTGCCAAACACCTGGTAGGAGTAAAAGAAAAATTGGGTATTTCCTGAGAGCTCTTTAAATTATTTAACCAATGCTTTATGTTTGACACACCTCGTTCCAATAGTTTAGCCTTAGAGCGTTATCAAAGTTGAAACAAAAATGTGACTATTGCCAAGCCCCTGGTAGGAGTAAAAGAAAAATTGGAGACTTTCCTGAGAGCTCTTTAAATTATCTAACCAATGCTTAATGTTTGACCCACCTCGTTCCAATAGTTTAGCCGCTAGAGCGTTAGCAAAGTTGAAACAATAACGTGAGTAAGAGTAAAAGAAAGATTGAAGACTTTACTGAGAGCTCTTTAAATTATCTAACCAATGCTTTATGTTTGACTCACCTCGTTAAATAGTTTACCCGCTAGAGCGTTATTAAAAGTGAAACTAAATTGTGACTATTGCCAAGCCCCGGGTAGGAGTAGAAGAAAGTGTGAAGATTTTCCTAAGAGCTCTTTAAATTATCTAAGCAATGCTATATGTTTGACCCAGCTCGTTCCAATAGTTTAGCCTCAGAGCGTTAACAAAGTTGAAACAAAAATGTGACTATTTCCAAGCCTGGTAAGAGTAGAAGAAAATTGAGACTTTCCTGAGAGCTCTTTAAATTATCTAACCAATGCTTAATGTTTGACCCACCTCGTTCCAATAGTTTAGCCGCTAGAGCGTTAGCAAAGTTGAAACAAATAACGTGGTAAGAGTAAAAGAAAGATTGAAGACTTTCTGAGAGCTCTTTAAATTATCTAACCAATGCTTTATGTTGACCCACCTCGTTCCAATAGTTTAGCCTCAGAGCGTTAACAAAGTTGAAAAAAAATGTGACTATTGCCAAGCCCTGATAAGAGTAGAAGAAAGATTGAAAACTTTCCTGAGAGCTCTTTAAATTATCTACCAATGCTTTATGTTTGACCCACCTCGTTCCAATGGTTTAGCCGCTAAAGCGTTAAGAAAGTTGAAACAAAAATGTGACTATTGCCAAGCCCCTGGAGGAGTAGAAGAAAGGTGAAGATTTCCTGAGAGCTCTTTAAATTATCTAAGCAATGCTTATATGTTTGACCCACCTCGTTCAATAGTTTAGCCCAGAGCGTTACAAAGTTGAAACAAAAATGTGACTATTGCCAAGCCAATGGTAGGAGTAGAAGAAAATTGGGGACTTTCCTGAGAGCTCTTTAAATTATCTAACCAAGTTAATGTTGGACCCACCTCGTTCCATAGTTTAGCCGCTAGAGCGTTAGCAAAGTTGAAACAAAAATGTGACTATTGCCAAGACCTGGTAGGAGTAGAAGAAAGATTGAAGACTTTCCTGAGAGCTCTTTAAATTATCTAACCAATGCTTTAGTTTGACCCACCTCGTTCCAATAGTTTAGCCTCAGAGCGTTAGCAAAGTTGAAACAAAAATGTGACTATTGCCAAGCCTTGGTAGGGTAAAAGAAAGATTGAAGATTTCCTGAGAGCTCCTTAAATTATCTAAAAAATTCTTTATGTTTGACCCACCTCGTTCCAATAGTTTAGCCGCAGAGCGTTAGCAAAGTTAAACAAAAATGTGACTATTGCCAAGCCCCTAATAGAAGAAAGAAAGATTGAGAGCTCTTTAAATTATCTAACCAATGCTTTATGTTTGACCCACCTCGTTCAATAGTTTAGCCCAGACCGTTATCAAAGTTGAAACAAAAATGTGACTATTGCCAAGCCCTTGGAAGAGTAGAAGAAAAATTGGGGACTTTCCTAGAGCTCTTTAAATTATCTAACCAATGCTTAATGTTTGACCCACCTCGTTCCAATAGTTTAGCCCAGAGCGTTACAAAGTTGAAACAAAAATGTGACTATTGCCAAGCCATGGTAGGAGTAGAAGAAAATGGGGACTTTCCTGAGAGCTCTTTAAATTATCTAACCAAGTTTATGTTGGACCCACCTCGTTCCATAGTTTAGCCGCTAGAGCGTTACAAAGTTGAAACAAAAATGTGACTATTGCCAAGCCCCTGGTAGGAGTAGAAGAAAGATTGAAGACTTTTCTGAGAGCTCTTTAAATTATCTAACCAATGCTTTATGGTTGACCCAGCTCGTTCCAATAGTTTAGCCCAGGCGTTACAAAGTTGAAACAAAAATGTGACTATTGCCAAACCCTGGTAGGAGTAAAAGAAAAATTGGGATTTCCTGAGAGCTCTTTAAATTATTTAACCAATGCTTTATGTTTGACCACCTCGTTCCAATAGTTTAGCCTCAGAGCGTTATCAAAGTTGAAACAAAAATGTGACTATTGCCAAACCCTGGTAGGAGTAAAAGAAAAATTGGGTATTTCCTGAGAGCTCTTTAAATTATTTAACCAATGCTTTATGTTTGACCACCTCGTTCCAATAGTTTAGCCCAGAGCGTTACAAAGTTGAAACAAAAATGTGACTATTGCCAAGCCATGGTAGGAGTAGAAGAAAAATTGGGGACTTTCCTGAGAGCTCTTTAAATTATCTAACCAATGCTTAATGTTTGACCCACCTCGTTCAAATTGTTTAGCCGCTAGAGCGTTAGCAAAGTTGAAACAAAAATGTGACTATTGCCAAGCCCCTGGTAGGAGTAGAAGAAAGAAAGATTTCCTAAGAGCTCTTTAAATTATCTAACCAATGCTTTATGTTTGACCCGCTCGTTCCAATAGTTTAGCCCAGAGCGTTAGCAAAGTTGAAACAAAAATGTGACTATTGCCAAGCCCCTGAGAGGAGTAGAAGAAAGGGTGAAGACTTTCCTGAGAGCTCTTTAAATTATCTAACCAATGCTTATGTTGACCACCTCGTTCTAAAGTTTAGCCTCAGAGCGTTATCAAAGTTGAAACAAAAATGTGACTATTGCCAAACCCTGGTAGGAGTAAAAGAAAAATTGGGTATTTCCTGAGAGCTCTTTAAATTATTTAACCAATGCTTTATGTTTGACACACCTCGTTCCAATAGTTTAGCCTCAGAGCGTTATCAAAGTTGAAACAAAAATGTGACTATTGCCAAGCCCCTGGTAGGAGTAAAAGAAAAATTGGAGACTTTCCTGAGAGCTCTTTAAATTATCTAACCAATGCTTAATGTTTGACCCACCTCGTTCCAATAGTTTAGCCGCAGAGCGTTAGCAAAGTTGAAACAAAAGTGATAAGAGTAAAAGAAAATTGAGACTTTCTGAGAGCTCTTTAAATTATCTAACCAATGCTTTATGTTTGACCACCTCGTTCAAATAGTTTACCCCAGAGCGTTATAAAAGTGAAACAAAAATGTGACTATTGCCAAGCCCCGTAGGGGGGGTTAAATTATCTAACCAATGCTTATGTTGACCACCTCGTTTTTTTTTTTTTGTGACTATTGCCAAACACCTGGTAGGAGTAAAAGAAAAATTGGGTATTTCCTGAGAGCTCTTTAAATTATTTAACCAATGCTTTATGTTTGACACACCTCGTTCCAATAGTTTAGCCTTAGAGCGTTATCAAAGTTGAAACAAAAATATGACTATTGCCAAACACCTGGTAGGAGTTGACAACTTTCCTGAGAGCTCCTTAAATTATCTAAAAAATTCTTTATGTTTGACCCACCTCGTTCAAATTGTTTAGCCTCAGAGCGTTAGCAAAGTTGAACCAAAAATGTGAGTAGGACTAAAAGAAAGATGGAAGACTTTCCTTAGAGCACTTTAAATTATCTAACCAATGCTTTATGTTTGACCCTCCTCGTTCCAATAGTTTAGCCTCAGAGCGATAACAAAGTTGAAACAAAAATGTGACTATTGCCAAGCCCCTGATAGGAGTAGAAGAAAGATTGAAGATTTTTCTGAGAGCACTTTAAATTATCTTACCAATGCTTTATGTTTGACCGACCTCGTTCTAGTAGTTTAGCCGCTAGAGCGTTGGCAAAGTTGAAACAAAAACGTGACTATTGCCAAGCCAATGGTAGGAGTAGAAGAAAGATTGAAGGCTTTGCCGAGAGCTTTTTAAATTATCTAACCAATGCTTTATGTTTGACCCACCTCGTTCCAATAGTTTAGCCTCAGAGCGTTAGCAAAGTTGAAACAGAAATGTGAGTAAAAGTAAAAGAAAGATTGAAGACTTTCCTGAGAGCTCTTTAAATTATCTAACCAATGCCTTATGTTTGACCCACCTCGTTCCAATAGTTTAGCCTCAGAGCGTTAACAAAGTTGAAATAAAAATGTGACTATTGCCAAGCCCCTGATAAGAGTAGAAGAAAGATTGAAGACTTTCCTGAGAGCCCTTTAAATTATCTAACCAATGCTTAATGTTTGATCCACCTCGTTCCAATAGTTTAGCCGCTAGAGCGTTAGCAAAGTTGAAACAAAAATGTGACTATTGCCAAGCCAATGGTAGGAGTAGAAGAACAATTGGGGACTTTCCTGAGAGCTCTTTAAATTATCTAACCAACGTTGTATGTTGGACCCACCTCGTTCCTATAGTTTAGCCGCTAGAGCGTTAGCAAAGTTGAAACAATAATGGACTATTGCCAAGCCCTGTAAGAGTAGAAGAAAGATTGAAGACTTTCCTGAGAGCTCTTTAAATTATCTAACCAATGCTTATGTTTGACCCACCTCGTTCCAATAGTTTAGCCTCAGAGCGTTACAAAGTTGAAACAAAAATGTGACTATTGCCAAGCCCCTGATAAGAGTAGAAGAAAGATTGAAGACTTTCCTGAGAGCCCTTTAAATTATCTAACCAATGCTTTATGTTTGACACACCTCGTTCTAATAGTTTAGCCTCAGAGCGTTATCAAAGTTGAAACAAAAATGTGACTATTGCCAAGCCCTTGGAAGAAGCAGAAGAAAAATTGGGACTTTCCTGAGAGCTCTTTAAATTATCTAACCAATGCTTAATGTTTGACCCACCTCTTTCTATTAGTTTAGCCTCAGAGCGTTAGCAAAGTTGAAACAAAAATGTGACTATTGCCAAGCCCCTGGTAGGAGTTGACAACTTTCCTGAGAGCTCCTTAAATTATCTAAAAAATTCTTTATGTTTGACCCACCTCGTTCAAATTGTTTAGCCTCAGAGCGTTAGCAAAGTTGAACCAAAAATGTGAGTAGGACTAAAAGAAAGATGGAAGACTTTCCTTAGAGCACTTTAAATTATCTAACCAATGCTTTATGTTTGACCCTCCTCGTTCCAATAGTTTAGCCTCAGAGCGATAACAAAGTTGAAACAAAAATGTGACTATTGCCAAGCCCCTGATAGGAGTAGAAAGGAGTAGAAGAAAGATTGAAGACTTTCCTGAGAGCTTTTTAAATTATCTAACCAATGCTTTATGTTTGACCCACCTCGTTCTAATAGTTTAGCCTCAGAGCGTTATCAAAGTTGAAACAAAAATGTGACTATTGCCAAGCCCTTGGAAGAAGTAGAAGAAATATTGGGGACTTTCCTGAGAGCTCTTTAAATTATCTAACAAATGCTTAATGTTTGACCCACCTCGTTCTAATAGTTTAGCCGCTAGAGAGTTAGCAAAGTTGAAACAAAAATGTGACTATTGCCAAGCCCCTGATAGGAGTAGAAGAAAGATTGAAAACTTTCCTGAGAGCTCTTTAAATTATCTAACCAATGCTTTATGTTTGACACACCTCGTTCTAATAGTTTAGCCTCAGAGCGTTATCAAAGTTGAAACAAAAATGTGACTATTGCCAAGCCCTTGGAAGAAGCAGAAGAAAAATTGGCGACTTTCCTGAGAGCTCTTTAAATTATCTAACCAATGCTTAATGTTTGACCCACCTCGTTCTATTAGTTTAGCCGCTAAAGAGTGAACAAAGTTAAAACAAAAATATGACTATTGCCAAGCCCCTGATAGGAGTAGAAGAAAGATTGAAGACTTTCCTGAGAGCCCTTTACATTTTCTAACCAATGCTTTATGTTTGATACACCTCGTTCTAATAGTTTAGCCTCAGAGCGTTATCAAAGTTGAAACAAAAATGTGACTATTGCCAAGCCCTTGGAAGAAGCAGAAGAAAAATTGGCGACTTTCCTGAGAGCTCTTTAGACTATCTAACCAATGCTTTATGTTCGACCCACCTCGTTCAAAAGGTTTAGCCTCAGAGAGTTAGCAAAGTTGGATCATTTCACCTTCAATACGTTAAAGATGATTAATTAACTTAAATATGTTAAACTAATGATTTGAAGCATTTCGGTATCGATTGCTAAATGTGTATATACAAGAAAATCGACTTTATACCTAAATATAAGATAACGGAATTCTTCTAAATGCAGTGCAGTTATACCGTTATGGCTTTACGTAAACTTCAGTCAGATAAAGAAGGTTCATTAACTTAAATATGTTAAACTAATGACTTGAAGCATCTCGATATCGATTGCTAAATGTGTATATACAAGAAAGTCGAATTCATACCTAAATATAAGATAACGGAATTCTTCTAAATGCAGTGCAGTTATACCGTTATGGCTTTACGTAAACTTCAGTCAGATAAAGAAGGTTCATTAACTTAAATATGTTAAACTAATGATTTGAAGCATCTCGATATCGATTGCTATATGTGTATATACAACAAAATCGACATTATACCTAAATATAAGACACCGGAATTCTTATAAATGCACTGCCGTTATGCCGTTAAGGCTTTATGTAGATTTCAGTAAGACAGAGAGTCTTAATTAACTTAAATATGTTAAACTAATGATTTGAAGCATTTCGTTATCGTTTGCTAAATGTGTATATACAAGAAAATCGACTTTATACCTAAATAAAAGATTGCGGAATTCTTCTAAATGCACACCCGTTATGCCGCCATGGCTTTACGTAAACTTCAGTAAGAAAATAAGGTTAATTAACTTAAATATGTTAAACTAATGATTTGAAGCATCTCGATATCGATTGCTAAATGTGTATATACATCAAAATCGACATTATACCTAAATTTAAGTTAACGGAATTCTTCCGAATGCACTGGCGTTATACCGTTATGGCTTTATGTAAACTTCAGTCAGATAAAGAAGGTTAATTAACTTAAATATGTTAAACTAATGATTTGAAGCTTTTCGTTATCAATTGCTAAATGTGTATATACAAGAAAACCGACTTTATACCTAAATATAAGATTACGGAATTCTTATAAATGGACTGCCGTTATGCCGTTAAGGTTTTATGTAGATTTCAGTAAGACAGAGAGGCTTAATTAACTTAAATATGTTAAACTAATGATTTGAAGCATCTCGATATCGATTGCTAAATGTGTATATACAACAAAATCGACATTATACCTAAATATAAAACAACGGAATTCTTATAAATGCACTGCCGTTATGCCGTTAAGGCTTTATGTAGATTTCAGTAAGACAGAGAGGCTTAATTAACTTAAATATGTTAAACTAATGAGTTGAACCATCTCGATATTGATTGCTAAATGTGTATATACAACAAAATCGACTTTATACCTAAATATAAGATAACGGAATTCTTCCAAATGCACTGCCGTTATACCGTTATGGCTTTACGTAAACTTCAGTAAGAAAATAAGGTTAATTAACCTAAATATGCTAAACCAGTTATTTGAAGATTTTCAATATCGATTGCTAAATGTATAAATCCATGAAAAGCGACTACATACATAAATATAAGATTATGGAATTCTTCTACATGCACTGCCGTTATGGCGCCATGGCTTTATGTTAACTTCAGTTCGTTAAAGAAGGTTTGTTAACTTAAATATGTAAAACTAATGATTTGAAGCATTTCGATATAGATTGCTATATGTGTATGTACAACAATATCGACTTTATACCTAAATAAAAGATAACGGAATTCTTCTACATGCACTGCCGTTATGCCGTTAAGGCTTTTGTAGACTTCAGTATGAAAAAGAGGGTTAATTAACTTAAATATGTTAAACTAATATTTTGAAGCATTTCGATATCAATTGCTAAATGAGTATATAAAAGAAAATCGACTTTATACCTAAATATAGGATTATGGAATTCTTCTAACTGCCCTGCCGTTATGCCGCCATGGCTTCATGTCACCTTCGGTAGGTTAAAGAAGGTAATTTAACTTAAATAACTTAAACTAATGATATGAAGCATTTCGATATCGATTGCTAAATGTGCTAGTACAAGAAACTTGGCTTTATACCTAAACATAGGATAACGGAATTCTTCCAAATGCACTGCCGTTAATCCGCCATGGCTTTATGTCAACTTCAGTTCGTTAAAGAAGGTTTGTTAACTTAAATATGTTAAACTAATGATTTGAAGCATTTCGATATCGATTGCTAAATATGTAAATACAAGAAAATCGACTTCATACCTTAATCTAAGATTACGGAATTCTTCTAAATGCACTGCAGATATACCGTTAAAGCTTTATGTAGACTTCAGTACGTTAAAGAAGGTTTATTAACTTAAATATGTTAAACTAATGATTTGAAGCATTTCGATATCGATAGCTTAATGTGTATATACAAGAAAATCGACTTTATACCTAAATATAAGATAACGGAATTCTTCTACATGCACTGCCGTTATGCCATCATGGCTATATGCAAACTTCTGATCATTAAAGAAGGTATATTAACTTAAATATGTTAAACTAATGAGTTGAACCATCTCGATATCGATTGCTAAATGTGTATATACAAAAAATCGACTTTATTCCTAAATATAAGATTACGGAATTCACTCAAATATACTGCCGTTATGCCGTTATGGCTTTATTTAAACTTCAGTAAGATAAAGAAGGTTAATGAACCTAAATATGCTAAACCAGTTATTTGAAGATTTTCGATATCGATTGCTAAATGTATAAATCCAAGAAAAGCGACTACATACCTAAATATAAGATTATGGAATTCTTCTACATGCACTGCCGTTATGGCGCCATGGCTTTATGTTAACTTCAGGCGTTAAAGAAGCTTTATTAACTTAAATATGTTAAACTAATGATTTGAAGCATTTCGATATCGATTGCTAAATGAGTATATACAAGAAAATCGAATTCATACCTAAATATAAGATTTCGTAATTCTTCTAAATGCACTGCCGTTACGCCGTTATGGCTTTATATTAACTTCAGTTCGTTAAAGAAGGTTTATTAACTTAAATATGTTAAGCCAGTTATTTGAAGCATTTCGATATCGAAAGCTTAATGCATATATACAAGAAAATCGACTTTATACCTAAATATAAGACTACGGAGTTTTTCTAAATGCACTGCCGTTATGCCGTTAACACTTTATGTAGACTTCAGTGCGTTAAAGAAGGTTTATAAACTTAAATATGTTAAACTAATGATTTGAAGCATTTCGGTATCGATTGCTAAATGTGTATATACAAGAAAATCGACTTTATACCTAAATATAAGATTACGGAATTCTTCCAAATGTACTGTCGTTATGCCGCCATGGCTTTGTATCAACTGCAGTTCCTTAAAGAAGGCTTATTAACTTAAATATGTTAAACCAGTTATTTAAAGCATTTCGATATCGACTGCTAAATGTGTAAATACAAGAAAATCGACTTTACACCTAAATATAAAATTATAACATTACGGAATTCTTCTAAATGCACTGCCGTTATACCGCTAATGCTTTATGTAGGCTCAATAAGCTAAAAAATGTTTATTAACTTAATATGTTAAACTAATGATTTAAAGCATTTCGATATCGATATCTAAATGTGTATATAAAAGAAAATCGACTTTATACCTAAATATAAGATTACGGAATTCTTCCAAATGCACTGCCGTTATGGCTTTAAATCAACTTCAATACGTTTAAGAAGGTTAATTAACTTAAATATGTTAAACTAATGATTTGAAGCATTTCGATATCGCTTGCCAAATATGTATATACAAGAAAATCGAATTTATACCTAAATATAAGATAACGGAACTTTTCTAAATGCACTGCCGTTATGCCGTTAACACTTTATGTAGACTTCAGTGCGTTAAAGAAGGTTTAATAACTTAAATATGTTAAACTAATGATTTGAAGCATTTCGATATCGATTGCTAAATGTGTATATACAAGAAAATCGACTTTATACCTAACTAAAAGATTACGGAATTCTGCCAAATGTACTGTCATTATGCCGCCAAGGCTTTGTACCAACTTCAATACGTTAAAGAAGGTTAATTATTTTAAATATGTTCAACTAATGGTTTGAAGTATTTTGATATCGCTAGCTAAATGAATATATAAAAGAAAGTCGAATTTATACCTAAATATAAGATAACGGAATTCTTCTAAATGCAGTGCTGTTATACCGTTAAGGCTTTATGTAGACTTCAGTGCGTTAAAGAAGGTTTATTAACTTAAATATGTTAAACTAATGGTTTGAAGCATTCTGATATCGCTTGCTAAATGAATATATACATGAAAGTCGAATTTGTACCTAAATATAAGATAACGGAATTCTTCTAAATGCAGTGCTGTTATTCCGTTAAGGCTTTATGTAGACTTCAGTGCGTTAAAGAAGGTTTATTAACTTAAATATGTTAAACTAATGACTTTAAGCATTTCGATATCGATTGCTAAATGTGTAAATCCAAGAAACTCGACTACATACATAAATATAAGATTACGGAATTCTTCCAAATGCACTGCCGCCATGGCTTCATTTCACCTTCAATACGTTAAAGATGGTTAATTAACTTAAATATGTTAAACTAATGAGCTGAAGCATTTCGATATCGATTGCTAAATGTGTATATACAAGAAAAACGATTTTATACCTAAATAAAAGATTACGGAAATTACCCAAATATACTGCCGTTATGCCGTTATGGCTTCTGTAAGGAAGGTTAATTAATTAAATATGATAAGCTAATGGTTTGAAGCATTTCGATATCGATTGCTAAATATGTAAATACAAGAAAATCGACTTTATACCTAAATATAAAATTATAACATTATGGAATTCTTCTAAATGCGCTGCCGTTATGCCATTAGGGCCTTATGTAGACTTTAGTGCGCTAAAGAAGGTTTATTAACTTTAATATTTTAAACTAATGATATGAAGCATTTTGATATCGCTTGCTAAATGAATATATACAAGAAAATCGAATTTATACCCAAATATAAGATAACGGAATTCTTCTAAATGCACTGCCGTTATGCCGTTAAGGCTTTATGTAGACTTCAGTGAGTTAAAGAAGGTTTATTAACTTAAATATGTTAAACTAATGATTTGAAGCATTTCGATATCGATTGCTAAATGTGTATATACAAGAAAATCGACTTTATACCTAAATATAAGATTACGGAATTCTTCCAAATGTACTGTCGTTATGCCGCCATGGCTTTATGTCAACTTCAATTCTTTAAAGAAGGTTAATTAACTTAAAAAAGTTAAACTAATAATTTAAAGCATTTTGATATCGCTTGCTAAATGCGTATGTTGAACAAAATCGACTTTATACCTAAATATAAGATTACGGAACTCTTCCAAATGCACTGCCGTTATGCCGTTAAGGCTTTTGTAGACTTCAGTAAGATAAAGAGTATTAATTAACTTAAATCTGTTAAACTTATGATGTTAAGCATATGGGCATCGATTGTTAAATGTGTATATACAAGAAAATCGACTTTATACCTAAATATAAGATTACGGAATTGTCCCAAATGTACTGTCGTTATGCCGCCATGGCTTTGTATCACCTTCAATACGTTAAAGAATGTTTATTAACTTAAATATGTTAAACTAATGATTTGAAGCATTTCGATATCGATTGCTAAATGAGTATGTACAAGAAATTCGAATTCATACTTAAATACAAGATTACGTAATTCTTCTAAATGCACTGCCGTTATGCCGTTAAGGCTTTTGCAGACTTCAGTAAGAAAAAGAGGGTTAAGTAACTTAAATATGTTTAACTAATGATTTGAAGCATTTCGGTATCGATTGCTAAATTTGTATCAACTACATTACGTTAAAGAAGGTTAATGAACTTAAATATGTTAAACTAATGATTTAAAGCATTTCGATATCGCTTGCCAAATATGTATATACAAGAAAATCGAATTCATACCTAAATATAAGACTACGGAATTCTTCCAAATGTACCTTCGTTGTGCCGCCATGGCTCTTTATCAACTTCAATACGTTGAAGAAGGTCAATTAACTTAAATATGTTAAGCTAATGATTTGAAGCATTTCGATATCGATTGCTTAAAGTGTATATACAAGAAAATCGAATTTATATCTAAACATAAAATTAAAACATTAAGGAATTCTTCTAAATGCACTGCGGTTATGCCGTTAAGGCTTTATGTAGTCTTCAGTAAGCTAAAAAATTTTTATTAACTTAATATGTTAAACTAATGATTTGAAGCATTTCGATATCGATATCTTAATGTGTATATAAAAGAAAATCGACTTTATACCTAAATATAAGTTTACGGAATTCTTCCAAATGCCCTGCCGTTATGGCTTTAAATCAACTTCAATACGTTTAAGAAGGTTAATTAACTTAAATATGTTAAACTAATGATTTGAAGCATTTCGATATCGATATCTTAATGTGTATATAAAAGAAAATCGACTTTATACCTAAATATAAGTTTACGGAATTCTTCCAAATGCACTGCCGTTATGGCTTTAAATCAACTTCAATACGTTAAAGAAGGTTAATTAACTTAAATATGTTAAAATAATGATTTGAAGCATTTCGATATCGATTGCTAAATGTGTATATACAAGAAAATCGAAATTATACCTAAATATAAAATTAAAACATTACGGAATTCTTCTAAATGCACTGCCGTTATACCGTTAAGGCTTATGTAGACTTCAGTAAGCTAAAAAATGTTTATTAACTTAATATGTTAAACTAATGATTTAAAGCATTTCGATATCGATATCTAAATGTGTATATAAAAGAAAATCGACTTTATACCTAAATATAAGATTACGGAACTCTTCCAAATGCACTGCCGTTATGGCTTTAAATCAACTTCAATACGTTTAAGAAGGTTAATTAACTTAAATATGTTAAACTAATGATTTGAAGCATTTCGATATCGCTTGCCAAATATGTATATACAAGAAAATCGAATTTATACCTAAATATAAGATAACGGAATTTTTCTAAGTGCACTGCCGTTATGCCGTTAACACTTTATGTAGACTTCCGTGCGTTAAAGAAGGTTTAATAACTTAAATATGTAAAACTAATGATTTGAAGCATTTCGATATCGATTGCTAAATGTGTATATACAAGAAAATCGACTTTATACCTAACTAAAAGATTACGGAATTCTGCCAAATGTACTGTCATTATGCCGCCAAGGCTTTGTACCAACTTCAATACCTTAAAAAAGGTTAATTATTTTAAATATGTTAAGCTAATGGTTTGAAGCATTTTGATATCGCTAGCTAAATGAATATATACAAGAAAGTCGAATTTATACCTAAATATAAGATAACGGAATTCTTCTAAATGCAGTGCTGTTATACCGTTAAGGCTTTATGTAGACTTCAGTGCGTTAAAGAAGGTTTATTAACTTAAATATGTTAAACTAATGGTTTGAAGCATTCTGATATCGCTTGCTAAATGAATATATACATGAAAGTCGAATTTATACCTAAATATAAGATAACGGAATTCTTCTAAATGCAGTGCTGTTATACCGTTAAGGCTTTATGTAGACTTCAGTGCGTTAAAGAAGGTTTATTAACTTAAATATGTTAAACTAATGACTTGAAGCATTTCGATATCGATTGCTAAATGTGTAAATCCAAGAAACTCGACTACATACCTAAATATAAGATTACGGAATTCTTCCAAATGCACTGCCGCCATGGCTTCATTTCACCTTCAGTACGTTAAAGATGGTTAATTAACTTAAATATGTTAAACTAATGAGCTGAAGCATTTCGATATCGATTGCTAAATGTGTATATACAAGAAAAACGATTGTATACCTAAATAAAAGATTACGGAAATTACCCAAATATACTGCCGTTATGCCGTTATGGCTTCTGTAAGGAAGGTTAATTAATTAAATATGATAAGCTAATGGTTTGAAGCATTTCGATATCGATTGCTTAATATGTAAATACAAGAAAATCGACTTTATACCTAAATATAAAATTATAACATTATGGAATTCTTCTAAATGCACTGCCGTTATGCCATTAGGGCCTTATGTAGACTTTAGTGCGCTAAAGAAGGTTTATTAACTTTAATATTTTAAACTAATGATTTGACGCATTTCGATATCGATTGCTAAGTGTGTATATACAAGAAAATCGACTTTATACCTAAACATAAGATTACGGAATTCTTCCAAATGTACTGTCGTTATGCCGCCATGGCTTTATGTCAACTTCAATTCTTTAAAGAAGGTTAATTAACTTAAAAAAGTTAAACTAATAATTTAAAGCATTTTGATATCGATTGCTAAATGAGTATGTACAAGAAAATCGAATTCATACCTAAATACAAGATTACGTAATTCTTCTAAATGCACTGCCGTTATGCCGTTAAGGCTTTTGCAGACTTCAGTAAGATAAAGAGTATTAATTAACTTAAATCTGTTAAACTTATGATGTGAAGCATATCGGCATCGATTGCTAAATGTGTATATACAAGAAAATCGACTTTATACCTAAATATAAGATTACGGAATTGTCCCAAATGTACTGTCGTTATGCCGCCATGGCTTTGTATCACCTTCAATACGTTAAAGAATGTTTATTAACTTAAATATGTTAAACTAATGATTTGAAGCATTTCGATATCGATTGCTAAATGAGTATGTACAAGAAAATCGAATTCATACCTAAATACAAGATTACGTAATTCTTCTAAATGCACTGCCGTTATGCCGTTAAGGCTTTTGCAGACTTCAGTAAGAAAAAGAGGGTTAAGTAACTTAAATATGCTTAACTAATGATTTGAAGCATTTCGGTATCGATTGCTAAATTTGTATCAACTACAATACGTTAAAGAAGGTTAATTAACTTAAATATGTTAAACTAATGATTTGAATCATTTCGATATCGCTTGCCAAATATGTATATACAAGAAAATCGAATTTATACATAAATATAAGATAACGGAATTCTTCTACATGCACTGCCGTTATGCCGTTAACGCTTTATGTAGACTTCAGTGCGTTAAAGAAGGTTTATTAACTTAAATATGTTATACTAATGATTTAAAGCATTTCGATATCGATTGCTAAATGTGTATATACAAGAAAATTGACTTAATACCTAAATATAAGATTACGGAATTCTTCCAATCCTACTGTCATTATGCCGCCATGGCTTTGTATCAACTTCAATACGTTAAAGAAGGTTAATTATTTTAAATATGTTAAACTAATGGTTTGAAGCATTTCGATATCGATTGCTAAATGTGTAAATACAAGAAAATCGACTATATACCTAAATATAAAATTATAACATTACGGAATTCTTCTAAATGCACTGCCGTTATACTGCTAAGGCTTTATGTAGACTTTAGTAAGCTAAAAAATGTTTATTAATTTAATATGTTAAACAAATGATTTGAAGCATTTCGATATCGATAGCTAAATATGTATATACAAGAAAATCGACTTTATACCTAAATATAAGATTACGGAATTCTTCTACATCCACTGCCGTTATGCCAACTTCAGATCGTTAAAGAAGGTTTAATAACTTAAATATGTTAAACTAATGAGTTGAAGCATTTCGATATTGATTGCTAAATGTGTATATACAAGAAAATCGATTTTATACCTAAATAAAAGATTACGGAATTCACTCCAATATACTGCCGTTATGCCGTTATGGCTTTATTTAAACTTCAGTAAGATAAAGAAGGTTAATTAACCTAAATATGCTAAACAAGTTATTTGAAGATTTTCGATATCGATTGCTAAATATGTAAATCCAAGAAACTCGACTACATACTTAATATAAGATTACGGAATTCTTCCAAATGCACTGCCGTTATGGCTTTATATCAACTTCAATACGTTAAAGAAGGTTAATTAACTTAAATATGTTAAACTAATGATTTGAAGCATTTCGATATCGCTTGCCAAATATGTATATACAAGAAAATCGAATTCATACCTAAATATAAGACTACGGAATTCTTCAGTAAGCTAAAAAATGTTTATTAACTTAATATGTTAAACTAATGATTTGAAGCATTTCGATATCCATAGCTAGATATGTATATACAAGAAAATCGACTTTATTCCTAAATATAAGATTACGGAATTCTTCTACATCCACTGCCGTTATGCCAACTTTAGATCGTTAAAGAAGGTTTATTAACTTAAATATGTTAAACTAATGAGTTGAAGCATTTCGATATCGATTGCTAAATGTGTATATACAAGAAAATCGATTTTATACCTAAATAAAAGATTACGGAATTCACTCCAATATACTGCCGTTATGCCGTTATGGCTTTATTTAAACTTCAGTAAGATAAAGAAGGTTAATTAACCTAAATATGCTAAACCAGTTATTTGAAGATTTTCGATATCGATTGCTAAATATGTAAATCCAAGAAACTCGACTACATACTTAATATAAGATTACGGAATTCTTCCAAATGCACTGCCGTTATGGCTTTATATCAACTTCAATACGTTAAAGAAGGTTAATTAACTTAAATATGTTAAACTAATGATTTGAAGCATTTCGATATCGCTTGCCAAATATGTATATACAAGAAAATCGAATTCATACCTAAATATAAGACTACGGAATTCTTCAGTAAGCTAAAAAATGTTTATTAACTTAATATGTTAAACTAATGATTTGAAGCATTTCGATATCGATATCTAAATGTGTATATAAAAGAAAATCGGCTTTATACCTAAATATAAGATTACGGAATTCTTCCAAATGCACTGCCGTTATGGCTTTAAATCAACTTCAATACGTTAAAGAAGGTTAATTAACTTAAATATGTTAAACTAATGATTTGAAACATTTCGATATCGCTTGCTAAATGTGTATATACAAGAAAATCGAATTTATACCTAAATATAAGATAACATAATTCTTCTATATGCACTGCCGTTATGCCGTTAAGGCTTTATGTAGACTTCAGTGAGTTAAAGAAGTTTTATTAACTTAAATTTGTTAAACTAGTGATTTGAAGCATTTCGATATCGATTGCTAAATGTGTATATACAAGAAAATCGACTTTATACCTAAATATAAGATTACGGAATTCTTCCAAATGTACTGTCGTTATGCCGCCATGACTTTATGTCAACTTCAATTCGTTAAAGAAGGTTAATTAACTTAAAAAAGTTAAACTAATGATTTGAAGCATTTTGATATCGCTTGCTAAATGAGTATATACAAGAAAGTCGAATTTTTTTCCTAAATATGAGATAACGGAATTCTTCTTAATGCAGTGCAGTTATACCGTTAAGGCTTTATGTAGACTTCAGTGCGTTAAAGAAGGTTTATTATCTTAAATATGTTAAACTAATGATTTGAAGCATTTCGATGTCGATTGCTAAATGCGTATATTGAACAAAATCGACTTTATACCTAAATATAAGATTACGGAACTCTTCCAAATGCACTGCTGTTATGCCGTTAAGGCTTTTGTAGACTTCAGTAAGATAAAGAGCCTTAATTAACTTAAATCTGTTAGACTTATGATGTGAAGCATATCGGCATCGATTGCTAAATGTGTATATACAAGAAAATCGACTATATACCTAAATATAAGATTACGGAATTGTACCAAATATACTGTCGTTATGCCGCCATGGCTTTGTATCACCTTCAATACGTTAAAGAAGGTTTATTAACTTAAATATGTTAAACTAATGATTTGTAGCATTTCGATATCGATTACTAAATGAGTATGTACAAGAAAATCGAATTCATACCTAAATATAAGATTACGTAATTCTTCTAAATGCACTGCCGTTATGCCGTTAAGGCTTTTGCAGACTTCAGTAAGAAAAGGAGGGCTAAGTAACTTAAATATGTTTAACTAATGATTCGAAGCATTTCGATATCGATTGCTAAATATGTAAATACAAGAAAATCGACTTTATACCTTAATATAAGATTACGGAATTCTTCTAAATGCACTGCAGTTATACCGTTAAAGCTCTATGTAGACTTCAGTGTGTTAAAGAATGTTTATTATAAATAACTTGAAAATGTAAAACTAATGATTTGAAGCATTTCGATATCGATTGCTAAATGTGTATATACAAGAAAATCGACTTTATACCTGAATAAAAGATAACGGAATTCTTCTACATGCACTGCCGTTATGCCGTTAAGGCTTTTGTAGACTTCAGTATGAAAAAGAGGGTTAATTAACTTAAATATGTTAAACTAATGTTCTGAAGCATTTCGATATCTATTGCTAAGTGAGTATATACAAGAAAATCGACTTTATACCTAAATATAAGATTATGGAATTCTTCTAAATGCAGGCTTCATGTCACCATCGGTAGGTTAAAGAAGGTCTCTTAACTTGAAAATGTAAAACTAATGATTTGAAGCATTTCGATATCGATTGCTAAATGTGTATATACAAGAAAATCGACTTTACATATACCTAAATATAAGATTACGGAATTCTTCCAAATGTACTGTCGTTATGCCGCCATGGTTTGTATCAACTGCAATACGTTAAATAAGGTTTATTATTTTAAATATGTTAAACTAATGGTTTGAAGCATTTCGATATCGACTGCTAAATGTGAAAATAGAACAAAATCGACTTTATACCTAAATATAAAATTATAACATTACGGATTTCTTCTAAATGCACTGCCGTTATACCGTTAAGGCTTTATGTAGACCTCATTAAGCTAAAAAATGTTTATTATATTAATATGTTAAACTAATGATTTAAAGCATTTCGATATCGATTGCTAAATGTGTATATACAAGAAAATCGACTTTATACCTGAATATAAGATTACGGAATTCTTCTACATGCACTGCCGTTATGCCGCCATGGCTTTATATCAACTTCAATATGTTAAAGAAGGTTAACTAACTTAAATATGTTAAACTAATGATTTGAAGCATTTCGATATCGCTTGCTAAAAGTGTATATACAAGAAAATCGAATTTATACCTAAATATAAGATAACGGAATTCTTCTAAACGCACTGCCGTTATGCCGTTAAGGCTTTATGTAGACTTCAGTAAGATAGAGGGGAATAATTAACTTAAATATGTTAAACTTATGATTTGAAGCATTTCGATTTCGACTGCTAAATATGTAAATACAAGAAAATCGACTTTATACCTGAATATAAGATTACGGAATTCTTCTACATGCACTGCCGTTATGCCGCCATGGCTTTATATCAACTTCAATATGTTAAAGAAGGTTAACTAACTTAAATATGTTAAACTAATGATTTGAAACATTTCGATATCGGTTGCTAAATATGTAAATTGTGGAGGTTTGGTCCTTTACATTCATCAAGCGGCAGGTCTGCCGTGTCGTAAGGAAACAGAGAAAGAGTTAATGTGAAACACCTAACAAACGATCACATCGCTCAGTCTACTGATGTGAACGCGACAAATTACATTTTTAAACAGCCCCTTTGTGAGGGCTAATCATTAAGCTTAGCCAGCCGGAATGATTTAGTTGAGATACAAAACACAACAGGTTTGGTTCATGTATGCTCTGAATCTGACCTTTATTGAAAATATAAGGGTATTTATACATTTTGGTTTAACTGACTCTTCCATGACTCCGCCCCGTGTATTTCCAGTCAAAACCCGGAAAAGTATAAAGGCAACCAATCAAAGTGATTGCTGACCTTGCTGAATGCATTACAATGCGACTATACTGTTTACTCATTTGGTTGCAACACTTGTTATTTTTAGAGTGCATTGACCGTGTTGTTTGCACATATTGATTGCAACATAGAAAATATTATTATTGAATTTCGTCTCGTTTGTAATGCGAAACTCTTTTGTGTATGTCGCTTTGCTTATGTATTCTTGTGTGGTCTTTACAAATGTGACTAATTCATGAATTTGCTTATTATAATTTATGAGTGCTTGGTAAGTGGCATTTAGGTAGGACCACTACACCCTTGCCCTTGAGAAAAATTTATTACGTGAAAAGAATGAACGGAATGATTTTTTTTTGGTGAAGTCATGGAGTCGCTTTACATTGTTATGTATTTTTTTGTTTTTTTTTTTTTTTTGCTTTTGTTTGCATTTTATGTGTTGTGTGTTTACAGAATATGACACTTAGCTTTTGAGTGTTGTTATTTTTATAATGTGGGTTTGTTGTTAAAAATTTTTTTTTTTTTTTTTTTTTTTTTTTTTTTTTTTACTTATGGTAACGTGAGTGTATGGACATAAAGATAAGTGTGTTTATTTTGGTTATCTTCTTAGCGTATCTTATTTGTAACATATGATTAGAAAGTGTGAGTAAAATATTTGTATTTATTAATAGCTAATGTTTGCATATGCCTAATTTATATTCAATTTTGTTTTTGTTCTACATATGTGCCTAAGTATTTTTTTAATTGGTTATTGTGGAACTCTTTACATTTATTTTTTATTTTAACAATTGAATTTGTTCCATTTGTATTTACAATGTTGTATGGCCCGTGGTATGGACTCTGGTGTTTTAGTTTATTTTCATTTTTTATGTACACCATGTCTCCGATTTCAAAATTTGATTTGTTTGTGTTTTTGTCATATTCTTGTTTTCTTTTAATTTTTACCGCGTTTATTAGTTTTCTGGCATTTGTAATTGAGTTTTTTAGACGACTATGCAATTCGTTCGCATAATTGTCAATGTCATAACATTTATTTTCTTTATTTATTTTGTCGCTTGATAGTGACGGCAATTTTCCATACACCAATTCATAGGGTGAATAACCAGTGTCTGTGTGTGGTGTTGTGTTAAATGCAAATGTATAATATGGTATTCACTTATGCCATTCGTAATCGTCAGCAAAGGTGAGTAAATATTCGTTTAATTTTCTGTGGTTTCGTTCTAGTGACCCAATTGTTTGATGGTGGTACGGAGCTGAGAATATTTGCTTCGTATTCAATAATGTGCACACGTTGTGCATTAATTCATTAACAAATTCTGTGCCTCTGTCTGATTTCAATGTTTGTATGAAGCCATGCTTCAGAATAAGTTGTTCGACTAGTGTTGTTGCAATTGTTTTTGCGTCTTTTGTTTCAATGGGATGAGCTATGACGAATTTCGATAAATCGCATTGCATCGTTAATATGTATCTGTAGCCGTTTGAGATACGAAGTGGGCCTATTGTGTCGATTGAGACTGTACTGAAGGTTGATGTCGGCGTGTCTGTCACTACGAGCGGTTCTTTAATGTGTTTTGTTGTTTTATTCTGTGCACATTTCGTGCAATTGTTTATAAATTCTTTTACCATTTGCCGCATGTTTTTCCATGTGTATCTTTGTTTCAATTTTAAAATTGTCTTCCTAACGCCTAAATGACCTGATATGTTGGAAGTATGGAATTCATCTATTAATTTGTATTTTAATATTGTACTTTTTATTTCTTCTGGAGCTCTATATAATATTATGTTTAGTGGCGCGCTTTTCTTGTTTTCGATTTTATTAAATTTTTCTTTGAATGCATTCATATCTATATTCTTTAATATATATTCCTGTTCACAAAGGGCTAGCTCCTTTATATGTGAATTGTGCATAGCACTATGTAGTTTCTCCAACATTGAATCTAGTTTCAAAGGGTCATCGCTACATGTAACTTGCACTTCTTTATGAATTATTTCAATCGTAACGTTACTTTCTTTATCAATTTTAAATTTCAATTTTTTTAAATTCTTTACGTCATTAAAAGATGTACATTCCCATATATGAAGTTGATCAGACTTCTTAGGAGATGTATCTTTAATGCGTTTCCCGGGTATATGTTCATGCGCTTTATATTCTATATTTCTTTGCGCTTTTATAATTTCATTATTGCATGCATGCTTAATTTCTTCATTTTTATTAATTTTTGCGGCCTTGCTCCTTGTTAATATGTTAATTTTTATATCTTCCACGTCATTTTCTGTAGTGGGTATCATTGCTTTAAGTGTGTCGCTATCTATTTTGATGCGTGACAGTGCATCTGCGTTCGTGTTTATTTTGCCTTGTTTGTAAATAATTTCGAAGTCATATTCGGATAAATCTATTCTGATTCTTGTCATTTTTGATGACGGATTTCTATGTGTAAATAGTGAAACTAACGGCCTGTGGTCGGTTACGACTATAAATTTTCTGCCGTAAAGGTATGTCCTGAATTGGGTGATGCCCCAATGAATTGCTAATAACTCTTTTTCAATTATGGGCTTGTTGATGTCGTGTTTTTGTAAGGCTTTGCTTGCATACGCGATTGGCAAATCATGACCTATTTCGCCTTGCGATAGTATCGCTCCTAGGGCAAAGTCAGATGCGTCAGTTGTTAATATAAATGGTTTGTCGAAATCTGGGTATTGAAGAATAGGTGGGTTTATTAATTTGTCTTTTAATGTGTTAAATGCTTTTTCGCATTCTTCTGACCAAATGAATGGTTGTCCCTTTTTTAACAGTGTGTTTAAACATTTTGCTGTTAGTGCAAAGTCGGGTATGAATCGTCTATAGTAATTGCAAAATGCAATGAATCTTCGTGTTTCATCTGCATTCGTTGGTGTGGGGTACTTGCGTACAGTATCGCATTTGGCAGGGTCAGTTTTGACACCTTTATCAGTGATTAAATGTCCGAGGTAGAGGACTTCTGGTTTCAAAAATTGACATTTACTGGCATTTAGTTTTAGGTTATATTTCTTTAATCTTTCAAATACTTCTATTAAATTTTCGTTATGGTGTTTGATTGAACATCCAAATACGATAATGTCGTCTACATAGAGAAAAGCTTCTGATTTTAATCCTGATAGCGCTATTGTCAACATGCGTTGGAAGCTATTTGATGAAATCTTTAATCCAAAAGGTAGTCGTTTGAACTGATAGTGGCCATCTTGTGTGGAGAATGCTGTTGGTGGTCTAGAGTCGGTGTCTAGTGGGATTTGGTGAAAAGAACTGGTCATATCTAAAGTTGTGAAATATTTTGCTCTTCCAAGCGTGTTCAAGATGTCTTCTAGTCTTGTTAATGGGAATTTGTCGTTGACGATTTTGTCGTTTAGTTTTCTATAGTCTACTACTAGTCGCCATTTTTGGTTGCCATTTTCGTCATTCTTTTTTGGTACTAGGAGTAATGGGGAATTATAGGGGCTAACTGATGGTTCGATAATATCGTCTTCAATTAAATTTTCTATTTGTTTTTGAATTTCTTCCTGCTGCGAATACGGTAGTCTATAATTTTTTATGTAAACTGGTGAATTGTCTATGAGATTTAGCTTTTGTGTATAAAAAGAGTTTGTGGAAAGACTTTCGCCTTCGAGATGGAATATTGATTGATACTTTTGGAGTATTTCGTGTAGCTCGTTTTCTGTTTGTTTGTCTACGTTACCTAATTTTAATTCTTTTATTAATTTATTGAAGCGGTTGCTGTTGTAAATATTCGGTTTTTGATATGCTGTCATAATATTGTAGTCTGATAAATTCTCTGTTATACATTTTATTTGTTTATTTTTAGCTGTATGATTATTGACATTTATGATTTTTATGTGGCAATTGCCTTTTGCAGGTGCTATTGAATTGGCTAGGAATACTCCCTGTTCTATTTCCTGATTTAAAATTATGCTATCTTCGTTTATATTTAGATCTATTGGTACTATAACCTCTGTTCTGGGCGGTACTTCTAAGATTCTATTTGACTGTATTTGTGTATCTATTATTAATGTGTGTTCATAGTTGTTAATTGTTGCAGTTAGAGTGAATGTTTCGTAGTCAATTTTGCATAAATGTGTGACTAAAAAATCTCTGCCTAAAATTCCATCGGTTGTGGTGGGGAATTCGTCTGTGACTAAATGAAAATCAATGCTAGTGCTATCTTTTCCTACTTGAAAAGTTAGCTTAGCTGTACCTAATGAAGTGATTTTGTCTTTTGTGATTCCCGTTAAATTGCTTTTATTGTTACTATCGTAATCGAATTCATTGTTGAAAGGGTTTTTGCATATGGATATGTCAGCTCCTGTGTCGATTAGAAATGTCATGGGTTTGTTGAATTGTGTATTAAAAATTGTATTGCTCATTTAGTTGGGTGACGAGTGCTTTTTGTTCAGTAGTGGCATTAGGGCCAATTTGTGATATTTGAAGTTTATTTAGTTCAGATATTAAATAGAGAATTTTATTTTTGTAATTAGTTATATTTAGGTTTCTTTGTGTTAAGCTGGCTAGTTGATTTTGTAGTTTTGGTATAGTTGTCGTGCTTTTATATTTATTTGTCAATAAGTTTTTTAGGTCTTCTAGTGTTGTGGGCGGTTGTATTGCAGTTATGTTCGTTCGTACTATTTGTGATAGTTTTACATAAATAATAAAGTCAATCAGTGCTATTTTGCCTGTAGGTGTTAATCCATTGTAGACTATTTCTACAATTTTTAGAAATGATTCTAACTCTTTATGATTTCCCGAAAAGTTGGGAATAGCTTTTGTAGCCATTTCTAAATTGAATTCAGACATGGCTCTTGTTGTGGTATGGGATTCAGTGTTTGAATTTTGAGAATTCGAAGTGATTGGTGTGAATATTGAGTGTGGTATTGACATATCAATGTTGTAATGCGCTAGAATTTTTATTAATTTGTCTCGCAAATGCCAGAAAATTTCTAAACATATATCTCTGTGTTCTTTTGATAATTTCTCTTTGTATACATTTAGTATACTTCGTATTGATTCGAGTGTTACGAATAGTGTTTGCAGATGCTTTTGCACTGTGTCTTCTTTTATTTTTATAGTTTTATTTAAGCATTTATATGCTCTATTGAAATTTTCTTTCTCAATTAAAATATGCTGATAAATTTTTTGCCATGTGGCCATTATATATTTTTATTCATATTTATATTTGTGCCTGTTGTCTAACAAGGCTACGCTTTAGTTTGTTGAAAATTTGCTTTATGATAAGTGATAATATGATAATTGTGACAATTATTGTTAGAAAAATTTCTAAATAGCTTGTGCTTGTAATGTTGTCTTTTAAAATATTGTTATTGTTATTATTATTATTGAAGTTGGGAGTTTCTTTATTTTTTTTATCAATTGCATTGTTCACTTCGTATCCTGTGAATACGAGTGTGATTGAGGTAAGTATTTTACTCCAAACTCCCATTTTAAAAACGTAATATGTATTTGATAAAGTATTAATTAATATATTTTTAAAGTTTTTTCAAATTAATAAGCTGCTTCTGTACCTCCCTCTTTGTGTCTGTGCTGGTTGACAGGTTGAGCTGATGGTATAAGATCGCCTTGGCTCTGCGTTGTTGGAATCTTCTGCCGGCGCGTTTCCTTTTTTCTTTTGGTGGTGGTGTAAGAGGGCGTTTTATCGCCTGCTGTCGACGCTTATACTCTTCGATTGTTATAGGTTTGGGGCCCGCGTCTTTTGGGGTCGGTACGTATGCTGGTTGTTGGGTGCTATCGTCCGTCGTGGTTGCTGCTGGTGTGTATTGTTGTGCTCTCAATAGCCTTTCGTACTTCAGTTTGAGGGCTTCAAATGCTGCTTTTGGTACGAATTCGGTGAGTTGGTCCTCTGGTGCCATGTAGATGATTGAAGTAATTTGCAGTAGTGGGCTGATGAAATGTTGTTGCTGCAGGATTTGAAATTATGTCCTTCGTTCAATTGGACAGTTTGATGTGTGTACCAGTAAATTTGGTTCGTGACTGCAGTAATAAAATTTAATGAAAATAGGATCAGCAGACAGGATCAAAAGTTTTGGTCCGCAGGATCGCCATGTGGAGGTTTGGTCCTTTACATTCATCAAGCGGCAGGTCTGCCGTGTCGTAAGGAAACAGAGAAAGAGTTAATGTGAAACACCTAACACACGATCACATCGCTCAGCCTACTGATGTGAACGCGACAAATTACATTTTTAAACAGCCCCTTTGTGAGGGCTAATCATTAAGCTTAGTCAGCCGGAATGATTTAGTTGAGATACAAAACACAACAGGTTTGGTTCATGTATGCTCTGAATCTGACCTTTATTGAAAATATAAGGGTATTTATACATTTTGGTTTAACTGACTCTTCCATGACTCCGCCCCGTGTATTTCCAGTCAACCAATCAAAGTGATTGCTGACCTTGCAGAATGCATTACAATGCGACTATACTGTTTACTCATTTGGTTGCAACACTTGTTATTTTTAGAGTGCATTGACCGTGTTGTTTGCACATATTGATTGCAACATAGAAAATATTATTATTGAATTTCGTCTCGTTTGTAATGCGAAACTCTTTTGTGTATGTCGCTTTGCTTATGTATTCTTGTGTGGTCTTTACAAATGTGACTAATTCATGAATTTGCTTATTATAATTTATGAGTGCTTGGTAAGTGGCATTTAGGTAGGACCACTACAAAATACAAAAAAATCGACTTTGTACCTAAATATAAGATTACGGAATTCTTTTAAATGCACTGCAGTTATACCGTTAAGGCTTTTTGTAGACTTCAGTGTGTTAAAGAAGGTTAATTATAAATAACTTGAAAATGTAAAACTAATGATTTGAAGCATTTCGATATCGATTGCTAAATGTGTATATACAAGAAAATCGAATTTATACCTAAATATAAGATTATAAAATTCTTCTAAATGCACTGCCGTTATGCCGATAAGGCTTTTGTAGACTTCAGTATGAAAAAGAGGGTTAATTAACACAAATATGTTAAACTAATGATTTGAAGCATTTCGATATCGATTGCTAAATGTGTATGTACAAAAAAATCGACTTTATACCTAAATATAAGATAACGGAATTCATATATATATACTGCCGTTATGCCGTTATGGCTTTATGTAAACTTCAGTAAGATAAAGAAGGTTAATTAATTCAAATATGTTAAACCAGTTATCTGAAGCATTTCGATATCGATTGCGAAATGTATACATACAAGAAAATCGAATTTATACCTAAATATAAGATTACGGAATTCTTCCACATGTACTGTCGTTATGCCGCCACGGCTTTTTATCACCTTCAATACGTTAAAGAAGGTTTATTATTTTAAATATGTTAAACTAGTGGTTTGAAGCATTTCGATATCGATTGCTAAACGTGTAAATACAAGAAAATCGACTTAATACCTAAATATAAAATTATAACATTACGAAATTCTTCTAAATGTACTGCCATTATACCGTTAAGGCTTTATGTAGACTTCGGTAAGCTAAAAAATGTTTATTAACTTAATATATTAAACTAATGATTTGAAGCATTTCGATATCGATAGCAAAATGAGTATATACAAGAAAATCAATTTTATACCTATATATAAAATTACGGAATTCTTCTACATGCACTGCCGCTATGCCGCCATGACTATATGCCAACTTCAGATCGTTAAAGATGGTTTATTAACTTAAATATGTTAAACTAATGAGTTGAAGCATCTCGATATCGATTGCTAAATGTATATATACAACAAAATCGACTTTATACCTAAATATAAGATTACGCAATTCTTCTAAATGCACTGCCGTTATACCGTTATGGTTTTAGGTAAACTTAAGTAAGATAAAGAAGGTTAATAACCTTAAAAATGTTAAACTAATGATCTCAAGCATTTCGATATCGATTGCTTTATGTGTTTATACAACAAATCGATTTTATACCTAAATATAAAATTACGGAATTCTTCTACATGCGCCGCCGTTATGCTGCCATGGCTTCATGTCACTTTCGGTAGGTTAAAGAAGGTAATTTAACTTAAATATGTTAAACTAATGATTTGAAGCATTTCGATATAGATTGCTAAATGTGCTAGTACAAGAAATTTGACTTTCTACCTAAACATAGGATAACGGAATTCTTCCAAATGCACTGCCGTTAATCCGCCATGGCTTTATGTCAACTTCAGTTCGTTAAAGTAGGTTTGTTAACTTATATATGTTAAACTAATGATTTGAAGCATTTCGATGTCGATTTCTAAATGCATATATACAAGAAAATCGACTTTATACCTAAATATAAGATTACGGAATTCTTCCAAATTACTGTCGTTATGCCGCCATGGCTTTATTTCACCTTCAATACGTTAAAGTTGGTTTATTAACATAAATATGTTAAACTAATGATTTGAAGCATTTCGATATCGATTGCTAAATACGTAAATACAAGAAAATCGACTTTATACCTTAATATAAGATTACGGAATTCTTCTAAATGCACTGCAGTTATACCGTTAAGGCTTTATGTAGACTTCAGTGTGTTAAAGAAGTTTTATTATAAATAACTTGAAAATGTAAAACTAATGAATTGAAGCATTTCGATATCGATTGCTAAATGTGTATATACAAGAAAATCGTTTTTACATATACCTAAATATAAGATTACGGAACTCTTCCAAATGTACTGTCGTTATGCCGCCATGGTTTGTATCAACTACAATACGTTAAAGAAGGTTAATTATTTTAAATATGTTAAACTAATGGTTTGAAGCATTTCGATATCGACTGCTAAATGTGTAAATACAACAAAATCGACTTTATACCCAAATATAAAATTATAACATTACGGATTTCTTCTAAATGCACTGCCTATACCGTTAAGGCTTTATGTAGACTTCAGTAAGATAGAGGGGAATAATTAGCTTAAATATGTTAAACTTATGATTTGAAGCATTTCGATATCGATTGCTAAATGTGTATATACAAGAAAATCGACTTTACATATACCTAAATATAAGATTAAGGAATTCTTCCAAATTACTGTCGTTATGCCGCCATGGCTTTATATCAACTTCAATATGTTAAAGAAGGTTAACTTACTTTAATATGTTAAACTAATGATTTGAAACATTTCGATATCGCTTGCTAAATGTGTATATACACGAAAATCGAATTTATACCTAAATATAAGATAACGGAATTCTTCTAAACGCACTGCCGTTATGCCGTTAAGTCTTTATGTAGACTTCAGTAAGATAGAGAGGAATAATTAACTTAAATATGTTAAACTAATGATTTGAAGCATTTCGATATCGATTGCTAAATATGTAAATACAAAAAAATCGACTTTGTACCTAAATATAAGATTACGGAATTCTTTTAAATGCACTGCAGTTATACCGATAAGGCTTTTTGTAGACTTCAGTGCGTTAAAGAAGTTTTATTATAAAAAACTTGAAAATGTAAAACTAATGATTTGAAGCATTTCGATATCGATTGCTAAATGAGTATATACAAGAAAATCGACTTTATACCCAAATATAAGATTACGTAATTCTTCTAAATGCACTGCCGTTATGCCGTTAAGGTTTTTGTAGACTTCAGTGAGATAAAGAAGGTTAATTAACTTAAATATGCTAAACTACTGATTTGAAGCATTTCGATATCGATTGCTAAATGTGTATATATAAGAAAATCGACTTTATACCTAAATATAAGATAACAGAATTCTTCTAAATGCACTGCGGTTATGCCACCATGGCTTTATGTAAACTTCAGTTCGTTAAAAAAGTTTTATTAACTTAAATATGTTAAACTAATGATTTGAAGCATTTCGATATCGATTGCTAAATGAGTATATACAAGAAAATCGACTTTATACCCAAATATAAGATTACGTAATTCTTCTAAATGCACTGCCGTTATGCCGTTAAGGCTTTTGTAGACTTCAGTATGAAAAAGAGGGTTAATTAACTTAAATATGTTAAACTAATGATTTGAAGCATTTCAATATCGATTGCTAAATGTATATGTACAAAAAAATCGACTTTATACCTAAATATAAGATAACGGAATTCATATAAATATACTGCCGTTATGGCTTTATGTAAACTTCAGTAGGATAAAGAAGGTTAATTAATTCAAATATGTTAAACCAGTTATCTGAAGCATTTCAATATCGATTGCGAAATGTATACATACAAGAAAATCGAATTTATACCTAAATATAAGATTACGGAATTCTTCCACATGTACTGTCGTTATGCCGCCATGGCTTTTTATCACCTTCAATACGTTAAAGAAGGTTAATTATTTTAAATATATTAAACTAGTGGTTTGAAGCATTTCGATGTCGATTGCTAAATGTGTAAATACAAGAAAATCGACTTTATACCTAAATTTAAATTATAACATTACGGAATTCTTCTAAATGCACTGCCATTATACCGTTAAGGCTTTATGTAGACTTCAGTAAGCTAAAAAATGTTTATTAACTTAATATATTAAACTAATGATTTGAAGCATTTCGATATCGATAGCAAAATGAGTATATACAAGAAAATCAATTTTATACCTATATATAAGATTACGGAATTCTTCTACATGCACTGCCGCTATGCCGCCATGACTATATGCCAGATCCTTAAAGAAGGTTTATTAACTTAAATATGTTAAACTAATGAGTTGAGACATCTCGATATCGATTGCTAAATGTATATATACAACAAAATCGACTTTAGACCTAAATATAAGATTACGGAATTCTTCTAAATGCACTGCCGTTATACCGTTATGGCTTTAGGTAAACTTCAGTAAGATAAAGAAGGTTAATAACCTTAAATATGTTAAACTATCGATTTGAAGCATTTCGATATTGATTGCTAAATGTGCTAGTACAAGAAACCTGACATTATACCTAAACATAGGATAACGGAATTCTTTCAAATGCACTGCCGCTATTCCGCCATGTCTTTATGTCAACTTCAGTTCGTTAAAGTAGGTTTGTTAACTTAAATATGTCAAACTAATGATTTGAAGCATTTCGATATCGATTGCTAAATGTGTATATACAAGAAAATCGACTTTATACCTAAATATAAGATTACGGAATTCTTCTACATGCACTGCCGTTATGCCGCCATGGCTTTATGACAACTTCAGTGCGTTATGTTAAATATGTTAAGCTATTGAATTGAGGCATTTCGATATCGATTGCTAAATATGTAAATACAAGAAAATCGACTTTATACCTAAATATAAGATTACGGAATTCTTCTACATGCACTGCCGTCATGCCGCCATGGCTTTATGACAACTTCAGTGCGTTGAAGAAGGTTTATTAACTTAAATATTTTAAACTAATGAATTGAAGCATCTCGATATCGATTGCTAAATGTGTATATACAAGAAAATCGACTTTATACCTAAATTTAAGATTACGGAATTCTTCTACATACACTGCCGTTATGCCGCCATGGCTTTATGTTAACTTCAGTGCGTTAAAGAAGCTTTTTTAACTTAAATATGTTAAAGTAATGATTTAAAGTATTTCGATATCAATTGCTTAATGCATATATACAAGAAAATTGACTTTATACCTAAATATGAGTTTACGGAATTCTTCTACATGCACTGCCGTTATGCCGCCATGGCTTTATGACAACTTCAGTGCGTTGAAGAAGGTTTATTAACTTAAATATGTTAAACTAAAGAATTGAAGCATCTCGATATCGATTGCTAAATGTGTATATACAAGAAAATCGACTTTATACCTAAATATAAGATTACGGAATTCCTCCAAATGCACTGCCGCTATTCCGCCATGGCTTTATGTCAACTTCAGTTCGTTAAGGTAGGTTTGTGAACTTAAATATGTTAAACTAATGATTTGAAGCATTTCGATTTCGATTTCTAAATGTATATATACAAGAAAATCGACTTTATACCTAAATATAAGATTACGGAATTCTTTTAAATGCACTGCAGTTATACCGTTAAGGCTTTATGTAGACCTCTGTGCGTTAAAGGTTTATTAACTTAAATATGTTAAGCTAATGATTTGAAGCATTTCGATATCGCTTGCTAAATATGTAAATATAGAAAATCGACTTTTTACCTAAATATAAGATTAGGGAATTCTTCTACATGCACTGCCGTTATGCCGCCATGGCTTTATGACAACTTCAGTTCGTTGAAGAAGGTTTATTAACTTAAATATGTTAAACTAATGAATAGAAGCATCGCGATATCGATTGCTAAATGTGTATATACAAGAAAATCGACTTTATACCTAAATATAAGATTACGGAATTCTTCCAAATGTACTGTCGTTATGCCGCCATGGCTTTATATCACCTTCAATACGTTAAAGATGGTTTATTAACTTAAATATGTTAACCTAATGATTTGAAGCTTTTCGATATCGATTGCTAAATGTGTATATACAACAAAATCGACTTTATACCTAAATATAAGATAACGGATTTCTTCTACATGCACTGCCGTTATGCCGCCATGGCTTTATGCCAACTTCAATTCGTTGAAGAAGGTTTATTAACTTAAATATGTTAAACTAATAAGTTGAAGCATTTCGATATCGATTGCTAAATGAGTAAATACAAGAAAATCGACTTTATACCTAAATATAAGATTAGGTAGTTCTTCTAAATGCACTGCCGTTATGCCGTTAAGGCTTTATGTAGACTTCAGTAAGATAAAAGGGTGAATTAACTTAAATATGTTAAACTAATCATTTGAAGCATTGCGATTTCGATTGCTAAATGTGTATATACAAGAAAATCGAATTTATACCTAAATATAATATTAGGTAATTCTTCTAAATGCACTGCCGTTATGCCGTTAAGGCTTTATGTAGATTTCAGTAAGATAAAAGTTTGAATTAATTTAAATATGTTAAACTAATGATTTGAAGCATTTCGATATCGATTGCTAAATGTGTTAATAAAAGAAAATCGACTTTATACCCAAATATAAGATAACGTAATTCTTCAAAATGCACTGTCGTTATGCCGTTAAGGTTTTTGTAGACTTCAGTGAGATAAAGAAGGTTAATTAACTTAAATATGCTAAACTACTGATTTGAAGCATTTCGATATCGATTGCTAAATGTGTATATACAAGAAAATCGACTTTATACCTAAACATAAGATAACAGAATTCTTCTAAATGCACTGCCGTTATGCCACCATGGCTTTATGTAAACTTCAGTTCGTTAAAAAAGTTTTATTAACTTAAATATGTTAAACTAATGATTTGAAGCATTTCGATATTAATTGCTAAATGTGTGTATACAACAAAATCGACTTTATACCTAAATATAAGAATACGGAATTCTTCTAAATGCACTGCCGTCATGCCGATAAGGCTTTATGTAAACGCCAGTAAGACAAAGTAGGGTAAATAACTTAAATACATATGTTAAACCAGTTATTTGAAGCATTTCGATATCGATTGCTAAATGTGTATATACAAGAAAATCGATTTTATACCTAAATATAAGATTACGGAATTCTTCTAAATGCACTGCCGTTCTACCGTAATGGTTTTATGTAAACTTCAGGTGGTTAAAGAAGGTTCATTAACTTAAATATATGAAACTAATGATTTGAAGCATTTCGATATCGATTGCTAAATGCGTATATACAATAAAATCGACTTTATACATAAATATAACATT